>QVRM01003807.1:0-172970 GCA_003439945.1 Dermanyssus gallinae | reverse complement strand
GTATGTTCTGGAGAATTTCATAGTTGTTTGCTCAGAGTTCAGGCTCGTTGCGTTGGATGTTCTCGCGGAAGCTTCTTAAAATTTCGCGGTAGTATTCGTTATTGACCGTACGATGATTCCCTTGAAGTCGAAAAAAACGGTCAAAAGGACCATTAGTGTTGAATCTGCTCTGTCTGAACTTGTTCGATCGACTCTCTTCTTGGAAATACCACTGCAAGGATTAAGCTTTGGTCTTGATGTCGTAACCATATACTCATACCATATACGCGTCTCCTGTAATCACTCTATGAAGCAATCCGGGTCTTCTGCTCTCGCCTGAGGGTTCAGTTCGAATATTTCCCGACGGGCGTTCATTTGCTGTAAATTTAACATTTTGGGAACGAACTTCGCAACGAGTCTTTTCACGCATAAAATATCAGCTTAAGTGATTAATAAGATAATAATTTTAATTAACTGATCATTGAGATTTATCCACTTCCTCAGCTATATCCATGATAGTTATTCGGTAATTGTTAAGTACGACTTCACGAACTTTTTTGTGTTATTAACGTCAAAGACCTTCCCGAACGGAGGTCATCTTCTGTCTCCTCACGTCCGTCGCGAAAGCGACGGTACCCGTATGCACAGTTTTTCGGAACCCTGCTGCATTTCCGGCTCTTTAAAAATCGCCAAGTTTTCTTTGAACCAGACTCAAATAATAAGCGCCACGATTGGCGCGAAACTTGGCCAGTATGGTAGCTGTTGGATAGCGCTTCTAACGCAAAGCAAACCGGAAAACCTTGGCAATACCGGTATGGCGGTAAAATTCAAAGCACTAGAACTTGCTGCTCTGCCCTCGTATATATACAGGGTCTTTTTATCCAACAAAGTTTGGGATCTAGTGCAACTTGGCAAATGTCTTCTAAAAATAGGTAACTGATCTTGAACGCGAAAGTATAAGAATTGCAACGAATTTTATTTCTTGTGAATTATTTTGAATGTGATTGGTTTGTCTATAGGATGACTGGGGCTCTCGCAGTCGCATATTTAGTGAAGATATATTGGAAGAGAAACCTTGATATAACTAGTTTAGGTAGTTTCGCTCTCACTCCTTAAGAAGACATTTCCGCCCCCTTGTTCCACTGGAAAAGCTTTTTTTACTAGACCTCAAAGGTTGTTAAACGATTTCTGGGAGACCCTGCATATATATATATATATATATATATATATATATATATATATACATATATAGCGCATGCATAATTGTTGTTATGACTATTTTCTTTTACTTTTAAATAAATGTATTCAAATTAAACGCTTCTTTCTACATATGGTACATGGCCTTCATTAACTTATATAGTTTATATTACATTATTATAGTTTACATTACGTATTTTATCATTACCTTATATAGTTGTATATGTATATATATATATATATATATATATATATATATAATATATATATATATATATATATATATATATATATATATAAATACATGCAAGTACAACTATATTACTTTTTGTAATCTAGTTTTGGTGAGGCAATTCAATTTTGCATTTTGCATTAGGCATTTTTTAATGTTTTTGTTGCAGTGTCTCGTCTATTAAAAACCCTGGACGCAACATTTGTCCTATACGTACGGGTTGGCCTTCGTGTACTCGCAACGACATATTCTGCGAGTTTTGTCGATGGCCACGCTCAGTATGCTAAGGGTTCCGCTGTTAGCCGTTATGTTTCTCGACGTCGTCGTTGTTGTTTCGCAAGGCTTGTCCGAGAACCTATATGCCCTTCCTAGAATCGTGTCGTGCACGGTCGTCCCGGTAGATCTGCTGCTGGCGCCGCCGCTATGCCACAATGAATATCGGCCGCTTTGGCTTGGGTCGCCGGAAGTGTCGCCGTATTCCCACCTAGGCGGCCCGGGTCTCGGAGCTGTATAACAATGTGACTGATGCACTAGACTGAGATCAAAGCCAACCGGCATCGATTGTATAAGCTCAAGAGACACGATCACGGTGTTCGAATCTGTCTGGCGACTATCTGTTCCCGACAATTCCTAACAGTTGATCGAATAAGCGCGCGTATAAATCAAAGGTAGCAGCGAGGAAGGGAACAACAACGGTGACGGCAGCAGCAACAGCAAAAAGACCAATAACAATCGCAACAATAAGAACAATAACAACAAAACAACCGACCATCAGCTTGCGAGACGATACAACTGGCTGATGGTCGGTGTTTTTTTTAGATAACCAGCGCGGTAGAAATCGCCTGACAACTACTAGTACTACAGCAAATATTATGAAAAGATGTGATATGTAATATGAGCTCTATGACAGCACCGACAGCTTGGCAATGGTGTTTGCAGTGATTGTGGTAAATGTCTGTTTCTTTCGTCCGCTTAGCCGCACTTAACCGACCGGTCCCGACCAGCCGACTCAGTTCGTTGTGGCTAGCAAACTATCTGTGGGCTAGCAGACCGAGCAGTGACCTCTGACGATGCCTACAGCGATATTGATTGAGGGGGTGCGCGCTTGGGGTACTACTCCTTGGGCGGACCGCCAGGGCCCGCATGAGCTTCGTTCGATTATTAGATGCATTAGAAGTGCGGTGTTCGGAGAGCCCGTGTTCTGATTTAGTTGACTCGCAACGCCAATACTTGAACGTGAGCATGACAACGAGCCAAACGAACGAACGATTGATTGTCGAAATTGATTTTGCCATAAGTTGGACATTAGCCAGTTGGAAAGACCCCGGTTCATAGCATGCTGCCGTCACCGTCCATTACATTGATCTGTGTGCATTGTTCTATCTACGGACTGTGGCTTCTGCTGGTGCTCTTCATAATCATCGACCTCCAACGAGAGACACCCCAGTGTCTACTAACAGTTTGGTTCGCGCTGACCTAGAGCGCGATCACGACCGAGCGCACACCTCTCATAGGCACACAGATATATATATATATATATATATATATATATATATAGTTTCAAACAAACTCGCAGACTGGCAGACGGTCAAACAGGGGCATAAAGCTACACTCAGCCTCGACCACGAACCGGAGTCATGACGAGATGGAAGACGATCTGATCAGGCCAACGTTCACTTGCTAGCTGCTTGTATAAGGTCTCTCACGTCGTATCTCGTGTTATTGGTCCTTCTATTTGTCCTACCGCGATAGGACGAAACGGCCGCCGACCATACTACTGAGGCAGCCGGTTCCGGTCTTAATCGTAGTATTAGTTGTTGTTGTTGGTGGTGGTGGTCGTAGTGGTGCGTTGTTGTTGTAACAACATATTGTACCATTAGCGCTACCGTTGGCTCTGCCTCTGCTACCGCTGCTCAAAGAGAATGCGGAGGAGAAGAGGAGGTCTTGCTGTCCTACTTGTCAGACAAGCCCACTTCCGAGTTTATGCCATCGTCGTCGTCGTCGTCGTGGTCGTCATCATCATCGCCATCACCATCATCATTATCATCATCATCATTATATACAGTAGCAGCAGCCGCAACACCACCACTATCCACTCATCAGACGTCATCAGTGTACCTCATCAAGATGAATCGGTTCCTCACCAGCCCGTTACTACTAGCTGAAGCCGCTGCTGCTGCTACTGTTGTGGTGGTGGTTGCAGCGGTTGATCGTGGTGTGCGTGTCCCAAAATAGACGTCTTCTCTACGGTTACAGTAGCCATATATATATATATATATATATATATCCAGGACGGGAGATGGGCGGGGAGAGAGCTACGGGAGAAAACTATAGCGGTAGAGCGACCCCAACAAACCTAGATCGTTGCTTGCTTTGCACAGAAGTGAAAAGACTCTCTTCCAGATCAATAGTAATGGATGGTTGGGGGGTCGATGACCCTCTAACGCAAGAGATTGTCTTGCCGCAGTATGGATATGTATAAGGGCTCTTTTGCTGGGCTTAAGGTTATTTCCCGATGCCGCGTTTCACCCGGAAACTATGACTCAGAGGGCTTAGCTTAGATCAGATTACAGGAAAATTATTCTCTCCTAAGTATGAAGGATTTGTACAAGCGGGCGTAGAATGCCGAATTCGCTTCTTCCTTTGCTGAGTTCCAAACTCGTAGCGAGTTGCGCCATATTTCGGCAACCTGTTTCAATGAATGCAAACACTAATTGAGCTGTTTTGTTTTATTCTACTGAACAGCTAAGAAACAGTTTGCTGCAGGAAAAAATCACAAACGAACTGAACAAATGGACGAGGAACATTTATTTGAAGATCAAAAATGACTTTTGTTTTTAGAGGGCGCCAGATCAGATAAACTGCGGCCTCATGTCATGTACGCTTTCTCCGAAGGTTATAAACTTTTAACTACGAAGAAAGTGTTTAGTCAACTACGAGCAACTGGGCGAAGTCTTCTGAAGGATCTACTAAAACTTAAGCGTATACGAAAGTCGTAATTGTGAGGGCATTATTTTAATTGATGTGTTGGATATTCGTCATAAGCTACCTAAGACAATAAACATTCATGCAAGCTTGATTGCTTCATTGGTCATATAGGAACATGCCGCTGCAACGGTTAGCCGTGGTTACTGCTCTGGTTGCTAATGCCTGTATCGTCACCGCGTTTACGCCAATTATAACTGTCCTTCGTCCTGTGACCTAGTTCTGAGTCTAGTCATTGGGCGGAAACTTTTTCACAGTACTAATAGTAAGACTACCTCACGAGCGACTTGGGCGATGATCACACGCTTTTTCTGTTCGTATGAAAATAACCAAGTGTTATGCGCGGTGCCTACGCCAGCTTTAGCTTTATGATGATTAGTCGTCTAGCTTTCGACAGAGACCTGCTTAACTGAGGAAAATAAGAAAACAGCAGTAAATTAGTGGCCACAGTTACGGTGACCTTGCCGCAATATGACGCGTTTCCCTGCGTACGGCTACCAATTAGACAGTTCAGACACTTTAAGTGTTGATATAGAGCATGCAGTGGCTCGTAGAAGCAACTTTTATTGCTTCGATGTTGGCATCGTCTATCGAAGTTCTTCATTGAGCGTAGGAAACTGAATCATTTACTCCAGTTCTTCCACATCAATTCTTGTTGGCGGCAGCATCGTTGTTGTTGTTGTTGTTTCTAGCGGTAGCTTGTTGCGTTCTATGTTTATTAGAATTGTGGTTGTTGCTGCGTTCTGTTTCTGTTGCCTTTGTTGTGTTTATGGTTGCTAATTTTAATGTGTTGCATCGTGCTTCTGTTGTTTTTGCATTCCTGCTTCTGCTGTTGTTGTTGCTGCTGCATGTTTTTCTTTTTCTGTTGTTGCTGCTCCTGCTGCTATTGTTCCGCCATAGGCAATTATGGTTGGCCCGCTCGCTTACTTGTCGCTGATGTTGTTGTTGTTTCTTCCCTGCACTTGACTATTTCCAGGGTCTAACGTTGGACACGATAGCGTTGTCACTAAACAGCGCCGCTGCCGTCGCGGCAGCGGGCGCTGCATCGGCTGCCGTCGCCGCTAACGCCGCTGCCGCCGGAACAGGTTGTAACGGGGTCGTCGTGGGCGGCGGTGGAGGCGGCGGTGGTGGTTATGGTTGTCCCGCTTCGTATTCGCCCGAAGGCTCGCCCTGTTCTCCTCTGGCTTCTGCGCCGTCATCGCCACTTGGCGGCCAGTCTCCCACGCATCCACTCGCCGTGTCGAGTGGCGGGTGTCATCATACTCCAATGAATCACACATCATCATCCTCATCATCATCCCACGATCAGCATCAGCAGCAGCAACAACATTACCACCACTCTCCTTCGCCTGGAGCCGTCGGAGGTCAAGTCCAGCAACAACAACAGCAGCAACAACCCTTGGGTTCGCCTCAGTCGCCGGTCGGAACTGCCAACGGATCCCAGCATAGCCATCCTCAATCACTCAATCAGGTGCGTGAGCCTAGCTATACAAAAACGCCAGCGACTAGACAATAGATGATATGGCAATAGAGACTTTACGACGAGAATACGGTGAGAGAAACGCGTGGCTTGATGATATTGGAGCTCCTCGTATCGTCTACAACGTAATGATGACGCTAATATACAAGCAATTAGAAATCAACGCCAAGCACGAAACGCGATACCGATGGATTCAAGTCTACTTGGTGCACTTGCTAACGAATATTAGCTATCTAATAACTAAGAATTGTTTATGCTGTCTGAATCTAATGTGTCAGATATCAACTGCACTCAAGCAACAACAACAGCAGCAGCATTCTCATCCTTCTCAGCATCAACAAACTCAGCAACTTCCGTCATCCCAATCGCCGTCGGCCAACAAATACTTCGATATGGTTAGGCGTCTTACACATTAGTTTTCACAATGTTTAATCTAAGCACAGTTCATTTGGTTTGGATTCAGTGAACGACTATATATATATATATATATATATATATATAATTTGAGCGAGAGCGTCTAGCATGTACTCTTCTTGGCTTGCCGCACACAATTATCCAATATGTCCGTTCTTGAATCGAACTGTTGAGAATGTGGCGAAAAATGGGTCTTTACGACCTTGTGAACGAGGAAGATTCTGATGCGTTTTAGGCCAATTTCCCCTAAAGAAGCCAAAGAAACTAACCCATTCACGAAAGTTTCTGCACTGTATTTGGTGCCACAAGCACGGCATGCTGTTGCTCACCGCGAGTTTCTTCCTAGTGGCCCAACGATAAACACGGTGTGAGCAGCTCGACTGAGTTTTTGCCGCCCTCCAAATGAAGAGACATAGCCTTGTGGATGGAAAGGGCATTATTTTCATTTTTTTTTCTTTTTGAATTAATAAAATAGATTAACTAATTTATTTTTTAATTAAAAACTTTCTGCCCAACTACATATGACCCACACATTGGGCAATCTAATTCAATGCCTATACTTGGGCCTGTTCATAGCGGATGATGAAATTGTATTTTTACAAAACGTATCGGCTGTTTATCTAGCAATGGCCACTAAACTATACTTCTTACCTTTTTTCTGCAATCGCGTGTGAAACTTCATAGGTTGCTCTAAGAATTTGAATATGATATGCTATATGTGTGTAAATGTTTTATCCCCCAATAAGATCTCTGATCGTTTCGATTATCAGAACTTCTTTTCATGGAACAACGCAGTCAGTCGGGTTACCTCTCTCTTATCACATACCGGAATTATATTTTAACGTGAATATTCTCTGCATTGTGTATCTTTTCATGATTTGTATGTACTTTCGGCTAACCTAATCGCCATTCAGCACTCCTCGATGTCGAATAGCGCTAACGCCGCGTTGACAGGCGGCGTGGGTAACGGACATTTTCGGTTGCAACAACAACAACAGCAGCAGCATTCTCACACTCTCCCGTCTGGCGTTCCCCAGAACCAGGGAACGCTCAACGGTGGAATCGGAGGCGGCTCTATCTACGACTCGTACTACAGTAATCTGGTCGAGATGAACAAACTTAATCAGCCAACCGACCAGTCTACAATTCAGACGGCAGACGGCCTTCAGGGCTATTACAGTGACTCGCCAGCGGGACTCCAGAGTCCTGCCGGCTCGTCAGGTATTCCCGACATTATTCTGACAGGTAAGAATGGGCCGAAAAGTGGCGCTTGCTGTCCCAGTGTTATCAAGCTCGAACGCACTCCAAAGGTCCTCCTACCGCGCACATGTTTTGATCAGCTCGATTCGATGAGACCCATTCGTATCACTACGAGCGCTACGCGTCGATCCCAGATCGACAGAACGTCGACAGAACGCTCGCTGATTTGGTCGCTTAAGATTGCTCTATGTCCGTTCCATGTTCGAGAACCTAGTGATGTTGCCAAACAGTTCTGTGGTGAACACGGGCAGTCTTCGATGTTAGACTTATTTTCTTTTTACACAAACTGCGGCACATCAGGGAAGTCAACAAAAATGGCTGACGCAAACGACACTGACCCTTGAATTACTCTGAGGAAAGCGATTTCTCGGGAAAGCGTATATATTCCCTAGGGGAGCTAACTCGAAGCTTGTAGACAATTAATGTGAAGTGTTTCGATATTTCAAGTCCATTCGAAGTAACATTTGTGGCTTGTGCAACCCCCGTTTGTGATCGTCGAAGTGTTTGTGTTCTCATCACTCGTGCTTTATCTCGTCTTACCCCATTACAGAGCCGGGTGCTGCATTGGACGAGTGTAGTAATAACTCTTCGAAGGTACTGTCGTCTTCAGTGGGCAGCGGTGGCCAGTACTTCACCCCTTCACCATCGCCTACCGGATCTCCTCTGCCCTTATCGCCACAACATGGCATGCACTCGACCTCGTCCCTGACAAATCAGAGCGGCATGGTTTCCTCGGGCGGAATGATGCCCATGTCGACTTCGACGTCCGGTCTGGAGCCGATGATCGGCTTTGACGCTGATCTCTTTCAGGATCAAATTATCGACCTCGATGGCTTGCAACTGCTACCCGAGCAGGAAGCGGCCATTATGGCTGCTGTGGGGGGAGCTCAAGGATTTACCACATCATAGGGCCGATAGTGGGCTGCCAGTAACAATCACGACGGAAAGGTTGCGTCTGCAGGCAGCGCCTATTATTATTATTGCATCACCGCCGTTTAATGGGGTCAAACGTGTCAACGGAACAGTCGACTCCCCTGGCAGTTGTTGCAAATGTTGACAAAAGGGAGGAGGCAGCCAGTCGGCAGTTCCAATTTCTAGAGGCCTAGTTATAGGGCGCGACCAACACTGCGGCTGGACAGAACACGTGTGAGAGATTATATATATATATATATATGTGAAAAGCGAGCTGTCGGTTACGATATACGACAGACTGTTGAGGATGGTGCGTGTAGTTCACTGTACGTTTCACACTATGTTTAGTGGCTTGTGAATTCTGCTCGTTACTTGACCAGTGGGCGAGAAATGAAATAATCAATGATGTAATGGTTATGACATAAACTCCCGCCATACATACGGTACGTATATATATATATATATATAGATATATATATATATATATACGAACATTTATACATATGCGTTTGCCATTGGGCCTTCTTCATATCGACGTCATGTTATTGTGCAATCACTCGACCTGTCATAACAGAAGTTTCGTACATACGTTTAGGTAGAATTCATCTCATATGTGTGGCTCAGTGTAATATCTACACTATTGATTCATGACTTACTGAGGCACTGACTTTGTTTGGCCAACTCTGGCCAGTTCTGCTCGACCAACGTCTCTACCCCAAAGAAGAGTAACGAGATACGCCAATCGATGGTGACTTGCTGACTGACCTTATCTCCATCGTTAGCCGTCCACAAAGCCTACCTATCCAACTTTACGTTTTATTACTGTGCATATGGACCTGCCCGGTGCCACCACACTAGATACAGCGGAGACGCTGTAGCTTGATGGAGCAGTTGAATTGAAATTGTGTAGCGTGCATGTTTCAACCAGTTGCATCTTGTACATTTATATATATACCCTCTACGTGACTCGCCTTGTTCGGCTTAATTTGCCTCACCCCATCGCTGGTGTCTCTCTCTCTCTCTCCCATTCATGTCCTTTAGTTGTTTGCCGTATTTTTCCCTGGCTACCGTCTCTCGTTGTCTGATTCATACGGTGCGGTTCATTATTGTCCAGCCGGTGTATGTAGGTATATGAATGTATGTTTGCGTATGTGCGTATGCATGAGTTCGTCGATCATCAATGCTTAGGGGTCCCGTTCCGTTTTGTCTCGTATGTAGCATAGCGCGCACTCTAGCTGGTGTCCGAAACGAGTCACGACTTCACGCTCGATGTATGGACAAATTCTGCGAGACATTTATCGGTAGCAGAACGGTGAGACGCTGGCCCAGCATTTGTACGATGACGGTGTACTTAAATACGGGGGGGTCGTCTGTGTCGATTCGAGAGTGTCGACATTCGGAGGCTGCAGAATGCACGCCGGTCGATGCGTGCAGAATACGAGTCAGCAGAGGATTCCTCGTTACTTGCCACTCTGGCGTCTGTATATTTATAAAATCGCTCCCTGTGCTCAAACCCATGTGAAACTATATACTTTGACCGGCTCCCTTTATTAATCTCTTTGGACTTTGCCCAGGTATGCATGTATATATGTATTTATACACGGGCAGTCAATACCATTGAAGGCGCTCCTGACCTAGTGGTATGACAAGAAAGAGCAAGTGTGATTATGTGCAGATGGTTTCAAGCGTCTTTAAGGCAATAAAATGATTTAATTGGTTTACCGTGACCACTTGTGCGTACAGCATAGGCACATTTTCTGATCGGCACTGCTACTGAAAGATTCCCGAGCATATCTATTGAGTCTTTTGTTTTAAATCTTACCAAACAGAACCAACTTACATCAGACTAGTATTAAAGACAATTGCATTTTGTATTTAGCAACAGGCCGGACACAATTGTGATTCAGCTTATTGCAGTAGCGAAGGATTCTCGACAGGTTCGATTCGAAATGGCTGCGATTATACACGCTTTGTAAGACAATGCTTCTCCTTTTGTTTTCTGATAAAGATACAAGGAGTTAAAGAATAAATAGTTAGGTATGTATTTATATTAAATGCATACTTCATCGAATCTAAATACCTTCTCCACCATAAGTTGGATCCCACATGTGAGTTGCTCGTATTACTAATACTGTTGTGACCCGTGATTGTTGTCGAAATGCAAATAAAGTCCAACGAGGCTGCGATCAGCTCGAGCTTAGTCAAGTCAATTATTATAGTCCTATCCAGTCTCTCTTTTTCTGTTCATTCTCGTAACTGCCAAAATTCTGCTGCTTCATCAGGGATCCTCAGCTTTAGTTAACTGAGTGAATTCAAACGTCGTATAATGCGGTGACGATATATATATATATATATATATATATATATATATGTGCGTGTATGTGATTGCCCAATACGTTTCCGTGACTTTTTAGATTTTGTGTTTTTATGATAAGTAGTCTGCTGTTCGGTGAAATGTATCGTCTACTATACAGACGCGCTTTGTTTAAAGGGGACATAGCTGTTGTCGCCGCTTCACTCCAAAAAAGATTATTTCTTGCTCAGTTTCAACAAATTAACATTTTAGTGGTTTACTTAGACTTTAACTACGGCCAACCCTGACCTGGAGGATGACCCGTATATATACATACCTAGCGAGAGAGGAAAACAGAGAGTGAGAGCGAGAGAGAGATAACAGAGGTGTGAGCAAAGGACAGATATATGATATCAACCATAGTGAAACCTGTGTATAATCATATTTGTTGGTGGCGTTCGGTAGCACACAGCCAGCGCAGCTAATGAACGGAAACATGTAGCAGAAGAGGAGCGAGAGAAGAGAACGAACGTGGAGTTGGACCTGCTCAGAGAGCGGCTGGAGGGCGACCATTGAGACTTTAGAACAACTTGAGTCGTTAGTTAACTTGTGCAATGACACATCTATATTTCTACCAGATATTATATATATAACTAAATGCAATCACCCACCCACACACATTCACAGAATAGAGATATATTCTCCAACTCGACAATGATGGCGTAGTTAATACAGCTGTGTTTTATCCTACACTAGATTGCTCTTGTTACAATGGCTGCAAATGATATATCTATATAGCTGTTATTAGCTGCAATAGCTGAGAGCACACATGTTCGAAGCATGGGTTTCAAATTTTTTTTCAATATACATTTTACAAAACTCGGATGCTTCAACTGTGTGCATACCTTGCTTCATCAGATGAGGGCAGAAGCACCTGACCTGCGTGATTATCCGTCTGGTGATATCTCTGTTTTGTCATTATATTTTATGACGTTTGATATCTATTGCTTTACCGTCGAAAAGCACTCATCACTAGAACTGCAGATGTAGCTCAGACCACAGCAGCATAAAGCCGTAATTGATACGTGCTGGCGTCAGCTACACAACCAGGGCAACTGAACTGCTGAAGATTGCGAATTATTCGCCGAAAGCGAAAACTGACCAGTAAATACGTGGTAAAGTATCATGTCTTGGAACTCTTTCCGGATGCGGCACGTGCAATAATAATGATAATAATAATAGGTTGTATCATATCCTACTCGATTGAAAATGAATATTTACTGGTTGTTAGCTGTCGGTTGCAATGTTGCTGCAGCTATGTTACGTTTACTGCTACCGTTGTTGTAGTTTTGAGTATTCGCTGTGGTTGGTGTAGGTGTCTCCGCTGTACGAAAATTAAGGGATCAATAGAAAAGGAAGTGTCAGTAAAGAACTGAACTTTTTCAGTAAAGAACACGTTTATTTTAGCGCCGCGAACCCGGTATTTGGAAGCTCAACATTGGATGTTGTACTTACCTGTATGGCTGACAAACAGCTGCATACATTTATTTGCGGTGGAGCTACAGACGAGTGACACATGCTGGTTGCTTTTTATGACAATAACACATCTAATCAATGTACAGTGCTGTGGATCATAGTCGAATAGGGCATTATGTCTGTTTAAGCGTGAGTGCCACATACACTGAGCATGATAAGGCTGTTCTCCAGTGATCAGCAGGAACGTTAGACCACGTGATCTCGACGTGAGCGTATGTGTTCACGGGAAGACAACGATCCATGCGTTAGATGTGAAGAGCATTGGCTATAACTATTTGAGAAACTTTGAGAGAGTTCATACGATTCTTTCATTGCAACACTATTGTTATTGATATGTGATTTTGTACAACTACTGGTATCGGTACTACTACCCTTGCGTTTATAATGAGATTTCAGGAGATTATTTGGCAGACATATGATACCGTTATCTCGACGATTTGTATAATTGGGAGCACAGATATGCCGGGAAACGGCGTGTCTCCTCGATCATCATCTGCTTCTCAACTGATTCCGATTGTTGCAGGTTAGACAAATGAGTAGGAACAAGCATACGATAGGCATGAAAACAACGACAACAACAACACAAGCAAATGTGCAGTTATGGAATAAGTTTGCCCTTATTTATATTTGTTTCTGATTTATGTTGGCCGGTTTCTCATGGATGCACGCTGGGTAGCGATATATATATATATATATAGGCCGCCTCTGTCATCTGACAAATGTTAATTTTTGTTATGTTACATGCCAACGGTACCTTCTGTCGTCCCATTCTGCAAAGTTTGCTAGCTTGATGGCAATGCCAGCTGTAACGGCAATAACTGCGCTAGAGTTAGATCCGCGGGGAACACGAAATTACTCTACCACTTTAACAGGTTCTACAATACGAGAGAGAAACGGCCCAGCGTTGCGCTTGGCAGCGCTTGTAGATGCATTCACAATCGTAGTAAGCAACAGAGTACATAACACTTCGGCTACCGTACTATAGTGGCAACCAATTCGGAACCAGTCTGGCGTGGACGAGTGAACTACAACTAGAATCGGCTACTGGCTTTTTGTTGGATTTATTGGACTTGTTCGTCAATACACGACGAAAGATGATAAATTCTGCATTGCATTGAATCAAGAGTATATCAGTGCGGAATTTTGACGACATTCAGTTCGTTTTTATGCCCCCTTCGTTTCAATCAGGGTTGTTGCGGCGGCGGTGGTGGTGGTGGTGGTTGTCGTTGTTGTCGTCGTCGTCGTCGTTATCGCTAGGTGATAGCGCTGGTGGTTGCGCCGGTGGAAAACGATGGGGTCAAGGCAGCGAGGAATTGTTGTATTTTGTGAAAAAGCTATATCAGCAGTTATGGGCATTGGAAGTGTCATCATTATAGAAGCAGGCCGACAATCGGTCATCAGACGTTGAGAAAGGAAAGACGGTACGCTTTGAAGTGCGGCTACGCGAGCCACTCACACCAATGGCAATCTTAACAGTGTGGACAGATCTTGCAGACAGACGTTTATAATTCCGATGTTCAGAGGCCGAGGAACGCCTGAGAGGATATGGGAGTCTGCAGAACAGCGCCGATCAAATCGTCGCTACGAAGCAAGAATTGGACGTCCAGTCAACATCTGTTAGCCAGCAATCAGCAGCGCTAAGCAAATATGGCCTACTTTTGTAAGCCATGGTTGAAGCTTTCCTTAGACTCCTTACCGGTGCGCTACAGCCGGAGGACGTGCTGAGTTATTTACGCATTTGACGAGTATGCGACGTGCGACGAAATGTGGAGACGTTGACTAAACCGAGCAAAAGGCATACTGATATTTACATAAATATATAAATATATCGCCTACATATAATTGCGCCCGAGCAGTTCAAGTTATCCACACATAGTCGCTTGCGGCTTGTTACCAACACGATCCCACTCCCTAACTGGCTCGCGCCAAGCGTTGTTAAGGAAAAAACACCAGCATGACTTCTACGATTATAACTATTATTGCTGTAATTGTTATTACTTGTAATGTTCAATTTTATTCATTCGTATGATTCTGATAAGCACGATACGTTGCATTGTAAATATATTGTCTACTATGTACATACAGATATGTAGTGTTTTATCAATAAAATTAGTATATATATATATAAGTATATATAAACATATTTCTCTGTTACGACATACAGCCCTGTTACGATTGCTTGTTTTCATTTTGCAGGGGAGTATTTAGAACCTTGATAAGGCACATAGTTGGGTATAGCGCTGGCGTGCTGATAACGCTGCATCAATACGATATCAGGATGCCCCTCATTCACAATAGCGTGGAGCCAGCGTCCAGTACAGGACGGGATTTTTCTATGTAGGTATGCGTTATTCATATATATATATATATTCCTCGGCTGAAATCACTCAGCAATCGCATTCTTTTTTGAGTGTCCTCGGAACGCAATGTGGCCATTACTTCAAAGTTCTTCGGAGAGGACCTTTAGGCATATTCAAATTTAGTTGTCTTAAGTGCTAGCTACTTATATTAGCGTGTTATTAGCTACGTTACCTAGTTCATAGCATGTATCATGCTGAACATCGATGAGCTGTTTCAACGGAGAAATGCCGCAGCAAGACAATGCCCAGCCATATCTAACAGACATACGCTGAATAGCATGTTCAATCACGACAGCAAAGCTCAACCTACGATAATCTACTGTTCGTGGTTGCCATGTTAACACACCATTCTTTAGAACGGATCGTATTGGACAAATCTGGGATTGTAGCCACATATAGAAATCTAGATTTACTCTTATTGTACAAATCTAGGCTTACCCTAATAGTAGAAATATAGACTTATCATTTTATGCGCACAATAGAGTAGCGATACGTAGCGTTCGCAAATGAAAATGAAGTGAGTAATATATTGTGTGGGGTGGAACATTGTCAAGCATCAAAGTGATGCGTGTAAAACCGATAGAGAGCCATTTTGACGTGTACATTTCGAACCACGTCAAGCAAACAGTTTTAAGTCTACTGTGTGCTTGCGACGGCCTTCAAAACGCTTAAAGAGGGCTTCTCAAGGTATTAAGTCGTATATCACAAGGTGATATATCCATTGGCATGCCATATTTAATATCGGATCTCAAACCAAGATTAACATTTCAAGATCTCAACAATTAAGACAAGTTAAATATCCCCCTGATTATCGAAGACCTCTATGGCAACATTGGGATGAACTCTCCAGCTCCTAAAACATAGTTTACGACGGTTACAACTAATAATAACCCTTTAAAGTGATTAAAAAAAGTGATAATGGGGGGTTGGGTGGTAATGCACCATTTATTTTTATTGAGCCACCTGTGCTACCCGTTTTTTCGATCATGGTCGATTATAATCCACTCCGGCATTCACCTTTTCTAAATTAGAAACCATGAAAACTAATTTATGATGACACGTCTAGGTCTTGAATCCACGACCTTCCGACAAGCAAGGCTTAGCAATAGCTTTACCACTCAGCCACCTTAGTGGTCTCCAGCTGCGGGGTCGATCATTCTGTTTGACGCCCACGTTAGGGTGGGAAACGTCCTGAATAATGTATGATGGCTTCGGCGCTGTGTATCTCACAATTGTGCAGAGCTGTTAGTACACCGGCTGCTCCATTCTAAGCGCAGGGGGTCCCAATGGACTTAAGGTGTGAAGAGAGGACGAAAATCCGAGACGATGCTTGAATGAAGAAAAACGAGTCCAGGAGGAAGCATCAGCGGTGTAACTGACAAAATTATTTGTTAGTTAGGCTATATTGCCTAACATTGGTTTTACTCTTATTAGAAGCTAACTACGAATCTTTTACCACAGTGCGATCTCTGCCAGGGCATCGTTCATATCGGGCCATCATACTTGCCCCAAGACGACCGAGCATCCTGTGAGTTTCGTGACGCTGGGAAATTCTGAATCCTTACCGCTTTATCGTATACCAAATTTTACAAAAGCAGATCAATGAGTAGGGCCTTTGGAGACACCCGATGTCATGTCCTTCATAATGAACTCGCAGTGGGTAACTCCCTATTTTAGAAAGCTAGACGTTGCCGTTAACGGGTACGGTGGCACTATTCCTTTCATTAACGTCTTCCTTTCATTAACGTCTTGTAAGTAACCTACCACTGGCTGGTAAACACATTGCTTAGAGTGTGGAGGAGTGTTAGAGATATTATTTACATTGAGAAAGACTGTTATAAACAGTGAGGAGGACCGTAGGATACCGCGTATTTCTAATTTTTTTCCTGCCATTTTCTACGTTGGAGGCCGCTCTATAAGTAGGCTTGGTCTTCCTGCACTTTATAGTAGGGTATTACGAAACGTTTGTGAATAAAAATCGATACATCTCCAGACTCTTCTTACGATCTTTGGGTGGATGTAGCCACCGAACGTGTATAGTGCATTGTTCTGTTCAGAAAATAATGTCTCGTTAGCGCACTTGGCATCAACTACATACTGAGCTGATCAACATCCTCAAGTTCGAGTAACTTTGTCCCGGATCTTAAGTCGTCAGCGTGTATATATAGTAATTGAAGATGGTCAAACACATTAGGGATATCGCCTATAGACTAGAATGCAGCCTACAACGATAGCTGCAGGTCTACATATTCATCATGAGCGCTCACCGAAGTTAGGAGTGCGTAGATATGGCTGAGCTGACTAATATATTGTTAGGCAATTGCTCTTTCTCTTTTTCCGACGACAATGCTGGGTGTGACAGATCATTTCGACATCTCCCTTTTGAGACTCCTTGCGTTTTGAGGCAGCAGCATTCGAATCATTAGCAGCGCTTCGTTTGAGGTCCGCTAAGTCATCCATGGATGAATGGATTTACTATTCGCGTGACGTGTATACTTACACACCCTTTTTATACCAGGAGCTCTTAGAAAAGCAGCAGAAGTGGACATGTTAAAATATCTAGGGTTTCCTGTTTTAACAACAGTCCTTTGTGGCAGCAGCTTGGTCGGTGACTCTCAGCGGTAAGGCTTATCATCTATGAACATCACGTGAAGAAAATTCGATGAACAACAACAGGGTTCTTGTTGTCATGTACCGGCAACACCCCGCTAGATGACAACCGTTATTAGCGGACTAGCCCCCTATACCACAGTGGGACTGCCACCATTATCTTCACTTATCAAGTCAATTCAGCACCGCAGAGCGTATGGGAAAAGAAGAATGGAGAGCTTTCGAGCACGTGTGCACTGCGCGTGCAACGACTTATTAGTAGCATTTTGCACGTAGGTGATGCATGCATCTGCATCCATTGAAAACAACAACTATCGATAGCTGCTGCCTGAGATGTATGCAAAAAAAGTGACAATGAGATTTAATCAATCAATAAAGTGTTTATTTCACCATGAATTAGCCTCTGATTAAAAAGGCCCCAGTCATGAATTGTAGTGATGACCTGGGTGGTTGATTAAACATCTATGTTATAAAGAGCTAAATACACGTGCCATATTTAGACACATTTTACGACGACATGCATTTTTTCAATCATCATAACAGCAGTCACAAGCTTGGTTGGTGATTTCACGTTGGACACACGAGTCTCTAGTAAAAAAACGATACGTTTATTATATATTTCCATGGTTAAAGGAAAATGAAAATGTAAATGAATAAATAACATTAATTTTGAAATCAGTATTAATTTTAAAAACTTTCTCACAAGAAAAGTCACCGGCTTTGTACGATCGATAGATAACATAAGCCGGTGGTTCTAAAAGAGAAGAACCGTGATTCTTCCGTGCATTCTTAAACCCCCAGGTCTCTGCGCGGAGGACGGCAAACGTCCAGATGGTATGACATTCACACCATTCGAGCGAGGCAAAATGCTAGTTTGGGATGCAACCGTTACCGACTCCTTAGCTCCTTCTATGGTCGGTGGCGGCGCATCCGAAGCTGGTTATGCAGCCCACCTTGCGGAGACTAACAAGTTGAGAAAATACTCATCAATCGGCTATCCCCATGAATTTTGCCCTCTCGCGTTTGAAACCCTGGGTGCCCTGGCGTTCGGACCAAGCAGCTGATCCGCAAAGTTGGGACCTTGTTAAACAGGTCATCGTCCTTTTTTAAACAACGCCTGGATCTTGACATACAACGTGGAAACGCTGCCTCCGTTCGGGGTACACTCCTGAAGTGGTCTCGCTCTGGCCTCATTGAAACGGACACGTGACAGTCACAATGCGCATTGGCTTAGCTAGTTGATGTGTGTAACATATACCTAATAAATCAATAAAAAAAAAGAGAAGAACTGCTTAGCAAATATTGGAGGTTGGGATTGCTTTGCGCATTGCTTCACAGAAGCAACCCCCATAAACACAAATGTGCAACGGTGGGGCTCGAACCCGCGCACCTATGTGTTTCCTCCGGTCGCGAGGCGCAGGCGCATGCCACCACGCCACCAGGCTCGACTTGCAGTAGCAATAACAACACCTTTACCTTTCTCTGGCCTTAGGAATTAGGTCTTCAAAGGTCAATAGTAGGTTGCTTCAAAGGTCAATAGTCAGTCTTCCGCTTATTTTTGTACATATTATTTATTTCGCAATAACTTACGTTTCAAGATGGTACATAATTACAATACAGTCATCATTATATACAGTTTGAACACTTCAGCGACCGTCCCACCGGGCAAAAAAATGCAAAGACCACCGATGCGTCTGGCAGCTCGCTGCGTGGTATTTAGCGCACACCTGCGAGCAGAACCGACAACGACATTGATCGCCAACTTGGTGAAATTCTTGGATCGAACATACCAAGTGATGATAGCCATGCACCATGTACGGTTGTACACGTGCCGACTAAGTGCATGCCATTCCATCCTAACGGTCACTTCTCCCTGCCCCTCCAATAAAAATTGCTGAAGTGGTCGTGTGGGTGACCTAAGCCTGACTCTGATTGTTTCCACTACAGGTCCGCAACCCACTAGCAGGTACAGGGAGCGGTTTCTTGCCGTCCGCGGCAAGCACCGCTTCATAAGCATCTTTTCAGCTAGCTTTTCCGCTTATTAGGGTTTCAAAGGTCAATAGTCTGTCTTCCGAGGTCGCTACGAATACTGACAGCACGAAAACTGTTGACCTATTATCCAAAACGAGTGATGTTTTATCTTCAAGCAGTCGGGAAAAATCTCAAAGTTCTACATGCACTTTTTCGCATATCTATGAAAAGACTTAGTAGACTGAAGCGATAATGGACGGCACAACTCGAATATGTCGCTCTCATTGACGACTAACTTAACTAAACAATATTGGATACATGAATTCGCTTCACACTGACACAAAATATCAACAGCTATACCATTATATAACGCGGAGCAGGAAACAGCCATATCGTTTATTTATTACTTAATACAGATGATTTATAAGTGTACGTATTTACATATACAATCGTGCTTTTGTTGTATTACATTGCGCTTCTTTTTCGAAATGCGCATCACCGTCCTTATCCCGTTGTACGGGATATGTAAGGAACGCAGTGGCGTTTATCGACTTCAAGTATAAACTGCTCACAATCATAACAAGTAGGCGCGTTTGTGTTGTTTATGTAAGCAGAAACAGCGAACGCACGCGAACAGAAACAACACCAACAACGAAAACTGACATCTTGTTCCAGTGGTACCAGGTCATGTCATCAAGCCGAGCATGGCACTGGTGGAAATCAATTCGTTAACAGCTGTCGAGAAGACTCTCCATCGAGGTCGGCACCCAGGTGCGGCCGTTATAAACGAAAATTACGCTTCGGTCCAAGTAGAGAAGGCGGTCGCTACCCAACTGGTAGACCTGTTTACCGTCCTGTTTTCGGTTAGCTATAGGCATGAATAGAACGCCTTTTTCCGTCGCACGACGCTCGAGCAGCTCCTAAAAACGTGCACGCAGACAAAAATTATTCCAATACATCTCGCTGTTTGTGCAATCCATAAAGAATTGAAGTGGGTATCTTGCTTAGCTACTAATCCGTAGAAGTTGCCCTACCACTTATATATATATATATATAATATATATATATATATATATGTATATATATATATATATATAATATATATATATATATATATATATATATATATTACACTGACTAAGCGCATTTACAAACGTATAAGAATTAGTTCAGTATGCACGCATTTAACTGTATAATAGGTAAGCGCATATGAACAATAACACTTCGTGCACGACGTCCCTAAATATATGGTGAATGTTTGCTTTAGAAAACCATGATCGTCGACTGGAAAGGGCCCCGCTCAATAGAAACGGGCGGGTGTTTTCGATACCGCCACGTCTTTAGTACTCGCGGTCTATAATATTCGCCAAAATCACAGCCTTGATTTGACGAAACACAACATTCAGCTTTGCACTTTACTAACTATATTCGGTATGCCCAAGCTTACCGCATACGTAGCATAAATGCTAAATAAAATAAAGCACAGACTGTTGAGATAACAGAGTGAACAGAGAGTATCGTAGGCTTTACCTTGAATGAGAAGTTGGCCGTGGGAGCACTGAGGGCCGAACTGAAGCGATCCCTAGCCTGCTGTTGAACAGACGGTGCTCCGACGGCGCCCGCCGATGGTTGCAGGGACGGTGGCACAGTCGACGCAGTCGGCGGAGGTTGCGCATAGAAGTCCAGCGGTCGAATCGGTTGCAGTGGCTGACCGGATAACGCCCGATTCATGAGGTCGAGCGCCATGCGGAACTGTTCACGCACCCGCGAGTCGGTGAGCACCCGATCGGGAAACGCCGCCTTCCAGCCGGAGAACCAGCTCGCCACCTCGTCGTAGTCACGCGACGTCTGCAGCCACTGGAACAGCACCTGATGGAACTGTGGAAAGAAGTACTTCTCGAGCACGGCGACCAGCGAGGGCACGGGCGCGATGTCGCCCCATGCTGTCAGCCACTGCCACGGTTCGAACTCCTGGTTGCGCGGATCAATGACAAAGTTCTGCAACACAGCTCCCAACTGCAGCCCAAAAACGAAACGAAAAAAAAGATGGAAAAAACGGAGCAGAACAAAGATGAAAAAGAGAATATCATTAGCCACCATTACTATTTGAAGATGAGGTATAGGTGTGCAATTCGTTCTTGTTGTGCACTGCCATTAAGCAATCGGCTAAAGACACGGTATCCACAGAACGTTGTGCTGCAATAGGGCAAAGAGACCGTGGTCAGGCTTTCTGTCTTACTGCATACAAGGTCCTTATATATATATATATATATATATATATATATGCAGCAAAAACTTGGGCCACTGGAAATTTGGCATTTTTCTTTAAATTGACGCTACAGTCATTATTTTAATTAGCAATCGGTTTTCCAATGACTCAGATATGAAGCCTCGGCATTGAGCGACATTGAATTTATTGATCGGCAATTCGGCCTGCACAACGTACCACGAGAGACCATGCTTATTGCAGGAAAGAGGATACTATCGCAGTTCACGCTTGTCTGCCAAAGCAAGCGTTAAGTGGCAATGCGCTTGATTTTAAAGGGGCTCGAACGTGTGCACCTACATAAATCCACCGGTCGCACCATTGCAGATTTCTATTTATGGGGTCCGTCTTACGAAGCAATGCAAAAGCAGCCCCGTGGACGTTAAATGCTGGCTGATGGTCAGCCTTTTGATTTCAAAGGGGATATTAGTCGGATACTTAAAAATTAAGATCAGCATAGAACATTTAATTTGAGAACACAATCTTTCGCTGCTTCATCATAACAATCCCTGAATAATACATTTCGCAAATACACAATCCATATCCAAGAATCTGTTGTTCTCCCTAAATTAGGGTACTGCTCCGTGGTCGGGGAAAGCCCGTTCCGGTTGATATAAAAAAAAACTCGTGAAGGGGTATAATATACTGTTGAGGCGCCTATGCATCCGGTGTTTCCATAACATAATGGCTTCATACTTCTTCTGCTGACTCACAATTCAAACGATCCAATAACACCGCATGATATCAACTTAAGAAGGTGACTTACGTGGACACTATTTTAATGTACGTTTTAACAGTACAACGAAAACAGCGCAGATGCATACATGAATATATATATATATATATATATATATATATGATGATGATGATGACAAACCTTTGGTATAATATTGGTCGCAATGAAGGCTTCAAGGGAGCCCTTGGGCATTACGCCGACCCACGGTTCAAGGATAAGCTTTGCTGATGAGTCGCTCGGATGCCAGTTAGTAAGAGCGTAGCTGAGCTTCATACGGATAGGCTGATACACAGGCTCGAGAGCATACGCCATTAGAGGAAGCCAGGGATGAATCCACGAGTGTATTGGCACCGTGTCCATGAGTGGGTTCCACTGATCAACCTCCTGCTGAATGCGCAGTAGGATGATCTGCTCGAGAAGGTGACTGAGGATACCGGCCGGCAGTATCGGTTTCCAGGTTTCTAGCAAACTCACGAGCGGTTCAGGATTCCGCGGCGACCAACGAAAGATGCTACTTCGTACCGGAGGACACCACACCTCCCACATCAGGTTGTAGAAGTGATCAGGTGCACTGAGCGGCCGATCGGGACGCTCCAAAATCGTTTTCCACTGGCGAAACACTTCGACACCATGAGCAGGCTTCTCGAGGGGCTGCCACGACGAAAGGAAGTCCTTCATGAGGGGAAATATAATTAGTGGGGCAAGGTCGAAGAGCTCGAATTGATTGAACTCGTCTTCAAAGTCCTCGACCAGACGGCGAAAGATCGAACACACCTCTCCGACGCTTAATGGGTTCACAGCCGTCGGCCCACAGCCGTTCTCCAGCTGCTGCAGAGACTCGTTGAGTTTCGAAAGAGTCTGCCGGATACGTTCGCTTTCTTTCTGTTCCTGAGCCAGCCTCTCCTGCTCGAAACGTAGATTCGTGATTCGGTTCTTCTCGTTCTCGATCCGGCTCGTGTTGCGCTTGATGTCGTTCTCGCAGGTCTCGATGAGAACGTCGAGGTTGTCTTCAAGCTCCGGCAAGCTGAAGTTGCCCTGGGGCCCCTTCGAAACGGGCTCCTCGTCCGGCCGAAGATGCTGCTGCGCCAGCTGGTGGTAGCCGGACAAAACTCGCTGCTCGGGACCTGTCATATCAATGACCTTCACCTTGGGACCCGTTTGACGGTCGATAAACGTCGAGCCCTCTTTTTGCACCTCCTCGAGCGACTTATAGACGTACTTGACCTTCACCTCACCACGTCGCCACTGCTTGGCCTCGCGTTTCTGCTTCACTTCGAGCTCGTCGACATTCGCTCGACCGCCGGCACCGCCGGCGCCGCCCAACACATGGGCAGGTTTCTCCGGCCCGTAGGCGCCGATGGCGCCCTTACCCTTGCGCAGGTTGGCTTGGACAGGCGCCGAGATGCCCTGCAGGTCCTTTCCGAGGCCCCGGCCCGGCTGATAGCCCATCTTGAGCAGGAGCTTAGCGCCGATTCCCTTCGTGTGCTTCTCCCACGAGCCAATCGTCGACCCGAGAGCGCTGCGTTCGCCGGCGAAGATGCCCGACGGGCCGGCGGTGCTACGAGGTGCCTTTCTCGAGGTCGACACCCGGACCACCTCGACCTTTTCCTGGTCGCGTTCGCCCGACTGTTGCTGTTCGGCGACATCTTCACGACTCGCTCCGCCCGCCACGAACGAGATGTTCTGGTGGCCTCGCGAGCCTCTCGAGGCGCCCCGAAATGCCGGTCGCTCCACGTCATCTGCGTTGTCATCTGCGTCGTTGCCATTTCCGTGATCGGCCCACACCCCGTAGATTTGGTCCTCCTTCGTCTGCTTGTACCGCGCCCGGCTCGGGTTGAACTCGTTCTCGAGATCCCAGTCGGTCACACCGAACTCCTCGACCTCGTTGTCGGACATGACGACTAATCGAACACTGCTGACAACTGTCGACCGCAACCGGACCACGGCCAACTAACTTCCTGAACACCCACCACCGATGACACCACCGGCGAACTCCGACCGTGTGTCCGTTATCGTCGCCGTCCTCCTATCCACATCAGCCACGTTAATCCCGTCGAACACGAAACGAGCGTTTCAGAACAACACTGTTCGTATATCGGCGATCACTCAGCCGATTTCGTTTCATGTTCTCCTGGCGTTTGTCTTCAAACACGAAAAAGAAGAAGAAGAAAAAGAAAATGAAGACACCCGGCGTTCTGCTGTTGCTAGATGACACTAAAGACGAGATGACTCTTTTTGAGATGTCGACCTGTTTCTTGACACTCGGCTTACAGGTGCATTTGCAGGTGTCATAAATCGTTCGGGCCCAACATGCCTGCCCTCACTGACACAGCGGGCTACGATTTCGAACGCAAACCGACCATCCGCCACAAACAGAACAACCAGTTTAGCCAGTCTTTTATCACAACACCCAAACACTCACCTGCTCAAAGGGAAAGGGAAGGCGAGAGTGAGCTGCGTGTGAGTGAGAGCTCGAAAGCAGCCGATCGCTGAAGCGCGCCAGTGTTTAACACACAAAAAAAACATGTTGCGTTCGTCGACATTCGAAACGCGAGCAAATATCATGTTCGATATACAAATCTAAAGCAAAAGAGTCACTGAAAAGCGCGCGCGACAGTGCGGGAAAGAGAGAGAGAAGAGAGGGCGGAGAGGAAAGAGATATTGAGAGAGGTGGATGGCTGCAATCTATGTAAAGGCTCAGAATGATGGCTTCAGCGGCACGTCCAGTTTTTGTACAGTTTTGGTCGGCAGCCGTGTCTGAGTTGGGCGGGGAGCCCGCGAGTGAGCCTCGACACTTTGCATCACTGCATCAGCAAGTAGTGTCTTGTTGTTGGTAAGCAGCAACAACAACAACAGCAACAGCACAGCAGTCAAAGATCACGACATCATGGTTACATTTGGCGCCAAGATCTTGTCGTGTAACTGGTAGCACCACAACAACAATAATAGTACACTGCGGACTGCGGCGGCTACAACTCTGGCGGACTCTGGAGCGATGTGGGTCGAATCGTATGGCGGCGCGCCCGGGCTGGCTTTAGTTCATCTATCTTAGTTCATCTAGTTTACATCTAGTTCATCTAGTTTACATCTAGTTCTTCTAGTTTAGATCTAGTTCATCTAGTTTACAACCAGTAGACTTAGTTCATCTATCTTCAGCGTTTGATAAGGCAGTAATCCGCGTTCATGTTTGAGGTTCTAGCCCGATTGCATCCTCCATCGACTACAGAAGAGTAGTAGTGTATTTCTCGAAATGCATGTGTAATGTCTTGTTGCGACGAGTTGCGACCCGGCGACCAGTTAGAGTTGATCGACTGAATAACATCATTGGCATTCGTTGCATTCTCGGACCTGCGTCTACACATGTTTGTTGGATAACAAGAGCGTGGAGGAGTGCTGGGTGCCGAGTTATCGGAAGAGCAAAAGCAGAAGTCGATGACAAATATGACTATCTCAGATGTGTGAATAGCTGCACCTGGGATGGCGCGCCGCTGAAGGCTGAAGCTTTTCCGTCGTCTATTTCATCTAGCGTTTGGCGTAGTCGATAGTATGCAATTGGCCTAGTAGTGCAATATCTGGACTGGAGCAGTGTTCCTTCCGCCAGACGTCATTCACGCAATGCGTGACTGGTGTATCTGCCGATGGTGGTGAATAAAGGAAAAAAAGAACTTGTGTACCTGGATGTGTGATTGTATGTGCTCATGCCACAAGTCCCAAATAATCATCAACAGCAAGAGAAACGCTCACCAATTTACCCGATCACAACAGGGATGTCACTTCTGCTACCTGCTATAAAGACACAAGGTAAGAAATATATATATAATTAAGGCGGTTGTCTAATATTCAGTTTTTAAGTGTCACTTCTAGATATACTGTCAATCAAGTTATAGCTCAGTGCTCCTTAACCTTGTGTGTCAGTATCGCCAATCATACTGTATAGATATTTACTTTTGTTTTTACTGCTTTCTTTTTCTTCGTTCATCCCCAAACCCTTGTACCATTTTTCATAACAAGAACTTAAGCACGTGATTGTATGCAGTTCCGTGAATAAACCATATCTGTAAGATATATATATATATAGCGAAATAGACATATATAAATAAATATAGAGGGAGAATCAAGCGTAAAGTATCGAGCGACTCCAAACAATCAGAACAATTATTTTGTGCGATTTGTTCGTGTTATTGTTGCTTCTGTCGTTCTTGTTGTTGCTGAAGTCCACTTCGTGCCAAATATTGGGCCTGCCGTAACTAGAATTGCTTGATCAGTATTGAACTAAAGACGATTCCGAAATCGTTTCAGAAGCGGCTGGCTGATCAACGACGGTTCGGTCCTAAACAACAACAATAAGAAGAAGCCAGCTTCTGACAACGCTGTAAAGATGTCTCAACCAGCACAACAGCAGTCTGCCATCATTGCTCTGCCCGATCGGGCGGCCATCGAGTTGGCCGTCAAGATCCGCCTGCTGACCTCGTGCAGCGCCTGCCGTAGCCCGCTGCGTCAGACGAACCTCGCATTCGCCTGCTCGCACTATCTCTGTTCGGCCTGCGTCGTCAAATGCGTTGGCCAATCCACGAACGCCACTCACATGCACGTAAGTATATATATATATACATAATTTTTTTAAACAAAATTTAGAGCACCTCAAGTTTGACCAATCTGGGTTGCAACACTATATATATATATATATATATATATATATATTAATATACATATATACAAAAGCGCGCGAACGGCCTCGTATGATAATGTGCTACCGTCGCATTTGAGGCAGACTAATGTAGAGCCTCTCGATCACGTAAAATTTAGCATTCTGAGGAAAGCTTCACAAGTTTATCGAAACAACCGTAATAGAAATATGTATCTACTCTTTGCAACGCTGTTCTTCCTTAAATATCTAGTACCGCTGTATTACTTTTCTGAAACGGCGGCATTCATAGAACAGCTCAGTCGCGGGAGCGGATACATTGTCTTGCATAGATCCGTCGTTATTTGAAACCCACACAATGACTGCAGACACGTGCAAGGGCTCAAGCACGTCAACTTGGCATCGGGTGACCAGCTTTTATGTGAACATTTACACGTGTGACAAATTCCACGAAGCACGCAAGTGCAAGCTATTTGGAAATGAGCATAGCACTGTCACTGAGGTCAATTTACTGTACTGCAGTAGGTAAACAGTGATAATGTTTCATATTATAACAGAGGTCATATATATATATATATAATGTAAACCATACTATGGTTAATAAAATTCACATATTCCCTCTCTTTATATATATATATATATATATACATTATCAACCTTGAGATTACACTTTACGCCTTATTTTGACAAGTGTTTTAATATATAATAACTAATAATAATTTTACGGCACAGAAAGTTAAATGAAATTCATTAGAGAGCCCTTAGGAAGGCAAATATGCCGGTAAAACTGGAACCTCGGGCCTCGGATTGGAGGACGACAAGAGACTTGATGGCGTGACCATACCTATATGATCTCACAGCAAGTATTTAGCCTGGGATGCTACAGTGTGCTGCGCCGTATTCGTATCGGTAGATATGGAAACACTAGGGCCCATCAGCAGTGCGACAACAAAATTCTTTTAGGATCTGGCCAGAAGACCAAAATCAACGACAAAGGACCAGAGCGAGGGAGAATATCTGAGGCAGTTTCTGTCTCTCACAGTGTGTAGAGACAACGCCGTTTCTATAATCGGCAGCATGGGATGAGCAGATAAATAGCATTTTATGGAATCGGGGCGAGACATTCGAGCCTTACAACTGTAGAACTCGTTTTATATATTTATGTATATATATATATATATATATATATATATATATCGGATCACAAATCCATAAAAAAGCTCGCAGCAAGACTGGCTTATAGTCATCCAGATTCATTTCATACATACGTAGCAACCTAGCTCAGTAATGGCGTAATCTTTGCAATACGTACGGATCTCGCAACGTGGAGTGCTAAGTGGAACATAGGAAAAACAGATAATTTAGTCTATGTCGCGACAATCACGCAATTAATGAATAATAATAATAATAATAATTTAATAATAGCAATTGATAATAATACTGATATGCTACGCATCCTGGGTTAACGAGTAGTATAATAACGCGAAGGCACAGCGATATTTCCTTATGGGCTGACTGGCAGAATGTACCCCAATTCAGGTGATCCGCACAATGGAGAATACTTGAAGCAACATCTAGCTGTCTCTCGCAGTACGTAGGGAGAATGCCACCATCGTTGGCTGTTCCGTTGAAACAATCGAGTTGCAGAAGGCCTATAAAACCAATAGCTAGCAGTTATGCGAGACTGTGTTATGTTAAATTAATAATAATATGATAATGAGGCCTACTTGTATGCGATTCATGACTTCTTTACGTTTATGTGTTGCCGTTTATTTTGTTCTCGCTTACAGGGCAGCTGCCCGAAATGTCAGCTGACAGGTCGCATTAGCCGAGTGAATTATATTGACGATGTGACGATCAAGCTAGGCCAAATACGAGACGTCCTTCTGAAGATGACACAATCGGAAGACGACAAAGGCAGCCGGCAATCGCCGAAGGCAGCGCTTAGCAAGAAACGCAAACTCGACACGTGCCAGTCTGAGGACAGGTAGAAACGATATATATGTTTATGCTTTCAATGCATGTCTATATGTATGTATATATATATATATATATATATATATGGAAGTCTCTATTTTTCCAGAGAACCATATTGTCAGTTGTAAAGCCCTGCTTTCTTACATTTAGTCAATGGAAGTTTATTCTGGCATTTTTCATCTACTTAGTTTAACTGATCTACCTTTTCGTGTATTCATTCGTTAGCGCGAAACGTTTCTTACATTAATTACGAGCGGTAAGTTGATAATTTTGCATTTGGGAGACCTTCAGACTCATGGCTAAAACAGGATACTCTTGAGTCGATTTTCTATATCGAAAAATATATAATATATATATATATATATATATACATTGTGATTTTCAGATCCCCGGCCAAATCTGGCAAAACCAAACAGGCAGACACAGCAGGAGCAGCAGCAACAACAGGTTCATCAATTTTAGGTGGATTCATTAAAAAAGTTCCACTTGGAGCTAGTCCTCTCGTGGCAATGGAGAACGCCAACGGTTCGTGTGTGTTCGCCAAGAAGTCGACGCCGTTAACCCCAGTCGGTTCGCCGTCCGCCGCAGTGGACCGGACGCAACGCTTATGTCGCCGCTGGGCATCCCGGCACGCCGACAGGAGTTTCGGGGTCGGTCGTTCCGAAGAAACTCTTAAGCAGGGTCTGTTGTCGCCCGTCACTCTGACGGGTTCAGCAGAAGCAGCGGCAACAGCCACGTACACCGACTGCGGCTATCCGAACAGCGGCGCTGGCCACCACGTCAGCGTCAAACAGCAGTGATTGTAGCGTGTCCGCGAGCCAGGAGACGGAATTCAGCTTTTCAGGAGTCGTCACACAGGTGCAGAAACCGCCTCCTTTGCAGACATCACTGTTGTTGCAGCAGCAGCAGCAGCAGCAACAACAACAACAACGACAACCAGAATTAGTGCCGGTATGTACACGTTACTGAAGTTTGGTGAAAATAGATATTAGAGTATATATATTTACTAGGCGGGTCAAAAAGTTCACAGCATGGAATACAAACAATACGCGGACAAGAATCAGGCCTTATAACGCGGGCACAATGCTCGACAATTTGAAAGCTTAGTTCGCGCAATTTGGCCATAGCAAAAGGAGGTGTGTGAGCGGGCTCATGGTGTAGTGGTGAAACAGCACAGTGCTCTTCTGCGTCACGGGCCGTTGTGCTATGGTGTGTTCCTTCTGTCGGTCCAAGAGTGTTGCAAAGTACTCTTCAGTTAAAGCTTCCAGAAAACGGTCGCTGGAAACTTTCCCGATCGAGATGCCTTTTTACCCTGGTTAAAGGTCTTTTGCCGCGTACCCTGGTGGCAGTCTCACCCTTCTGGGGTGAACTGGTGAGTCCAAGTCCCCAACAAAAATTCCTCTAATAATGGTGAATATAATCTACCAATAATGGTGAATAAACATCAACAAAAGAATCCTGCGAATTTTAAGGGTCTGAATGAGTTCCGTAAACTGCATCTAACTTGGTTTTAGTTTACGTGGCAGTTAAGCCCTCAAAAGAAAATATTTAATAACAGCACGATGCTCGTTCTTGCTACCATTTGCCACTAGAGGGTCCGACATTTCACAGTTTGCGCGATCTGGTCACAACGCAATTCGACACCAATTTGACTGGCGCATTTTGTGTATTTACAGAGATTAGCTGTGACAGATATCGTTATCAATATGAGTCGTTCCTCCACGATTATGTAAGAACCCATCGCCCGTTGCGAGACGTGGCGCTTTGCGACATTGTGACAAGGGCAACGAGCAGAAAAAATAGCAGAAGGAGTCCTAGAATTCCTATATTCGAACACTCCGTTGGGAGCCCATCTAGCTAAAAAAAGATTAGGAAGGAGTCCGAATTCACTCGTGAGGTGCTGTGGTCAGTCTCCAAGACTGCGGACGTTGTTTCGATTCTCAGAGACCCATTTTTCAAGCAATGTAGCAAGTCCGCTCTACGTTAACTACGTTAAAATGCAAATTGCTTGTATTTATGTTTTATGTACGCTCCAATAACTTCATCGGCCCCTCACTCTAAATGCCCTAGCCTATCTGAGTTTGTAATGTATATTTGATTTATGCACGATTCATTTAGTCGACGGTCAAGTGGGCACATGCAAAAATAAAAATTGTAACAACTTTTGGCGCTTTGTCACGTTCTTCTTGCAGAGGTACGTGCACTGTAAACAAGACATATATATATATATATATATATATATATATATATATATTATATAATGTCCACTGTAAATTGTGGCACACGCCTCCCTGATATGTAAATAAGAAAGATGTGTTTTATGCCATGCTATTGGGGTTCGAATCGACCTTATCGGTCATACATTGTTCCACCACGTCGTGCCGTGATTACTGTTCATTATTACCGTTTCATGTGTGTGGTTTCAGAGTAGAGGAAGTCCAGCCGTGGAAGGGGTGACCGCCTCCGTCGCGGCAGCTCCGACTATTGTGGTCACTTGGCCGCCGCAAGGATCTCTGGCATGCGCCACATGTCAGTGCCACCGGGTGGCGCCACAGGCTCCCGTTGTAGCCAAACGAAACAGCGGAGTTCAGGTGTACAACAGGTATGCAAACGAGGGGGCGTACTCTGTACCGTACGCAAGATGCAGATGGTCGTATAAATCTCTGCTGTAAATGTATCGTGTGATACATTTACAGCAGAGCGTCTATCAGGCGTTACGTGGCAGTATTCTGTAATGTACACCAATGTGCTCGTTGTGCGATGTACTTTGCCACCGCCACTGAATCGGGGACGATTTGAAAGGGCCGCGGTCTCCTTTGCCTCTAGTGGTCTGTCGGTTTGACCGTTCGATCTTTCTGTTGATCCGCATCGAGCTCTGTCGATTTTAGACGGGGAAGCGCGACCGCTTTGCTTGCTATGTCCTCACTCAGGTTCTACATATACAAGCATTTCGCATGTCGTCTTTTGCAGAACTCTGCCTACCACAATCAGTTATTTAATAAATACACACCTTCAAGTGTTAATTAAGATAGGCATCCATACTATCAAGTCTATCTTGCTAGTTCAGCGGTAGCTCATTTAGTGCATATCGTTAAAACACACGATGACGATCACAAACCCGTTGGGGACAGACCCGGCGGCTCTATGAAGTATTTAAAAGTTTCCAACTGCACTTTCTACAACTTTGCCGACGTGATACTTATAGTGGATAGCTAACTTAGGCATTATAGTGGATAGCTAACTTAGGCATTATAGTGGATAGGTAACTAAGGTATTATCGACACTAAATGTGTGAATAGATGGAATTGTGAATATAGTGAATAGCCGAACATTGTTGCGAAGAAGGATTGCGGCATGTATCTTCATTAGCTATCCTTGACAGTTTAGTTGCAAGCTTATTTTAGCATGCATTTTTTACAGTTATTATTGCTGTGAGCATGGCTCATTTGTGCCTCTGCCGCTGTAGATTTGCCATCGAGTACCCATTGTTATAATATCGGCGGCATGGAGTGGATGTGAAGGCTGACGACTCTAACACAAAAAGTTTAATTTTCAGCGCGACCCGTGACGATTTTAGAGGCAATCGTTTTTATGATTTGCCGGATTGGACCAGAATAGAGCATATGAAGTACACTTAGTTGTACTGAACATTACTTACTCGCATTAAAAAAGATCACGTCAACAGTCTTTTCAGTTCAGAGATCGACAAAATCTACCGTTAAAACGGCCTTGGAAATATTGCGCCACATATGACATGAACTATATATACTATATGCAGTATATGCATCTATTCTCTATTGAAAGATGGAACGGGTTTGGAAGACGGATAAATGCAATCATTTGTTTGTTGTTTGAAGCATTCTGACTCTGGACGTATCGACCTCGATGCCACATAAGACGTTCATTGACAAGGAGATATCTGCACGTCCACTAACTGCTGAAGCTTCGACCAGCTTTGACGAGGGCACTTCGACAACTGACGTTAGCCATTCTCCAAATGACTTCCGCAGAAAGTCTGTTGGTAAGTAATGTCTGCTTTACCATCGTTTGCTAACGCCAGTGCCGAATCGCGAAGCATTATTGCAGGGATGATATCGGCGTGACAACGCCCGAGTATTCAATAATGATATTAGACGCAATCGATTCTTTGTCTATCATTGTATTTTTGAAGGCAGGCAGTTAAGAAACTTTATTCGATACCAAAAATGGAAAAAGCATTTTTTTTATAGAGAGAAGGAAATGCTACTTTACGCACCGTCAGACTGGAGGAGGGCAGACCGCCCCTTATCTCCATTCCGGTGTGTAGGACTCGGCGCGATGGTCCGCGCCCCTACCCACTAAAACCTGCCTCTCATAACGCCCTTGACACAGCCCAGATCTTTGTTTAATAGTACTATCGGCCGTGGGGGTGACATCTGGACTATCTAACCAGGTTCGCCTGCTCGTTTAACGAAGTCCTGCTCTCCGGCTGGCGTGCCTTGTGACGAGAGAGAATAAGCTGTTTTAGATGCTCTGCTTCAATCTCCCCGTTACACCTTTTACACGTTGGTTTATCTATCGTGAAACGCCCTTCTTGCGATACGCCTGCGTAAGTATTCAAATTGTGCAGTCGTCTTGCCTCCTCAAGCTTTGCCTTGTAATCTACTAGCAGCTTGTCCTTTTCGTCCAGCATGCTCTTGCTTTCAGCTATTCTCTTGACCCTTTCTTCGCATGCCTCAACTAGCTTTGCGTACTCTTCTTGCCAGTCTGCGTTGTCTTCTTCAGGGAGTTTCTTTTCTTCGAGCTTCTTTATGAGCTCCGCGTTATGCGCTTTCAATTGTGCTTGCTCTGCGCGTAAGCTTTCAATTATTTTAGTGTCCTTAATCTTTCTCTCCTCTTCTTTTTCGCCCACCAGGCTACCAGTTCTAATCTCTTGATAGCGTTTTTAATATCACCCGACGTTGTCGGGTGCAGGCGTCTCAACTCTGCGAGCACGCCTGCAGCTTTATCAAGTTTCTCGAGTGCTTCGTCGACATTTGCCGGAACGTCATTTGTCTGCACTGATGATCCTTTATTCTTCTTTGTCACTCTGTTCTCCTTGATTAAATCAAGTATGTGTGCAGGGGTTCCGCGGGTCGCCTGTGCGCCCTCTGGCGAACCCTCTGCCATTATTTTCTTGGCTCCAGAAGTTGTCGCGCAACTTTGTTCGCGCTCCGTTGAAAAAGCATTGGTCATTAGTATCAAGTGGATAGTAAAATATACACACAAATATGACTTACTGGGCTATACTATATAAAACACAAGTCCTTAGAAACTACTCCTATAGTGTTGTGTCGGCCTGTTTGAACCGACGGTTCTCGAAACATCAGAGTCGCCACTAGTTATATATAAAGTATATATAGAGAGCGGGAGAGAGACAGAGAGGGGGAGAGAGACAGAGAGTGGGAGCTCGACTTTGCCTTATATATTTTTACTCTTTTAATCTAATAAAACAATACTGCTTTGCCAACACAGAGGTCCAGACGGAGCGTCCGTACGTTGCACGACCTAAGCGGTATTGGGACGCCGCCACACAGACCGAGTGCTGCCAGGCAGAGGACGCATGGCCTAAACTTCTCGAGGACAGCAACACCACGCTTCGGCCTCAGATTCCTTCATCTGGGCCGATGGACAGGTCATCTGCGGCCGACGATAAGGCACCAACCACCGTTGCAACGAACGATGCTGCAACTGAAGTGAGTGCTGATAAAGGCGTCATCGGCAGCGACAGCTTTCCTAGCTCAATTGCCACCATGAACGGGGCTCACAAAGGGCCGTTGTCGTCGACCAGCGAGGATAACAATAATCATCATAATAACAGCAACGATCATAGTAAACGAAGCAGCTGTTCGAGCACACAAGTGTCGGGACATAACACGCAACACGCCCAACCTCTTAGCCTCGATATGAGTCCGATCAAGCACCTTCAGCAGCGGCAGGCGCAGCAGAGCCAGAAGCGATCAACAGTCGTCCACCCCGCTACGATAAGAAGACTGGACACACTACTAGAGCTGACCAGAAACGGGCCGGCATCGAGAAGGAACCGGAGGGACCACCACCACCGCAGGACACCAGCATCACAAACGTCCACCAACGCCTACTTGAGCCAGCAGTAAATGAAAAACCAGATGAGGTAATATATATATATATATATATATATATAAGGATACTGCGCTAACTCTAAGTTTAAGCTAACTGTTTAAGTGTCGCATTTTTAATCTGATGATAAAAATGCATATGTCGATTTGGAGGTGCCTAGGCTTACATTGCATTTACTCAGCTGGTAGGTTCGAAAACACGTAGTAGCCATTTGCATTAAATCGGGCAATAATTTGCCTTCTGCTGCTTTCTTTTCGGAAGGACTCTCTGGGATCAGTGGAGTTCAACACGTGTGATTTTAGAGTGCCATCCGTTGCTCCTGTTGGCCACGTGCCAAATGCAAACCCGAGACAGCCGATTGAGGTTGGTCTGCTGTGCGAATACTTGAATAACTTGAGCATCGTTTTATGCCTTGCTCTGCTTGGCGGACTTTTCTACCTCCTGCTCGCACGTGTCTACTTGTGCATTTCGCTTCAGGTCGCCCTATATATGTATATACATATATATGCATATATTTATATATACACAGCTCAATGTGCTTATACAATTTTGCCAGCAATGTTTTCCAATGGCAGTGAACGCCAATGGCAGTGAACCGTATGAGTTTACTTTGTTGCAGGCTGACTCGCTCGACTCTATTCCGTCACAGGTGTTCCACAAGGTTCCTACCTCTAAGCGCAAAAAGAAGTTGAACCACGGAAAACAGGTGTGTAACAAATCTACTACATACATCACCACTTGCGTTCGTCACAGTATTAACTGGCTTTATTTATTAAATAACATTTTCGCAGACGACTTTATAATTATAATGTATGTTTTTTCTCCGTGATTGCCTGTACAACTAAAACGAACTAAATGTCGGTCAAGACGATTCATTTTTCGGAACAGAAAGCTAAATATTTCCGCTTACCGCCAAGCGGTAGACGGTCATCTTCAATTTTCCAAAAACCGTACGTCTGTTGCTTAACTTTCTAGCTTGGAGGATTTAGATAGTATATATATATATATATATATATATATATATATATATATATATATATATATCACCCAGAATTTGTCCAACAAATTTTGGGGCTAGTACAACCAGGCGAAAAAAACATTTTTCCGATGGAACAAGGGGGCAGAAATGTCTTCTTCTGGAGTGAGAGCGAAATGACCAAAAGTGGTTGTATCGTCTTCTTTACCCTGACATATCTTCACTAAGTCTGCGACTGTGAGAGCTCCAGTCATCCTATCGATAAACCTATCATACCTGCGATTTCGTTGAATTACATTCAATTGTTATAATTGGCTACATATGGTTTATGTCGTCATTGCATGTGATCTCTGGTAATTAATTTAATAATAATCAGGGCTTTAAATAATTTCATAATAATCAGCCTTTCAGTTACCTCTAAGGCCATCGTACTTACCTAAATAGCAAATCAACAATAGGTTTGTCTGGCGTGGATTCGATGAGAGCTTATTATATATTACTTATTCTCTATATAGACATACCCTTTCCCTTTATTGAAGGCTTGAATATCTATCAATCATGTTCTATCAAAAGCACTTCGTCTTCCAAACCTTTGCATAAACACCTTTTTTTAGTGAAGACTGCTCCTGCCTACTTTGAGCAGCACATCGTGAAGACTTCTTCTTCTCGAAAATATCTTCTTCTATATTATCTTCTTACCCTTCTTTGGCTAGAGGCAGCTTAGAGTTTCATTTTTTAAACGAGAGAGAGCGCTTACGAGCAGCGGACATAGTCGTGAGGATGAACGATTTATCGACACTACTCTTTTTCACGTTTGTCTTTCACGTCTTTCAGAAGGACACCCTTGAGATGATGTTCCGGAGCAGCGAGGAGACGAGTATACCCGAGACCCAGTCGGCAGTATCGCCCATAAAGGGCGCCAAGAAATCTTCTTCTACCGGTGCAGCAGCAGCAAACCGCAGCTCGACAATCTCGGGTCGTCGCCGGTCGGCGCTCGCCTGCAGCCCGATGAGTAGCGCCGAGGAGAGCCAGATTATCCTGCCCGCGAGAAAAGCTTTGGAGCTTAGCGACGAGGAGGCCGAAGATCTCATGGCGAATCTCGATACTCAATTTCCGCTGGCTGCTGGCACTGGAACTGCGGCGGCAGCAGCAGCAGCAGCATCGGCTGGAAACAAGTCGATACCTCGCAAACAGAGCAAAAATAAGGTAAGCCGAACAGAGCAAGAATAAGCTTAGTCGAATAGCCGGTACGCATCCTTGGTACGCACCCGATTCGGCATCATATCTGATCCATGGCACTTGTGGTGCTAGTCAACTCCTAGAGTTTTATCAGGCCGGGAATTTACGGATTCCGCGGGAGAGTCAGGCATCCCATAAGCCAGACATTTGCCATTTGCTAGCTGCTAGTCATGGCACCGTCGCAGATTCGGCTGTCCGGCCCGTAGTCGTAAGAGTCGTCGTAGGCAGGCAGTATTGCCGAATCGAACGGTTTTTGCTGTTTGATTGTATGTTTCTGTTGTGTTTGGTCTCTGATATAGTCGAAAAATCAGGGCGAACAGAAAGCCCGGCGAAAGGTAGCTAATTTCGTGATGAGCAGTGACGAAGACGAAGAGCAGGTTCATCACGAAGATGGTGCTGTTCGTCGTCGGCCATGTCTTGCGAGCGGCCCGCCCGTGGAGACCGAAGATCACGCCGGTGAGGACGACGACGAGGACGACGATCCTCTGCCAATGGATACCGAAGACATGCGCAACCTCGAAAAGTAACGAACGCACGAAACAAGCACAACGAATAAAAACGATTCAAAATTGTATTTATATGGACCGTAAATGTTGAAGTGTCTCTCTCTCTCTCTCTCTCGAAAGCAGGTGTACGGTCAGTATGACGCACAGAGGCCGCAAAATGTGTTGTGATCCATTGGTAGCCTGCGCCAGCTAAAACGTATACATACGGTGCCTGGCCTAGCCCGGTAGTAGTAGTTACTACCGGGTTACGCCTGCAAACTTTATAACACGGCTGCTTTTATTTGGTTAAATGGTATACAGAGTATTCAATGGGGTGTCGTTCTTACTGAAGCTGTTTTGTCTTGCCGTGTGAAGCATTGCCGATACAATTGTTCTACTGATTGGAGCTATTATGCAGTGAGTTTGCTTATATATACCTGTGTTTGTTATTGAACTTTCTTTATCTCCTCTTTTTTTTTATCTTGGACTTTTAGAAGCGACTCTAGGAAATAAAGGTGTTGGCTGTTTGTCTCAAGTTTATCTTTCTCCATTGCTCATTCTCCCGTTAATACGACTGTAATATTTTAGCGAGTCTTGTATAGATTTTTAAATCATCCTTTTTTTCTTCAGGGAAATCGAGAACCTTGACCGCGAAATGGAATATAGCAAGAACACGATGCCGTTACGCAATCCACATTGAATTGCACTCTACTGCGGCCGAGTTCCGCACGATAATTTGTGACTGTGGGACACACCACCGCTGTCATCACCCAATCGGATGATCTTAACAGCTTGGCCTATGCTTCTCGCGCTGCTCAACGGAAGTCATTCGGAAGCAACCGCAGATGCGTGGGAGCCCCGCAAGTCAAAGACTACGCTCAACAGGGATGTTTGCTTCCACGCCACCAAAATTACAATTATACGCATATCGATTGAACATTTATATTGTGAAATAGAGAGCTGAGTAGCATATATGACCGCCAATTGGTTATTCAAACTTGAGTGCGTATGGCAAATAAACATATATTTGTTAAACGACGTGAGCAAAATGCATTCTGGCTGTGTGTCTGTTTGCAATATATGATTGATTTTCGTATATATATATATATATATATATACATACATACATATAAATGATTTCCCTTAGTAACATTCTGGTGTTACTAAATCAATCCGTGACTTGTGAAGGTGTCCAGTTGCAACAGTAGGCTCTTTATTTGATTATACATGCTTTAGTTTAAATGTTTTGACTTCAGCGAGGCACAAGGCAGTTAGCCCTTGAGAAATTAGTCCAAAAGTATTTATCACATAAACAGGGTAGCTCTTGTCACTGTAGCGGACGCTATTTGTTTTTTTTGGTGTTTTTCCTGTTGCATGTTTTTGCAAGAAAACAAAAACCTAGCCGCTCTAGTCAGCATTCAGCACTTATTTCTAGCATAGATCAATAGCTTAAGCCTGTTCACCGTTAAATATCCGTATATAAAGCCGTACGTTAGAAAGCGCCGAGCAGCCATATATAAGCAGACGAAGCCAGCGAAAATCTGTCTCAGATGTCGTGGTTAGGTTATTTCAGGGGCACTAAAAGTAACACGTGCGTCGTAACGAGTGTCGACTTTAGACATTCGCGCGTCTACTAGTCGAATGCGACTAGTAGCGGAGGCACGATTGCAACAACTGTGCTTTGACAACTGACAGAACTTTCCAGCGAACTTAACCAATCTTCCATCGCATTTACTGGACATCCAGCGTAAAAAAGCCATCATTAATATCGTACTCGGAGATTAGCGTATTAAGTCTAACAGGCGTATTCACTGTAGCCTGCCTTCTCCACAATACTGTTGCGCAACTATTATATTCGTTTAAAAATGGAAAATTTATCTGAGTGGAACCATGTAGACGCAAATAATTGAACATATATCAAAGCTAACCCGCTTGCTACACAATCAAAAGACATGCCAACACACAGACCTATATATAATATATAAACGAGGGTAATCGGCAAACTGTAGTACTTTGAATTTTAAAAACTGAACAAATACCACCAAGATCTTCAGGTTTGTTTCGAAAAAAAAAAACTTTGAAAGGGTCAGTCATATCGTGTTCAACAATCGCCAAATTACTATTAGGTAAATAGCTGAGGAATTGTAAATATCTTACGGATCCGTTGTAGCAGTCTCGACCGATATTTTATGCGTCAGAAAGCTGGCGGCGAAGTTCCTTCGAAAAATGCTGAATTTCGCAACTTAACGTCGAGAAATATCCGAATTGAACCTTCAGGCGTTAACAAAAGACCCTGGATTGGTTCAGAGGTTCATCACAGAAGACGAGTCATGGGTATACGGTTACGACATCAGAACCATGCCCAATCCTCCCAGTGGTGCTTTCAAGAAAAGGGTCGATTGCAGAAATTCAGACAGAGCAGATCCAACACCGAAGCTCTTTAACCGTTTTTTTCGACTACACGGGAACGACAGTCTACACATTTTTGCCCACTGGATTTACGGTCAAATAGAAATATTACCGCAACATTTTATGAAGAAGGGGTGAGATTTTCCGACGCAAGAGGCCTCATCTCTGGGCAAACAGCTGTTGGATTCTTCAACACGGCGCACACATCGTTAAAGAGGGATGAACAAGCCCATTGCAGCTGGCGGAAGTCATTTTAAAGGAAACAAAAACACTTTGAATGATTAAATAATATTATTTTTGTGTATTAGAATTTTTCCATCCGCCTTTTCAAATGATAGCGGCTGCTAAAGAAAATGTGGGATAGAAGAATTAAGCACCGGCGTATTTGTAAGAACATTTGAAGATCATCTCAAGTGGGCTAGCAAAAAACAGTTGCATGGAAAAATGCCCGAAAAATCAAGATTCTATGATGCATTTAGCTTTTACGTTCAATAACTTAAACAATAACTATTACTGTAATAAAGACAAAAAACGTTGAACGGAATATTTACTCTGAAAATTATTTTAATACTGAAGTATTGGTAATTCGATCCGCAGTTGCGAAGTAAAATCAGTGTGAGCCTGCGCGAACACATGCAGCTATGATTTAAATTGCTTTACCAAATGTACTTTGGTACTACTAATGTATTAGAAGGAACTTTACGTTCTCTAGTTGTCCAGTTGCCTCCGATCGTCTGCGCCAACTCTTTATCGACGCATCTACAACAACAGATAGCACACCTGGGATCATCCCGTTATCGTGTGAATTATCGGATGAATACGAGAGACTACAATCCCAGCAGATAGATGCTCCATTCTCTCTTATGGAAGTTCAAAGTGCAATCGAAAAGTTGAAGAATAAGAAGGCCCTCGGACCCGACTTCGTCCGGAATGAACATATAAAGACGGCGGTCCTCCTAACGCCCCTTTGGACGGCACTCTTTGAAAAGTGCTTGGAAACAGGTGAAATTCCAGCAACCTGGTCGGAATGCTTGCTAAAGGTCATCCCCAAAGGCAAAGGTGACGCGCTTTGTCCATCCTCTTGGCGAGACATTGCAAAGAAAAGCTGCATCTACAGAATATTGTCGTGCCTCCTTGCACGCCGACTTAGTTTCTACCTCGAAGCAAGAGGAATCATCCCTCCGGAACAGCATGGATTTCGCGCGAATCTGCTCCCAGGGATATTGTCATGGAGAAGCTAGCCGCCGCGGGCGTGGGCCCACGAGTTTTGGGGATACTGGCAGCTATCCTGAAAGCAAACCCGGTCATTTTAGATGACGGTATTCAAGAATACCAGACTTTCCTACAAACCTCCGGCTATCCCCAGGATGATAATCTTAGCCGGCTCTTATTCTCAGTATTACTCAGTGATCTTCTGGGCCTTATCAATGACCACTACCCCTGTGTCCGCATAACTCTCTATGTCGATGACCTGGTGGTATATAGTAGAGCGTTCATGGATCTAAAAAGGTCCCTGAGGATGCTGGAGACATACAGCAAGCAAAATGGTTTAACGATTAACGCATCGAAGACAAAAGCTATGAAATTTAGATCCGGGGGACCCCTGAAGAAATGTGATAGGCTCAGTTTGGGCGGTGTCTCTGTAGAATTTGTCTCGGAGTTTACTTACCTAGGTGTTAAACTAACGCCAAGCGGCACATCTTTCGCGGCCCACATATCTCAGCGAATTAATAGCAGCATCGTCGCCATGACCTCAATCTTGGCTTCACAAAAGCTCTCAGTAAAAACAGCTCTAACACTGTTTAACCTGAAGGTGGCCTCGGTGGCATCTTATAGTATCACACTAATTAGGACCACCTATCCGCTCAGCAGCTTAGCGCTCTCCACACGGTGAAGGCAACGTTCCTTAAGAGAGTTTCGGGCCTCCCTAGAAATGCGCAAAACAGGCTAACTTATAGTCTGTCGAGGACCACGCCGTTCATCGAAGATCTGGCAAACCGCTTTCAACTTCCGACCACCGCGTCACTGCGAGAGTTCCGTAGGCACTTCGAGCAGAAGATGAGGGAGGTGCCAGAAGCGTTCTACAAAACACCGGCAATGTTGGACAATACATGTATAGAACCGCTCTTCGAGCAACGACACGTTCTCACGCGCTACTCCGTCCATGGGTTCCACCACAAACTGTGCCACCGCACTGGGTTCCATAACCATTCCGATGAGTGTTGCTGCAAATTTTGTGACCTTGTCTGCACCAAATATTATCATGAAACATGTCGGTCAGCGCCAGCTATCTGGGCGTTAGGTCGCTGACATCTTCTGGAGATGCATATACAACATATTCTATATATGCCCAAGATTAACGGAAACGAACGCCGTTTCCGAGATTCAATGAATACGTGTAATGTAATGTAATCAACAACACCGAAAGGTGATCTAATAATAAATAAATAAATGCGTCTAAGGCCTACCTTAGTAACACCAAATATGCGTCTTAAATCTCAATACAACTTGGGTACCGTTGGTGCAACATCCGCTGAGTCCCGATTCTAGAATCTACATAATTTATATAATTTATCAAGACAGCAATGCACGAAGTTACAAGGATCCAGTGTTCTGATGAATGCGTCTAAGGCGTACCTTAGTAAAACTAAATATGCGTTTTAAATTTCAATCACTCATCAAATACAAGAAAAGTTTTTTTTTATAAGTAGAAGGGCTTAAGAACAGTTGGTGGTCCTTTTACCACATTCACCTATAAGGCTATATGCCTCACGAGCGCCTGATATCCTGGATAAGGTACCTGTCACCCGACACGGCCGGCTCAATGGCAGAAATGAGGATTTTTATGGTAAGCTGGATTGGCGCAAAAAGGGTCTGAATCTAGATAAGCTAGCTAACCAGAGCTAAACAAGCCAACCCTTGTGTAGCAAAATAAAAAATACCCACAAGAAGCACCGGCAATTTGCAGGACTATCCATGATGTGTGCAGAGGTTGGAGAAGCACCAACTGTTCGAATTGCATTCTCTAACGGCCTGATACGCGCTCGATGGAAGATACAAGAAAGAATCGAGCGGACGAATTCATTGTTCAGAAGCTCTTAATTATAGCAGCCCGATAATATGGCAATGCTGCCAATAAGTCAGTCGTTATTGGGAAGGCAAATAATTCGAGATTTATGCTGAGCGGCTATGTTTTCAGATTGTGTAGTTTTACATTTTTAAGTTTCAATGAATGAATGAAACACATAGCTTTATTCATGAGTACAACCTCTGTTTATTTGTATTGCTCTCAAGTGGTATTTATTGGAGATCTAACTGACTAGCTGTGTAATCAAGACGTCAGTGATTCGGTCGATAGAGGCAAATAAGCGAACTGCGTTGGCATTTAATCTCATAAATAACCATGAGGATACGTGAGTGCTATACAACCATAAGCAAGGAATAAACATTTATCATCTAGCTGTATTATTGCTTATTTATTAACACCCGGGCTGGGTAAGTGTGTGTCATCTAACTGTATAAAACGAAGGAGTTAGTTTAGACGTGTAAACAATTCCGTTGTAGTATCTGTCCTTTGAGAGTTGCTTAAAGGTAGAACGTACGTGTTTTCCTTTGACGAGCTACGTCCAAATACAATAACGTTAGAACGCGTGGCCCGCATGACGCATAATAACGTTAGTGCCGTAAACGGCTTGTTTGCTCGGCGGATCTAAATAGTACTCATCTATTTGGCTATTAGTTGCGTTCTTCTTGCAGGATTGCGCACACTGGAAACAAGCCATACATGATAAATTGTAGCACACATCCCTTTTTCGTTGTAATAAATGCCAATGACGCAAACGTGAATTGCCAGGACACTTTTTTGATGTACGCTCCAATAACCAAAGGAGTCAGCGGTCAATCACTCCAAAAGCCGTGGCCCCCGGTGAGTTCGTGAGCGGATTGTTTGCTCGGCGGATAGCTAAATGGGCGCATGCAGATTCAAATAGCACTCGCCTAATTGGCAATTAGATACGTTTTTCTTTCACAAGTACGTATATTAATACTGCAGAAACGATCTGAATGGTTACTCTCTTTCTCAGGAGTACGTATATTGGTACTGCAGGAACTCTCTGGGTGTCCACCCTCTTTCTCAGGAGTCGTGAAAGAGGAAGCAACAGAGTCGACGTGCGAACTCTGCCACTTTCTGCACTGTGAAATATTCGTACAACTTGGCTTTCCACCGCATGCCCCGTTCTGACCTGCCCACTGGTGGTGTAGGCAAGGTCTTTGAAATCGTGTCATGTACCCGAGGATGGTTTGGAGGTGGGCGTAAGGTGGCTCGCCGTTTATTAGACATGACGGCTTACTTGTCAGGTATTACGAATTCATAGGTGCGTCTTTTTCTATGACGTGTTTTGCTATGGCTTTTGCTTGGCTACTCGAAGTATTTGTCGATAAAAGGATCTCGACGCTGCGTGTAGTGCCCTCATCTGGTATTCTCAGGCCCATCATCGCCGTCATTCCCGTCGCTCTACATGCCATGGGCAGAATTTAAGCGCCTTGGTGCAATAGCATATTGTGTTGCCCTTTTCGGTAAGCGGCGAACCCCAGATGACTTCTTGCGAGCCATTTTTTTCGAGAGAGCTTAACACGAGTATTCGCATTTTCTGACATTTGGATGATGGACTTGGTTAAACGAAGGTAACGTCAGTTAGTTTTAAATAGAAGCGCTATACTGGCGTGCTTACCCTCGACGCTGCTCGACCCGACGACCAACAGGCTACCTAAAAGGTATGTCCTTGATAAGAGCCTTCGCGTAGGCAGAGCTACTTTGCCTAATAGGTGTGGAAGACACGTATATTTGAATGCGTTCAATACCGTGACACGATGAGGAAACACCAGCGCGCCGAACGCAAAAGCTCCGACAGTGAGATGGTATTTTGCCGCTTGCTTATACTCGTTGCTAAAAACTGCCTGCTTATGACGCTCTTGGGGTTTGCAAATGCACAAACGAGTGTTGCATATTGAGACGTGTACTAATTTAAATCGACCTAACAAAGTACCCTCGTAATATGTGTACTCGGTACTAAACTATTGATATCTAGACAAATAAACTAACAATATTCGAGCTTGATTAGTAATAGTTAAAAACGAGATATGTTGTGCTTTTTCTAAGGCGCGATTTACTTTAGGCAAGTGTAATTCAAAGGTAATGTAATAGAGCAAACTCTTATGGTCGTAAGCCCTTCACGATTACTTCTGTAGGATAGCAGTGTCCGTTAAGCAGCGCGGGCATAGAGAGAGTCGGTTGGCGGCAATGCCGAAGCAAGCAAAATACATGGCGCCAAATAGAAGATGCCGCCACCCTATAGCGAAGACGCGGGAAGTCACTAAATGCGCGGGCAATCTTTGAGTATATAAGGAGGCATGAGAATAAATGAGTTAGTAGTCATTGGTGCGAGCCAGGCAGAGGATGTGTGTTGTTTGAGAGACAGCCTAGCGAACTCGTATCGGTCGTCGTCCGATCGTTAGGTGGTGGATATTACAACTGGCGCAGCCGACAGGATCCGGAAGAAAGAAAAGGCAGTGCAACAATGCACACAGGTCTGCCACCCCCACATCCGGTTCTGCCATCCATGGGCCGGCCAACAACACCGTGGAGGGAATGGCATCAGGCACGGAGCCGGAGGAAGACGGCGAGGCGACTACGTCAGGATGGTGACGAAGCTAACGAAGATGTTCAAGGAACACAAGGGAGCAGCCGTTGCCGATGACGACAACGGTGAGTACCTAGCGGCACTGCGGCGACTGGTGGTGGGGTTCAAGCTCGACGCTCGCGGCCTGGTGTTGAGGAGCCAGCTCATTTTGGGGGCAACAATGCCACAGGTGAGAGGAAAGCTCCTTCTATAGGAGGCTTTGCTAGTCAAGCAGGTCGTGACGGCCGCGCTACACGTTTAGAGGTGCGTCACGGAAGCCAGATGGATCGCGGGAGGAAACGAGTAGGTGAACGAAGTGCGGGACGCGGAAGGTTGAGGAAAGAAGCGGACCAAGGCCGTCGGCAGGGCGAGAACGCGAAGTGGACGGATGCCAGGCGTCCGGATGGAAAAACCACTAGTACGGAGCAGTCGAACAGGCCTTGACGGCCGCGTTGCACGTGGAGAGGTGCGTCGCGGAGACCAGTATGGATTTCAGCACGACACGAGTTGGTGAACGAGGGCCGGCGGAACGAAGCGGACCTAGGTTGGTGGCAGGGCGAGAACACATAGCGGGTGGATGCCAGGCGTACGGATGGACAAGCCACAAGTGCGGGGCCGAAATGTGCCCGGCAAAACCAGTGAGATGCTGAAAGTGTGGCCATTTCGGCCGGAATTGTACGAACGCGGAAGAAGGTACAAACGATCGGCGTGGAGAAGCGGCAACGCTGGGATCGTTGGACCATGCCTAGAGGCGGCGGAGGAGGATACACATGAGCGAACGCGAGTGGACGAACCTAAGGAGTACGCAGACGAAAAAATAACAGCAGTCAGAACCAGGTTCGTGCGGTCGTGCCCGGCGACTGGGTCAGTATACGGAGGCCAGCCGCCGCCGGGTGCGCCACATGAAGAACATGAAGACGACGGCGCACCGCTGTGATGGACGTCCACGGCGAGTTAGACGCGCACCAAGCCATTTACAGGAGTTCGTCAGTAAAGACGGGATAACATTCAAAACAAGCCTATGAAGGGGAGGGGAGAATGTAGGATAGCAGTGTTCGTTAAGCAGCGCGGGCATAGAGAGAGTCGGTTGGCGGCAATGCCGAAGCAAGCAAAATACATGGCGCCAATTAGAAGATGCCGCCACCCTACTAGCGAAGACGCGGGAAGTCACTAAATGCGCGGGCAATCTGTGAGTATATAAGGAGGCACGAGAATAAGTGAGTTAGTAGTCGTTGGTGCGAACCAGGCAGAGGACGTGTGTTGTTTGAGCTACCTGGTCATACGATCAATATGGAATAGTACCGCGAAATTTTAAGATGATTGCACAAGAACGTCGGGCGCAAGAGGCCTGAACTCTGGACCAAAAACCCTTGGATCCTCCATCACGATAACGCAACGGCGCACACATCATTACTGATTTCGGATTATTTAATGAAAAATTCTATTTCTATATTTGTGCAGCCTTCCTCTTTACCGGACCGGTCTTCGTGCGACTCTTTCCTCTTTTCGTGGTTAAACTAAAAGCTAAAAAAAACTACGTTTCGAGACTATAGCGGAGATCAAGAGAAATTCGGAGTTTTCGTCAACTGAAGAGAGCCTTAGCAATGGGTATTCTTTCTGCTAAATCCTAATTATATGTGGTAGCATGCTCACCTTGAAATGCGTTCGTTTCCTTCCGCGTCATTTTGAGGGTATCTGGAACATTCTCTACAACGTATCGTATGGCATAGTCTGCGTTTAGGTGCGTCTTTTCGACGAGAACAAGCGGGCTCAGGGGCTTTCGGGCGGCCGAAGGGTACTGCTTTGTCCCACGCTGGGACGATTGTCGTGATGAGCTTGTGTCTGCTTCCTGTAGAGATGTGCAGGTTTGAAAGTCGACGAAATATCTTACGTGCGATTGTCTCTTCGAATTTGTTGTTGTAGGATAGCAGTGTCCGTTAAGCAGCGCGGGCATGGACAGCGTCGGTTAGCGGCAATGCCGAAGCAAGCTAAATACATGGCGCCAATTAGAAGATGCCGCCACCCTACTAGCGAAGACGCGGGAAGTCACTAAATGCGCGGGCAATCTGTGAGTATATAAGGAGGCATGGGAATAAATGAGTTAGTAGTCGTTGGTGCGAGCCAGGCAGAAGACGTGTGTTGTTTGAGCGAGAGAATGGCGAACTCGTAACGATCGCCGCCCAGCCATGGGGGTGGTGGACACTACAGTTGTGTTATTGTTATGTGGGATCTTCTGGATGTTTTGAGTGCCGAGGTGGAGATGTCGTTACAATAGATCGAGTAGCTTCCTCTGGCAAAGTTCGCCATTGTATGTTTTGTAAGATCTTCATGATAACAATGATGTCGTGGAGCTGAAGTTGCGTTCTGAATATAACCATACGAGCCCATTGCAGATCGCTAGTTTTCCTTTTAATAAGTCCGCTGTCGAGATTATGTATTGCGCCGAGTCCGCGAATCGGCCCTTGCGCCGCCGCAGAAAGTTTGGGTTGCCCTCGATAGATTGGGTTTAAAGTTAGCAAGTGCATCCAAGTTCATGTTCTGCTTTTCTGTGGCCGGATACGGAGATGTGTAATTTGTTGCTCCTGAGTACGGCGGCCGAACTAGTTTTCGCGAGGGGAGGTTTTCAGATGGACTCGGACGTTGCCTAGTATGAGAGCGACGGCTGTCTGCACGACGAACTAATAAGTCTAGTCCCGCAGTATTTCAATTTGCGGCACACACCGCTCCCCAATGTCGATAGACGTCGAGACGTCGACGATACAATTCGACTCGCGTGCCTGACGCATACGGAAATCCTTCGCAGGAGACAGGCGAGCTGCCGGCGACCCCTGACAAATTCAGCGGCATGATCACATCATGGATTGTCAGTGATTTTCGCCGTTACCTCTAACACATTGGTTCTGGCCTATTTTCGCGGGGTGGTCCATTTTCATATCTTAAATCCCAGATACAATGTTTACTCGTGTGTTATTATTGTTATTGTAATTCTTATGATGATGATGAGGATTATTATTATTACTACTATTACTTAATTTAATTACTACTGGACGTGGAAGAAATGATCAAATATAATTGAGTGATTTTTTCCCCTAATATCTCTCGATTTTTATCATTTTCCTATTGCATACTATAAAATAATAATTTATATTTATATATCTGCTTCAATCATCGGCCCATGTTTCATGTTACAGAAGGTAACGACTTAGTAAGAGACTCAGCTCTGTGTGGGGACGGTCGCTCTCTCGGACTGAACAGCGTAGCGGCAACGTTTTAACTGCAGAAACCTTAAGGCTTGGACTGGGGAGTCTACGTTTTCTTGAAGCATTTTGCTTCGTCCAGAGGTTACACTTTCCGGACTTATGAGGAATGTTTGTATAATACATATGGATACAATGGAGTGACCTTTTGTAGAGAAACACGAGAGGGTGGCGGTGTCATCTCTACGCTGCTAAATCTATTAGCAGAGTTGTCTTCTACTATTCTCTAGATTACTAACTCTTCCCAGTATTGATTGCTCTGAGAGTTATAGTTGGATACACCAGACAATCGGATACTACAAGGCGCTATAAGGCGCTCATTGTTACCATTCCGACACTTTCAAACCACTATCAATGTGTTTGCAAATTGCTTTCAAAGCTTTTGCACCAGCCATCGATAGATATAAATCCCATGCAGCTCAGGATGAAAAGGACATTTTCTTCGGGAGATCACGTTTGCCAATTATCTAGTTCAAACTGACGGGTCTGAGGTCTTCTATTGTCGTAATGCCAAAGAGACATTGAATTGTTTTGACAGCAAGCTGTTGTTTTAGTATTCAAGCTATCGTTTGAAGCCCATACAGATCACATCGGTAAGAAAGTTGTAGGGAGCATCGCTGTCATCGCTGTTTGCCATATACTACACCCACGTACATAGTTATCTGACCTACACAGTTGAAATATTTGGAATAACTTACTTGCGTATTTTACTACTAATAGGGTTGGCTATATTGGGATTTCCACCATGTGAGTTCATGCATTATAAATACGTAGAATTTTCGACTCTGCCCTATCTTCTTCATATAGAAATATCTGTCGTTACTGAGATGAAATAATCTCAAAAGGACTTCATCCCAACCTACTCAATATTTCCCAGTCGACATCAACCACACACAACTTCTCAGCTTGTCTGCAGCTTCATGTAGTCAATCTCGTTTTTCTTTATCAAATTTTGGTGCCACATATTGGAACAAGCCCCCTGCGGATGTGCGCGCAACTTCTTCTACGACAGGATTCAAACAAAATGCTAAACAATACTATTTAGGTACCTTACTCTAATGGCAGCCAAACACGACAATATTCATAATGACAATAAATAAAATGATAAGAAGACATGCAATATAAACGTTCCATTGTAGCTTTTGATGGCATTGAGGAGCTGTGAACCTTTGTACAAATGTAAACCATTCATGAGAATAATAAAACCTATGTGTCTATATACTACCACCACCCCCTGACGTGACCCACGACAGGAGAGTCCTCTACTATTACGTCTAGTTTATCGTATTATTATACGCGTTCTAGAGAATGAGCCTCTAACGTCCAGTTGATTTATTATTAGGCGCCACTGTGTAGATGCTATGGGGTCTATTTCGGGGATTTTCTGGGTTTTAATGAATATTATTTTCCGTTTTGGTTTACTGCCACTGCCGCAAATTTTACACAAATAAACTATTTTATGCCACCATGCCAACCCCTGCCGAGATCTGCAACGGGACCCTCGAACATGGCAGACATGCACTATATAAGCTCTACCAACAACAGTAGGTTTCATCCATTTTGATCTCGCCTTGGTCAAACTTCATCTATACGGAGCCCGCCTCTTGCCCCACAAGAAGAAAGACAACCCAGTGTAGATTCGTACGTCGCAATTTTCCACCGAGAGAATGCGCCGAACGTCGTGAAGGTTCTTGTACGGGAACTGACTGCCCGATACGGTGGCCTTCTTCGCGACGATAAGGGCGCTACGCGTCAATCCCGGAAGCGCAAAGTATTCACTATGCTAGCAAAGATCGTTTGCAAACTCCTGGATTAGGATGTCGTTCCCAGTTCACCGTCTCCCGCACCACAATGCAGGACGCCTTTCTCAACGTAGGGGGAGCGACAATTGATGAGTCTGATAGCCAGAAACAACGGATGAAGCGTGTCAATAAAAGGCGCTTTACGCATCTCAGAAGAGACTGGTTCTTCCAGAGATGGAGGCTGTCACTCGGCCCTAATTAAAGAATCGCCGCAGTGGTTCCGGGACATTACCCGATACCGCCGGGAGGAAGGCGCGGTTGATACTAATCCGAGGCTGCGTAATACTAACCCGAGCCGTCTACGTTGGCCGTTACGCCAATTATTTCCCGCAAATATAAATTCTATAAATAAATACTACGTCTAAAGTCTACATAGAGCAAGGGCCAGACAGAAGAGCAACGAATGACGGGAAACATGCGTACGTTGATAGGCTAAAAGCCTGTAGACAGCTTGTATATATATATATATATATATCAAAAGAGAGAGATACTTACACTCCCGCCGCCCGCGATTTCCGCGCGGACATACGGGAGTGCCCGCCAGCCCGGATAGACAGGCCAGCAGATCCCCCATTTTTCCCCCTATCGGGGTTCCGAATGGAGGTACCACACTACTCCGCCCTACCGATTAGACGCGATCACCCCGCGATTCCGCGTGACATCCCAGAATATACGATACGCCCCATAAGGGACGCTCGACCACTCCAAGGCAGGGGGGCCCCACCGCTGCGAAGGGCAGCAGCGGAGCTAGATGGTGCTCTCGATAGGCGGTCTGCGTTCATGTGGCTATCTCGCCCTCATTGTACCTATTAAGCCAAGGCAGCAGGCGTCCCAGACGGTACTCCCAGGTTGCTAAGGCCCGGGCCATAAACCGTGTAGCCCGGGGTCCATGTGCAGCACACTTCGCCCGTATATAATAGTAGCCTTAACAGCCCTCGAATGGGCCACGACAAAATGACAATATGTATTCGTTGTCACTTAACCGAGTCACTTGACGGTGCACTTACCATGGCCGCCTATCAATAGTTAGTGTGGGGCATACATAATTATATATATATATAATGTAGTCTACTCTCTTACTCAATCTCGGTTTACCCGGTGGGGATATATATATATACATCTGGGATATATGACTGTTTTTTTTTTGACATGTGCTTATGCATCTTTCCCTGAGATATTTTTTTTAGAACTAAGAAGATACATGATTATATATATTCAATTCAAATATATATATATATATATATATATATAGAGAGAGAGAGAGAGAGAAGCTGTTTTTATCAAATATGTTGATTATGTTACATAGTGCAGCCACACGCACATTTCCTACATCATATATACATGACCCTCATTCTATTGCGGCGTAAACAAATGTGGTGGCAGTGAACGAGGAAAACCCATCTGCTAAAGACCTCCCGCTCACGAGCTGCGGCGGCAGCAGCAGCACCATCATCATCATCGTTATGTCTTCTTCTCTATCCCCTTCGTCCTGTCGTGCTTTGGTTTCTCCCTCCGACCGCCAATTGGGCGGGCGAGAGGGGAGGAGTATATTTATTGAACAACAACAACAATAACAACGATGATGATGATGATGATGACAACGACAAGAACAAAAGCCACAACATCAACAACAACAATAACATCATCATTAGCAGCAGCAGCGGCAGAAACAACAACAACATAAATGAGGTTAGAAGCAGCGGCGGCATTGACAATAACGTCGTCGTCGTCGTCGTCGTCGTTTTCGACAGCCAAGAAGAAAGAAGTCGAACAATATAACTCCTACAGCTGGCGAATTACAGCGGATTTACTTATGCTTGTGACAAAGAGGTTCGTGGTGTGATGGAGTTAATGTTGATGGGTTGTTTAAAAGAAACTTTTTTCTCTTCCTCTGAAAAGGGGCAAAAAGAAACGAGCTCCGGTGAGTGCCCGTGGTGATTGTGCTTACGCTGTGTGCCAACCAAATGTGTTGTAGGTGGACGCAGTATCGATCGATTTTGGGGGTAGAGGGAAGAGGAGAGACAAACAATGTTGTGGTTTTTTCTCCTTACTGTGGTCGTTCTCATGAGCATATTCCATTATTATTAGCACACCCTTTTTTCTCGCCATGTGAAGTGTTGTGCTGTTTTTGCTCGTTTTCGTGGTCGCTCGAATCGAGCCAGTTCGCTAACTGGTAGAGGAACCTAATGGTCGTTCGGATGCAAGAATGCTGACTCCGCGATGACGACTACAGTAGTTACAAAGGCAATGCCAACAGCAGCAGCAACAGCAATAAAAACAACAACAGCGACAATCGAAACAAAAGTAACCGCAGCAATAACAACAACAACAACAACAACAAGAGGAACAAAAGCAACAACAATGACAATGACATCACCGAGGTACAACAACACTGCAACATGGAAGGGCCAATAGCTGCTGCCGCGGCGGCAGCAGCTGCGGCAGCTGCAGCCGTGGTCGCAGGAACGCCGCTCGTTTCAATTGCACCAGGATCATCATCGGGGGTCGTATCGGCGATTGCACCAGGAACCGTGTCACCATTGGTGTCCATTGCTGGCAGCGGGACACACCTGCTGTCGGCGACCTGCGGCGCCGGCGGAGGATTGCCATTCGTCAGCTCTGCTGGAGGATCGCATCACCTCCAGCACCAAAACCACCCCCACCACCCCCAGCTGCAGCAGCAGCACCATCACCAGCTGCTTTCCGCCGCTGGGGCAATCGGAACACCCCTCGTGTCGATCGCAGGTCGAACTCACCAGCTGCTCTCGGCTGTTGCTGCTGCAGGAAGCGGCAGCGGGGGATCTGGGGCACATCTGGTATCGACTGCAGGCGGCGGAGGGACACCACATCTGGTATCCACTGCAGGCGGCGGCGGCGGCGGGACACCACATCTGATATCCATTGCAGGATCAGGTGGAGGCGCACATCTAGTGTCCACTGCAGGTGGAACACATCTGCTGTCGGCGGCTGCCGCTGCTGCAGGAATAGGCGGAGGAGCACATCTCGTCTCCACCACTGCAGGAACAACAACAACACGCCTCGTGTACACTGCAGGACGTGCAGGACCAGTAGCACAACTGGTGTCTGTCGCCGGAACACCGCTGCTGTCCATCGCTCCTGCAGGAACGAAAGTTGGTGGAGGTGCAGCTGGAGGCGGAGGAACACCGTTGGTATCCGTCTCGGCTGCAGGAACAGGCCCTGCTGCTTCGGTCGCTCCTGCAGGAACACTCATAACAACGTCATCGTCCTCCGGTTCATCCTCTACCACGGTTACTGCAGGAACTCCTCTAAGTGCCGACGCTGCTGCTACGGATGCCGCCAACGCCGCCGCGACAGCAGCCGCTGTGGCCGCAGCCGAAGTCGTTCTCGAGTAAGTATTTGTTCGAATTGCTGAGTGAGTCGTTTCAATGCTTCTTCATCTTTCTCCTCATAGCCTTCGCTTTCTTCTTCGTTGAATTCGAACACTCACCATACATACGTAAGGTAAAGGGTGATCGCAGTGTGTTCGATCTCATACTCCCCCATTCTCGGACTTCGAATCCGGGGGGGGGGGGGGGGGGAGAGAAGCATATCCATCTTCAGCGCGCACCGAGGACCTGAGCCGGAAGGTTTCCCCTACACTGACTGATAATAACAATCGAGCAGAGTACTGTTTGCTTGTTTGTAATAATAATAATGGTGGTTGAGTGATGACGATGAGAAGGATGATAGTATAGTATACTATGGTGGTTGAAGGTGAAGGAGGTTGGATTGGATTCGATTGGTAGAGGGGAAGCGAGTAAGAGTGATGTAAGTACTAATCCACGGCTATTGTCTATGACGATCATGATGTTGTTGTTGTTGTTGTTGACCGTTTCGGTTAGACAATAACAAAAGAGAACGACTTGTTGCCATGTGAGTTCCTTGCATATGAGCAACAGGGACAGTAGTTAAAGGAGGGACTTGGGGTGGTGATGATTGTTCTACTGTTGCCGCTTGTTGTGGGCGAGTTGAAGTTCTGGGTGCGGTGCACGATTTCGCTGGCACGCGTTCGATTGGCTGGTGGTTTTGGCCGGTCCTGAAACGGCTGTCGTTCGATGTCAGTCGGGCCAACAGACAGGCGGACAAATAGATAAACAGACAGACAGACAGATAAACAACAACACACATAGCCAGACAAGAAACAGCGCGCCAGAGAGAGAGAGAGAGAGACAGAATCTTGGTGGCGTTACTATATCATCATTATCATCATCATCATCGTCTTTCACGTTCACGGAATCTTCCCTTAAATATTGCTCCGCCTTTCTTCCATGCCCGTTTGTTTTGTTGTCTCCCACAGTTCGCAATTTCTCCCTATTCGTGCTCGACTGCCGGCATCGTCGGCTGCTTGTTTGTTGTATAGCAACACAAGCAGACGACAGACAGACAGCAGTCTGTCTGTCGTCTGCTTATGTTGATAAATATTTTGGCTTGTTGTTATTCTTGATGTGAGTGTCGGAGAACATCATCATCATCACTATCGTGAGCCTGCACGGACAGTGAAGTCGCTGCCACCAACCAACCAACCAATGAGAGTTCCTCGTCGTCTGCTCGTCGCTGTCAGCCGCTGCGCTCGTCTATAGTGCCATTACGTAGACTCCTCACTGAGAGGAGCAGCAGCGGAGGCGATTGTTGTTGTTGTGGGCTGTGACTTCGACGTTGTCTTGTCTATTTAGAGTGTTGTAGTTGCTATTGTTGTTGTTGTTGTTGTTGTCTAGCATCACCTTCGCCTTTGACGTCCGCTCGGCTTGTCATCCTCGCAGTAGCATCAACAAGTTAAGAAAAACTGCACTAACTGCAGGACAAGCGGTCCGGTAGCTTAGTAGCTAACACCCCTGCCTATGAAAAAACTACAGGACATATTAGGAGAGTGGAAGGCCTTAACTAGGAGCTCGGTGAGGGCGAGGAGCCGAGGAAGGAGAAGGACAACAACAACAACGGAAGCAGCAGCGGTGGCGGGCGGGAACTAAAATGGCGGCTCGATGGCGTCTCAACCCATGAGCGTTGTTTTGACGACGACGACGACGACAACAACGACAACGATAACAACAACAGAAGCAGCAACAAAAACAACAATCGCAACGAACAGCTAGAGCTAGCTACCTCAACGAACTCGGTCGATGTTTCACCAAACATCGAGCAAGCCGCTGCTAGATCGAACTGCTGTTTGCTGAGATTGATTGAAGTCTATTGAAGACTTATCGAGGTGGCGGCTGCTGCTGCTGCTGCTGGAGGACGAGCGACTCACTGAGGTTGTTGTTCTTTTTTCATGTTCTATGAAACGACAACAACGCCTACGCTGATGGTGATCGTTATTGGAGGCTAGAGCTGCTTCCGTTATCAATGTGAAGTTCGGCGGTGGTGGTGGTGGTGGTGATGGTCGTGAAGAAGAACATGAAGGCAATGCTGGTGGCGACGAACAACGTGAAGGCAGCAGTGGTGAAAAATGTGAAGATGATGCTGGCCTCGGCGGCGGTAGCGGTGTAGATCGTCAAGATGATGGTGATGATGATGATGAGAATGGTGATGGTGTTGTGAATTGTGCTGATTGATGAGCTGAACCAGCCCATGCTGCGGTATTCATCACTAGAGTTGTCCTCAACCCTGTCGTTTCTCTCGGCCTTGACATACAGGCAGACAGATAGAATGTCAATCAAGTTCCGGTCGAAAAATAAAATTCGCTGGCAGCTTAGCAACACCACACCATCACCATCATCTCTATCAAATCTCCTCTGCTAGACAGGCGAGACAGGCTAGGAGGCTGTTGTTGTTGTTGTTTTTGTTGTTGTGGTGGTGGTTTTTGTGGTAGTGGTTGGTTAATGACAACGATCGGTCTTCATCGATCCTCAACAGCCTTCTATCTGCTACGGTTTCGCACTCCCGCCACCACCACCAGTCCCGCCTCCTTCTTCTCAGCAACAGCAACAGCTGCAACAACAACGACAACAACAATAACAACAGCTCCCAGTCGTTTGAGTTCTTCAGAATTCTGTACTCATCACTGTCTTCGGCACTCACTGTTTCGTCGATTGATCACGAATATTTGTCTTCTTCTTCTTATTTCTGTTATTATTGTTGTTTCGCTACTGCTGCAGCTGTTGCTGAGCGTAACTCTACTTCATCATGCATCATACAACAACATCAACAGCAGTAGTAGCAGCCAGACACAGTGATCGGCAAGTCGGACGAACGAGATACGGTACGTCAACATTTATGATGACGACGACGACGAAGTGACGATTTCAATAGCAGCGACTTCATCATCATCATCATCAACCTCATCGTCGTCGTCGTCGCTGTTGTCGTTGTTGTTGTTGTCGTCGTTGCCTACCTCGGTGTTGTAGCAAGCTGCGGGCGGTAATAGCAGAAGAACAGAAGCAGTAGGCGAACAACACCGTCCTACTTCATCCTATGTAGTCAACATACCATCATCACCATATCATCATCACCATCATCATCATCCACTCATCATCATCACTATTACCTCCATCAATAAAATCACCACCATGTGCAGTAGCTAGTTTGTTTGGTGCCTAACTTTCTCGACTGATTGACTGGCCATCTATCTGACTGTAGCATCACGCAGAGAGAAAGTGATCCGAGATCCGCGTGTGTTCCTCCCTGTTGTATACAACAACAACAACAACACTAACCACATCGACGACAACAACCACTTGGATATCTAGTGTAACCACGACTACAACAGTTACAACAACAACAACAATAACATCAAAACCAGCAACAATAACAACAACATCAACAAAACCAGCAACAACAGTCAGCAGCAATAACAACAACAACAACAACAACCATCAGCCATGTGAGGATACGTGAGGACGTGATTGTGTTGTGTGAGTGTGTATATTTTGTGTATGCGGTCGCTTATCGATGATGGTAGAGTGATCGCTGTCCGATCCGTCGTGGTCGTGGGTCAACATACTACAACAACAACAACATCAACAACAACAACAACAACTACATCGTATTATCATCATCATCATCATCAACGATATCGCCACCGTCGCCTCCGCTGCCGCTTGTGAAATAGCTCTTGCTATTACTTCGTACTGATATTTGTTCTTCTTGTCGCACTGTTTGTCACTCAGTCAGTCAGTCTGTATCAGTCAGTCTGACTGTTGGACTGTTGATTAATGGTGATCCATGGTTGATTTGATGGCGGCCTTCAATGGTGGGGTCTGTTGATTGGTGGCCTCTACACAATTCATGTTCAGGTTAATTGTCAGGTGCGGCTAACCGCCAGTAGTTGGTTGACTGACCTGCACTACTTGTTTGAAGTCGTCTGGTGTGGGTCGCGCGCAGCTGGTGTGGCGGGTTTTTCTACAGTTCCTGGAAAAAGTCACCCTCTCAATACTGCTCGTTTGTGCTGTTGTTGCTGCTGCTGCTGCCGCTGCCGCTATTTCTTCAACGACGACTTCAGGCGACGACAACAACAACAACAACAACATCAACATCAACACCAACAACGCCGCTATTTGGATTACCGTCGAAAGCTGCTAAAGTTGTTGTTGTTGTTGCTGGTGACACCTGTACAAGCTACAAATCGATGTTGTTAACTGGTGCTTTCCGGTTGCTGTAGCGGTTGTTGTTATTCATACTGAACGTGTTCTCTCTCCCTCATCGTTTCGTGCGTTGTTACCGAGTTACCAATATTAAGTATCGGCATCAGCATAACACCACTTCACAATACAACAACAACAAGAACAACAACAACAACAAGCAACAACAACAATAACAACAGCAACAACAACAACATCATCGTCGTCGTCGTCGTCGTCGGCGCCACCATCATCATTATCCTCATCATCTTCAATGATGATCATAAAAAAAAAATCACAGAAAATTGCCACTTTCCTGAAGAAGAAGAAGATTGTATTGATTGACTGCTTGATTCAGAGTAGCAGCTGCTCGTGTAGTAGTAATAGCAGTATCGTTGCTATTTCATATCGTCGTACAGTCAATCATCTCATAGGCGTTCCATACCGTACCATATCTATCTGCTCTTGATGTTTGCTATATTGGCGCCGATGTTTCTGCTGCTTATGCATCTGTTGACGCATTCGGCTGCGACTTTGACGGCTGCTCGATCGGATGCGGTCGCAGTCGCCGCTGTTGTTGTTGTTGTCTCGAAGCGTCCCGTGCTACTTGGCTAGCGGCCAGCCGTTCGATTTGTGCCGTTATAGAAGAAAAAAAAAAGAAGTCATGGTAAGCCACTGTTACGGTATTACGGTACGGCGACTATTACTACTACTACTACTACTACTGCTGCTACGCGTATGACTGATGACGCTTCTGTCAGTGTCAATCAACGTTGGTATGAATTTCATCGATCGTGATGAAGTACGTCCTCCCGTCGAGTTTGTAGCGGTTTGAGAGCGTATGTTCACTGGATAATAAGAAAAGGCAACACAACCACCACCATAATCATTATTGCAACATCAACGAACGATAACAAGAGAACGGACACCACGACGACAACAGTGTTAATGATATTATTACAACGACATCTCCAGCAACAACAACAACAACAACAACAACAGCGACAACATCATCATCATCCGCAACAACAACAACAACAAGAACATCAACAAAATAAAACGCAAGCAGCCGCAGCAACAACTCTACGCTGCAGCAGCAATAACTTTACGCTGGCGGGATTAATTACCACTGTCTTTTGGTGGTGAACAAGGTGGAGAGCCAGAAGCAACCGAAAAATACGCAGCAGCAGCAGCAGCAGAAACAGAATAAGAAGAACACGGCGAAGGAAAAGGCTCAGAAGAAGTAGGAGGAGGAGAAGGAGAAGAAGATCTCGCATTTGCTCCGCGCGCGAACAAATGGATGCGCTCGCCGATATGGTGCGCGGGGCGTCGTCGCAGGCGGCTATGGCGGCCGCCGCTGCCGCCGCCTCGACGGCGAACACGACGATCAATACGACGACGGCCAACATCAAGGCGGTGATGCCGCACGCCATGATGCCGCCCCCGATCGTCGGCCACTTTCAAGTGTTCACGCCCGAGATGCTCAACGAGCTCGTGGTGGCGCACGACGCCACCTCGCACGCGTCGAACGGACAAGCTGCCATCATCATTCAGCACAACACCAGCACCAGCAACAACAACAACAACAACAATAACAATCCGACGAGCAACAGTATTCTCAATGCCGCTATAGCGGCTTCTTCTTCGTCGTCAGCGACGACAACCACCGGGGCTGCGCCCACCAACACCTCTGCGAACCACAACAACAACAATAACAACAACAATCATCACGGCAACACGAATAGCAATAACCAGAACACGAACAGCAACCACAGCAACAACAACAACAACGCCAATAACAACAACAGCGGCAATAACAGCGCCAACAATAATCCTGGCACTGCAGCCAACAACAATAATAACAACAACAACAACAACGGCAATGGCAACGACAACAACAATGCTAACAGCAGCAACAACAACAACAGCGGCAACGACCACAACAACGTGGATCAAGAGTGAGTTGAGTGGAAGTGGAAAAAAGTTGTGGTGGGGAAAAGAAATGCAATGAATGAAGCGAGAAGGCGAACGAGAGAACAAGCTCGCGCGCACGTGGATATTGCGGACGCTTATCATATGACAAGCGAGAAATGAGATATCCGCATGGGTTTGCTGTGGTTATTGTTATTAGTAACTACTACTACTAGAAGTACTACTGCTCTTTTTCATTGAATTGTGCCTAACCGCTGGTACTGCAGACACTGTGCGTGACCATGTATGCTATGGGCACCGTATAAACACGTCTAGTATCCTTATCGTAACGATCGGCTGACTTGTCGACTTGGGGTCAACGGAAAGGGATGCATTGCTGTTTTTTTTTATAGTTGATTTGTGCTCTTGTTCTTCTTTGTCGTCTCCTTTGTTCCTGTCTTCTCCGCACATTGACCATCACGAGGCCATCTCAGCCTCGCCAGCCGAGCTTAACCATAATGGCAGTTTTTTCAGTGAATTCGTGAGCGAGCGCCAAAGTTTAGCGCATATGTTAATTGGATCATGTCGTTAGCCCGGGATCTGATCACGTGACTGATGTGCGAATCTGCCTGGTGCGATAAACAATTACATGGCAAACTAAATAGGAACAGTGGCATCGTGTCGCGCAACAGTTTAATTAAGTTCTGTTACGCGCCGTAATCAATTAGCTGTGTATCGTCAGCCTTTACTGCTTGATTATTCGCCAGCCGACGAAGGTTTTCTTTAGCAGCGTGTTGTCAGCTAGTTCGTTGTTAGTTGTTAGCTATCATAGAACGTCAGATGTCGGTTTTACCTTGATACGGAATGAACCTTTTAGGTGTCTTCACTAGTTGGATGTCAAGATTCGGGTTTTTGACCACTTTACATGCCTATTGTTCGGATGTTACGCGTAAATGAATAGTGTCTAATAACCGACAATGTAAGGTTAACTTTTGCGCACGGATTCTTTAGTCGCTAGAACGAATAGTTGTATGTTTTTTTTTGCAGTAACCGCTAAAGCGATTCTATTCAGGCACTGATCAGAGACTTTATTAGGTCTGCTGCTCAATGATTGAGAACGCTGGCCGGAATAATTAACTGTCGGTCCCGTTTTCACTGGTCTGCTGTCTGCGGTTTTGTCTAATTGTCTGTTTGTCTGTGAACGTTTTTCAGCTCGAAGGATTTGCAGGCGCGGCGTCGACGGCGGGCGCCGACGACCGAAAGAAACGTTGGCGAACATGAATGCGACGTTTGCCATAAACGATTTCGCCAAATCGGACACCTCACCAACCATCTTCGATTGCATACCGGTACGAGTGTCGGCCAGTGATAGCCGAAGTTCGAAGCACCAATTCAAAGCATACGCCCTGTAGGATTGTTTATGTTATACTATATTCCACGACAACAAGAATTATAATTATTTGCTGGTATCTGTGTCGTGTATTCACCCGAGCCAGTTGTACACGCGGCTTTTTTCGGTTTCGATCGATTCGGAGAAGGAAATGCGCATTTATGCCATTCGAAGAATGTTGAAGAAGCGTACCCGGATGGATGTCCATCTCGGGGCGTTGTGCAACACGTTGTGTGCGTTGTTAGCGGCTGCGATTTCTTGTAACGTTTTGATCTCTAGGTCTCCCTTGATAATTCGTATATATATTGATCAAAGGATTGCCCCCCCCCCCGATGTTTATGCAGGGTGATGGAGGTGGGTCAGTAGTAGGTGATGAGTATGTTATCTGTAACCTATTTCTTATTAGTAGTATTTATAATACCGTATATTTCACGGCAATGCTCTCTTGTTGACTGTTTGTGCTTCAGGCGAGCGACCGTTCGAGTGTAACATCTGCCGCAAGCGGTTCACACAGGCGGGCCATCTCGTGTCGCACATCCGGTCGCACACGAATTCACGCCCGTACGAGTGTCAGTACTGCCACAAAAGATTCACGCAAAGTGGGCACCTCACAAACCACGAACGTCTCCACGTCGGTTAGTAGTTGCGTCGTTGACTATTCATTTCGTCGTCTGTTGTTGAAACATCATACAAACGAACTGCGAGTGAATTTGTGCTGTGTTGACGCCAACGTTATTTTACTAGTTAGACAGGAGGACGTGTGGTTCTCCTTGCTCTATTTATGGCAACAATCGGCTTTTTAACCTGCTCATGTTATGGCTATATGAATCCAAGCACTACATAAGATGCCCCATAGGAACCCTGCACACACACACACAGACATATATATATTATTTTTTAGTTTATACTTTGGTGCAACATACGTCTTACCGATTACACTAAATTAATATTACATCCAACGGCTAACATCTGATATTACGTATTCGTGTCGTTGATTTTATGATGATGAAACATTGCTGGTTTTGGACTTCGCATCGCTACCGCTGTCCTTCGTCGTCGCTGCGACAGGCGACAAGCCATACCAGTGCAAAGTGTGCTTCAAGAACTTCACGCAGTCGGGTCATCTGGTGAATCACATGCGATTGCACGACGGGCAAAAGCCGTTCCAGTGTCCCATCTGTTCGAAGAAGTTCACGCAGTCAGGCCACCTTCACAACCACGTCAAGCTGCACGAGGGCGGCAAGTCCCACCAGTGTGAGTTCTGCAACAAGAAGTTCACTCAGGTAGGAAGGGATCGCCACCAGCCTAGCCAGCCAACCCCGAATGAATCCCCCATTCCCGCCCTCTGCTCGGCCCTCCCATCTCATTGCGATCTCTTATCTCCGTACTTAACGTACACCGTCCTCGACCGTAGATCGGTTGTATATATGCATATATATATATATATATATATATATATATATATATATATATATATATATATATATATATATATATATATATATATATATATATTGCCTCCTAGCTATCTGACCTATCCATCTCAAAGCAGTTCCAGCTATCGTTCATAATAATTCATACTACGAAGCTTGGAAATCATTCCCCTTTGACTACTTGTCCCCTTCTCTACTTCTCTGTTAGCATCGGCGTACGGTGTGCGAGTGCCCTGATTCTAGTAGGTTAATTAGTTATATATAGATGTTTTGTTTCATTTTTGTTTGTATGTACATTATTTTCGTTAACACAACCGGGACGAAGCTCTGGAGGACAGAAACAAGTTGTACTGGTCAGCTGGCGGTCAGGCATTCGAGTCGGTACATAAATCGGCCGTACCACGAGTTCCCTGCCTTTTCGTGCAAATCACTGCTAAGAACAATTCTGCGTCACTTTTTATCCGGTGTAGCACAGGTGCTGTCCAGAGAGGGTGGACGGGAGTGGAAGGAGAGCGCGACTTGCGACTTTGCCCCGCGCAGTTCCGCTTGTCGATGACAGCTCGGAGAAGAGCTCCCCTCTTCATTCGGCGTACAGGGCGCATCGTAATGTTCGTTAGTTACACAGAGCTGCGCTGCGTTGTCTTGATTCCTCTCTGGCTGGCTGCGACGCTTTAAAGCGATTTCTATAATAGAATACTTTTATTAATGACGAACAGTCGGAAAATACCCCAATTGCTGAACGTATTAATGGGTGCAACCTATCTATACTTGTGTATTCACCTAGCACTTGTGTACATTTCCGAAATTTGTTGCGGTCTACTTACTGGCTCGTATAATCAGCAGCCGAAATCACTTCATTAGTACCACGTGTGTACGAATAAACGCAGCGATAACAGTAGGTTTAGGCAACACGCGGCTGTACATTTTTCCATACGCCCCGCTATATTGAATATCTGTCTGGCGTGTTTGAGTATCATGACATAAGTAAGATGCCCCTTTTATACCTGTGCGGTCCGTGCATTCGCAGCTTCTGTCACGAGTCTCAACGAAGGTAGAGACCCCTGCCTGGTACATGGTGCACCTTTAATCACCACGTGAACGGCGCGCTTTTGTGAACATGGTTTGTAGTTGCAAACAACAACAAAAATCAGCAACAACAACAACGACCGATACCAACAAGGCCTTGAGTGTGGTCCCGGTGTGGTTTTTAAATTGTCTTGTTTCGTTTTAGTTTGTAGCTTAGCAGTAAACAACAACGTACTTAGAAAACAATGAGGCTGGCCTAACCTTGGTCGTATGCTTGTTGTTGGGCGGCGGGTGTTTTTTGCTGTCGTTGTGTGTGTGTGTTGGCTTGTCTTTCTCTGCTGTTACCGCTCTGCCGCCGCGCTGTTTAGGCGGGTCATCTCGCGGATCACGTTCGGACTCACACCAATGAGCGACCGTTCGAGTGTTCGGTATGCGGCAAGGGTTTCTGTCAGAACTCGCATCTCACGGCGCACATGCGCACCCACCGAAACATCGTTCTCGATCCGCCCGTCTCGTCAGCGCTGTCAGCGCTCGCTACGGCGCCTGTAGTTATGGCGCCGCCCCCACCGCCGGCCCCAGCCACGCATCCGATGGGCTCGTCGATGGCGTCAATCGCCAGCGTGGCAGGTCTTGGCCCGGTGGGCGGCTGCGTCACTAGTAGCAACAGCAGCAGCGTCGTCGTCAGTGCAGCCTCGTCCGGTCTTAACCCGGTGAGCAGCAGCAATAGTACGACTGCTACAAGTACGAGCAGCAGCAGCAACAGCGTTGCCGTGATAGGCGCGGTGGGCGCCAGCGTAGCCGGTCCGCCCATATCGACCATCATCAGCCAGATGTCAAGTGCGCCCCCATTGTCGCTGCAGCAGCAGCAGCAGCAACAGCAGCAGCATCAGCAGCAGCATCCGCCAGTGTCCATGTACGCACCAACGAACGCTCCCCCGCATCTTCTCCAGCTGACCACGGCTACGGCGGCCGCCATGGCGGCGCTCCAGGCCGCCCGGCCGCTCATCGTCCGAGTGAAACGCGACGATGTGCCATTATCGGCAGCAGCATCAGGCGTCACCACCGACAGCCTGGCGTACGGCCAGGCTCCCACCATGGGCCATGCCGCCATGGCGATGGGCGGCGTCACCACCGTAGGCGGAATGCACCACGGGGGACACGCGGGCGAAGTTCTGACCGAGGTCAACCTCGAAGATGAAACGCAACCTGGCGAAGTAGCTGAGGACATGGTAAGTACCTGACCTAACGAATGAACAAGCAGCGTAGTAGTACTAATTTGGTTGAAGTTTGCAGTATCGCAGATTTATGTTCGCTGATCAAGTAGGAGTTTGAACATCTGCGAACATCACAGAGTTGCTCCTTATATGTAGTTTTGCTACTCACTTCGCTATTAGCGCGAACATGTGGCACTTGTAAATTATGAGAAAACAGTTGTCAAGTGTGCGTCGTTACAATAATAGCGGAATATTCTCTCTAGCCATGTTTCGCGTCGAAATTCGTTAATTACTTTTACTAGAAAGTACTTTGCGTGCTGGTTCTTATGAAAGACGATGTCAGGAAGATGACCGGCCAGGACTTTTCGACATTGTTTATACGAGGTACACCATTTATAATGGCTTACCATTTTTAATGGCCTTTGTATGGCTTTTTGCGGCGTTACTTCCCAAATCTAGCGCCAAATAGTATTCCCCAGGTCGTCGAAGGTAGTGGGCTTACTGGCGAGTACCTTTCTCTTAAAAAAAAACTACAGAAAAGTTCACTTGACAAGTATCTGACAAGGACGGATCGGCAAGTTGGATGACTAGTATTTTGAATTTCGCCACCAGACCAAACCACCAGGGTATTTTGGTAGTTTTGATCAGAAGGGGCATTTGTCAGCTACAACCAGGCCAAAATGTTGCTCCAAGCGGTGGTTTATTGTTTGACTTTGGTTCAAAGAAGTGAAGAAAACGAGGTACTACAATTTTTAAGAGGCGAACATGGAGGAGCAACGAATCTGCATCAAGTTCTGTGTTAAGAACTAAATCATATGTTCTAAAATTGTGGAAATGTTACAAACTGCTTATGGTAATCAAGCAGAATGTTGTATTTCCAGCGAATGCCCGTTGGGAAATGTCCGAATTGAACCTTCAGACGATAGCAGAAGACCAGAACCGATGAGATTGGTTCATAGAATAGATTGTTTCATAGAATGATTACAAGAGATGAGTTCCAACATAAAGGGAGTCATCTTTCTCGAATTGCTGCAACCTAGTTTTATGGCTAATAAGGAGTGCTACCGCGAAATTTTATGAAGATTGCGCGAAAACATCAGATCCAGGCCTGAACTCTAATTAAACAACTCTTGGATCCCTCATTACGACAACGCACCGTGCACACATCGTTACTCGTTTCGGATTATTTGATGAAAAATTCGACTTTATAATTTTGCAACGTCCGTGTTCGCTGTACCTGGCTTTGTGTTTTTTTCTATTTCAGTGGATAAAAAATTGATGGGAAAAATTTTCGAGACAATAGAGGATATGGAAAAAATACAGGGCCAACTTAATTCGATTTCGAAGGACCGTTTAAAAAAGATTCGTTTATTTCCGTTTCTAAGAGTGGAGAAAGATAAATCATGGTTGTACTAAGAAGGACCTTACCTGCATTGCAGCGGGTGGGATATATTTTGAAGGGAACAAACAAACTTGAAAGGTTACATAAATATTCTTTTTTTTAGAAATTTATGTCAGGAATTTTTGATCCGCCCTCGTGTATATATGTATAATACGGTTTTATTTTGCTGGCATCTTTTCAGCGGTTAGCACAACAGCCTTCAACGTCAGCTGCTGGCGGCGCGACGAATGCAACGGTCAAGACCACACCAGCCACTTCTGCTCCCACAGGCTCTGTAGGTCCTCCAAGGTCTGCCCAAGTCCAGGTGGGCGGCACCCCTGGAACAGCGGCACCTGGTGGTCCAGGTACATGCCTCGAAGAGAACAACTCGAAGTTTGAGATTGGTGAGGACGTGGCTTTTGTCGCCTCAGTTATGCAGCATGCGCAGGAGGTCGCTAATCTCGGCGAGCTCAGCAAAGCAACGGATCCGTAAGTGCTCCTGAGCATGCATTAATGGCTAGATTAAAAGAAACCCTCGTAGCAAAGTAATTTTTATTCTCCATGCATATCTGTAAAAGGCAAATCTGGTTCATCACGACTTGATGTTGTCGGGTTTGGCTAAATATTGTAGCACATTTGGGCCACGCTGGGTTCGTTTATGTAGATAAAAGCCTATTGTCGTGCTATTTTTCCTATAATAAGGCAATCTAGTGGCAAGGTTTAAGAACGAGTGCTTTGTTGTTTATGGATGTGCCGCTCCGGCTGAGCAGAACTAAGGCTTGCGATGCCAAACCATTCAGTCATATGGCATTCGTGTTCAATCTGATACAAGCCTAACTTTTTCGGGCAGACCCTCAGCCAATATTTAACGTGCACGGGTTTGCTTTCGCATTGCTTCGTAAGACGGATCCCATAAATACAAATGTGCAACTGTGGGACTCGAACCCATGCATCTAGGTGTCTGCTCCGGTCACGAGGCGCACGTAAATGCGCTACCGGGCTCGGCAAATTGGTACAAACCAATGCAAATTTGGCCGGCTTGAATACGCACGTTCTCTCTGGAATGATGCTTTTGTACTTGTTAACTTCGCTGCCTCGGCTGTTCTTTATGGCAATGTCTGTGCATATATATATATATATATATATATATATATATATATATATATACCCACACACACACCGATATGTCATTTTACTGGCTGTAGCTTTTTGACTAGTAGGGGTTCGTTTAACAGCAGTCTGCGAACGGCGAGATTATTCTAGCATAACTTTTTTGCTTTTTGTATTGTCGTGTGTGTGCGTATACCCCATTTGTTTTCACAGGGTGCGGCTATTCTCCATTCAGACGATGATAGACGGCGAAGAGATTGGGGCGCGGGACGGATAGAGGAGACATGATCGTGTTGTTGATGCCGTTGGAGTACACTCTTGCTCTGTGAGGATGCTGTCGCTTACTGCCGCTAAGTTAATTGCTGTCATAAGATGGACGTTTCGGCAGAAGTTCAAGAGGCTCACGAGCAACTAGGGTACATCCTTTACTGCGTAAGACCAGACGCGCCGGCATCGATTGGATCTCCAGCGATTAAACGAAACCCTTGTGCAAATGTACTTTCTATAATAGATAAGACTACCCTTGTTGATTATGTAAATAAATGTACGGTTTTGTATACAGTCTCAGATAAAATACTGATACCTGCTGGTGTTTTCAGTCTGCGGATTCTGCGAATGCTTCAACCCTCGGTACATATGTAGCAATGAGTTTTTAACGTGCATTCAGTATGGGTAGTCGGCGACGCAAGAGAGGTGTATAGATATATTCCATCAATAGTTCACAGTATTTTTCGGGTGAGGTTGGTTACCATCGTCTTCTTGTACGTCCGGCTGTTTATGCCAATTTAGAAAATCGTGATCTAAGAGAAAGCATCTCATTTTTCTCGGTATTTAATCGCATTTGCGTATGTTAAATTTTGAAATATACGCGATCTTTTTGAGACTCTGGCCGCTAGCCGGCAACAGGTTGTACTTAGTGTAAGTTCAATGCTTTTAGACATTTGAATGTGGCGACCCCGTTTAGCCACTCGTTGCTAATGTGCTCGACGACGCTTCTAGCTGGTGATTTGCTGCCAGCACACTAATGCTAAACTAAGTATCCACACCAATCATGCGCAGAAGGCGGTCTGTATCAGTTCTGACTTTTGAGAGATTTAGTGAGATATTGCTTATATACTGCCGTTGTTAGTGAGACGCAAGCCCATGTCGTTCGCTAACTTCTCTAGAGGAATCACGAAAACAAATTACGTTATCTGCTTTTCACTTTCATGAGCCACGCACTTCTGCACTTCGTTAAGTGCAATAATATACAGGCAGCCACTGATGGAATACGATATAAAAAGTGCGTCTACTAAGTCTAGGATTGCCATAAGGACAATACCTACGGGAAATAAGTGATAATTTGATTGTGCATTTTTAACACATATCCCTTTCAAGCGCACGCTATTGTTTCCACTTTGCACGGTTGTACGGCCTTAGTAAAAGCCCCAATTCTAAGTCATCTCTAACACACGTGTTACCTTTACTCAATGTTTGGAACTAAGTGAAAAATACGATCTTTACATTTGGATTATACCTTTGGGGAATATTCAAAACAGTTCGTTTTTTGTTTAAATGTGCTTTACGAGAGTTTCGTTGAGAGCTGCGGCCTTACTCGACTCAGAACTTGAATCTTGGATATAAAGATGTTCACTCACACATGGCAGTACTGTATCAAACTGCGTAAATTATCGCCTGCTCTTTGTATAAATTTATTAAACTACCCCGGACCAGTTTTAAGAATGTTAGCGTATTCACTTAAGCATTTGATTTGTTAGTTAGCAGGAGACAAACATTTTTAAAAGTGTGTAGAGATGCACTATGTATATTTAAATACAACACGGATGGGCTCTTTAAAGCAACATATATCACAATTTGAATATAAAATATATATATATATATATTTTATATGACCAGAGCCCGCCTAAACGCCGTGTCCGCCAAGGATTCAGGCGCCTGGTTACACGCACTCCCCAGTGCACCCATAGGTACCCTTCTCGATGACGAGACGATTCGCATAGCAGTAGGCCTACGACTAGGGACAGACCTAGTTAGCCCGCATCGGTGTCAATGTGGTCACCCCGTCGACAAACTGGGACATCACGGCCTGTCGTGTATCATCAGCGCAGGCCGACGCTCTAGACATGCCGCTATCAATGATACCTTCAGCAGAGCCCTTAGGTCATGCGGTCGTCCGTGCATCCTTGAACCCACGGGCCTCTGTGCGGAGGACGGCAGGCGTCCAGATGGGATGACACTTACACCCTTCGAGCGAGGCAAAATGCTGGTTTGGGATGCAACCGTTACCGACTCCCTAGCACCTTCTATGGTCGGTGGCGGCGCATCCGAAGCTGGTTATGCAGCCCATCTTGCGGAGACCAACAAGCTAAGAAAATACTCATCAATTGGGTATCCCCACGAATTCTGGCCTCTCGCGTTTGAGACCTTGGGTGCTCCTGGTGTTCGGACCAGACAGCTAATTCACAAAGTCGGCACTATGTTAAATATGTCAACCGGTGATAGCAGATCGTCGTCCTTCTTTAAACAACGTCTGGATCTTGACGTACAACGTGGAAACGCGGCATCCGTTCGTGGCACTCTTCTGAAGTGGTCTCGGCCTAGCCTAGACGAAGCGGACACGTGATTGTCACAATGCACACCCGCTAGGCCCATTGGCATAGCTAACCTTCCATAATATGTGCCCCACATGCATATTGTAATATACGAAAAATAAACACTGCTGCAAATATATATATATATATATATATATATATATATACGAAAAAAAAAAAAAAAAATATATATATATATATATATATATAATTATTTTCGGAAGTGCATTATTTAAATGCAGCCTGCGTGACTAGTGTGAGACTGCAAAACCCACTAAACCCGACTGCCTCCCCATTCTCTAAAGCTCGGCAATACTTGGCATTTCTTTGAAGTCGTGGAAGTGGCGTCCCTCCTATTTTTAATGAGCTCTGTCTCCAATCATCTTTCTGCATATTTATTTATTAACACCCGGGCTGGGTAAGTGTGTTTATGTTACATCACCGTTTTTCGACGCAACAATCGAACTAGCGTTTTGCCAGTTCTGCTATGGATTGAACCGCCGGAGAAACCGCGGCGTGGTATTCATCACATTTACTCCAGCATTCTTTGCATCGACATTCGTCTTGTGGTTCATGGAAGCCCTCCACGTTGCATAGAACGTAATTGAATGTATTGTTTATAAACCAATATTTGGTTTATTGGGTTGAAGTAATATTAAAGAATGGTTCCAGCTCCTCGCCTCTTCCGGGGTGTGTGTAAACGCATTTTTCCCTCTCACCATAAAAAATATATATATTGGGTTTTTGCACATATGTGTTACAGCTCTCCTAAGTAACTTTCGTCAGAGATATTGTTTTTGTACACTGTTGGAGATGATACAGATCACATGATTTTCCGCATAGGTTGCATTCACACTCGGTGGATATCTCATGCCACCAATTTCGTATACATATCTTTATATGAAATCCATGAATTGCAAGCCCAGTAACGAAGTATCTGTTTCTACAACATGGGCTCTTCTAGTAGTTTGTAGTCATCGCTCTAGTCTTATAAAAACGCCAATCAACATCCGCAAATTTATACTCCCATTCGGTAAGACGTTTCTCAAACGCCTCCGTTTTCGGTAAAGCATAAGTTGCCCTGAGCTGCTCCACAAAAAGTAGTGTCGAGGCCAACAGATACACAAGCCGATTGCGGCTAGTGCGGTAGACTACTAGCACTCTTTTTAGAAAGCTGGGTTTAATTTTGTCTTAGTAGCCTGTAGTAGTGCTTTCAGATTTGCCTTTGATAGGTGGGGCCATACGACCTGTATCCCGTAAGCAGCGGTCGGCGCAATCTTTACATTAAAAAGTTTGAGAGCGACAACCGATGAGGCTCTGGAATATTATGAAACGATAAAATGCCCTTACGAGCTCTTACCTCGATATATTTAGTAAAATTTTAATCATGCGTAATGAAATATGTAAGCTGCAAAGGCCGTTGTTAAATGGCGATCTTTCACCCCGCTGGCCCTCCACCCAGTGCTTCCCATTGCTGTTGTCCAATAAATTCCTATGTCTACCTCGCTAATTTTGGTTTGCCAGTTTCGCATATATACGTCAAAGGCGCACGTTTTCTTTTGATTCCATAGTTTTTGTAGCTCCTCTGTCAGCAGTAGGCCACCCTCCAACACGTGGACCATTCTATTTCTGCATGTATTTGAAAGCGCAAAAAGTCTCTTTAGAAAGAAAAACCTTATCCCATCAATTAAACGCAATTCGTCTACTCCCACCTTATCCCATATTAGTGAAATGCCATATGTGGCGATGGGTGCTATCTGTATCCCAGAAAGAGCTACTGCTGCATCGACCGAAAGCATATGCGGGCATTTAATTGCCGCGGTTGCAATAGTGGCCTTCCTAACGCTTTCATGGATGTGTGATCGAAAACTACTGCCCCTTGTTGATAAGGTGAGCTCTAGGTATGTGAATTTATTTACAAATTTTAATTATTTTCCCCTGATTTGAAGCACGTCATCCCTGGCCAGACGGCCGCCCCTTCTGAATTTCATGGCTACTGTCTTTTCCCAATTAACCTTTAAGCCCATTTCATCCATGAATGTAACTAGCCGATCCATTGCTTGTGTCACTCTGAAAATGCTACAACTAAAGATTACTACATCATCTGCGTACAGTAAAATTTTGGCCCACTCTCGAGTCCAGCCCGTCCTTATCCGTTCGGGGAGCCCACCCAAAAGAACGGAAAACAGTAGTGGACTCAGTTCATCGCCCTGCGCGACCCCTGTGGTTTGAATTACCTCCCCCGCATTGCCAACCCCGTTGTCATTCAGCACCGTGTTTTGTTTTAGGATGCTGATGAGCAACCTCCCGGCATTGCTCACGGCACTTCCATTTTAGCTAGCTCTTCAACGATCTTATCCATTGGCGCTATGTTAAACGCCGCTTTCAAATCTAGAAACACAACATATAAGCAATTCTTCGGTCTGGACAGAGTATCCCAGATTGCTCCGAGCAGCCGTCTAATTGCTGAGTGAGTTGACCTTCCTTTCCTAAATCCATGCTGTTCCTCTGGTATTGCCCCCCTTTCCTCTAAGAAAGACTCCAATCTCTTAGCTATTATTCCTGAAAATATATTGTATGGGCAGCTCTTTATTGCTATTCCCCTCCAAGCCTCTGGTTCCGTTTCTATACCCTTTCCTTTGGGAATGACAATTAAGGTCGCTTCCCTCCAGGCCTGTGGAATTTCCCCAGTGTTTAAGCATTCATTAAACAGAGCTTGCAAGCATGGTGCGAGATCTAAGGTATCTTTCATGTGTTCATTCCTTATCATTTCCGTGCGTTTTCCCCCGTGGTGCTCTGTCGATTGTTTCCATTACTTCCCTGAGAGTGATTGGCCTCAATATCCAAACCCTAGCTTTCTCTGTAGTTTGATCCCAGGGGCCTTCATATTCTAACAGCGTTTTCGGGGTTGTATCCGACCCGGCCAAGTGCATATTTACATGCCGCCAGATCCGACCCGGCTTTGCCAATTGAAGCTAGGAGCCTTCGGTTACCCTCCCCTCGACACTTGTCCAACCCGTACCGCTCCGGTCAACTCCATGTCGATGAGTACCTCTAGGTACTTCTTTTCGGGGACGTAGACCAGCACACCTGTCAGCACACCTGAGGTTTGTGGACATGCTCCGTCATTGCGGACCTGCGCAAGTGGTATACGGCACAAATGCCAATGCTATAATACTACACTGCCCAGGCGCTGAGCGAACATGGCCAGTTCCAGGCGTACATGATGAACATCGGCAAAGCAACGACCGTAATGTGCGTTCTCTGCGACGCCGGGGAACCAGGTGGTGCCGCGCATACCTTTGATGCGTGTGCGGCGTTATCTGAGTACAGGAATAGCGCACCGTTCAATCTACGAGCATCTACCGCGCAGATGATCGCCGCACACATGGTTGATTCGACGACTTATTATGGTGCTGGCCTAAAATACCTTGATGGGCTCATGCGCGAAAAGATCCGGCTGGAGAATAATCGCCGGGCGCAATTCGTCGCCCAGAGTTCCTCTGATACAACCCAGCAAGACTTACCTGCTAGGAACGCGCCTAGACACTAAGGAGAAGGTTGAAGAATGCGGCTCCCTTCTCTTGGTCTCGAAGTAATGGTTCACAATTCCGAACCAGGAGGGATTTCTAGGGGGGTAGTTTTTGGTAAGTAGTTCGCTCTTTTTCCCCCTGCGGGTAGCCTCACACTACCGCCATAATATTGGCAGGTGTGCGTAAATGCGTCTTCCACTCCGAAAAAAAGGTAGTATTCGGCAGAACTACGTAAATAATCTTTCCCTTTTCAGCGCTTCTCCGACAACTTGCCAGTTAATCATGCCGAAGTCGTTTTGACATCTAAGGGGATCAAAAACATAAATATCTCCCTCTGGAAGCAGTTCGTGGTCCAGGGTCTACAAGATCTTCAGCCACTGCTTAACAAATGGCTTGGCTAGCCCAATGAATATACCGTCAGGGCCAGGCGCATTTCCAGACATCAGTCGTTCATCAGCCCATTCGACCTCCTATAGCGTCCGCGTGTACCACCTGCCTGGTGTCAGTGATTTCTTCATTCGTTGTCGAGAATGTCGTAGTCGGAAGTGGTGTGGATGTCTGCTCAAATGGAGAAGGTTCTAACCGTGGAGATGCCAGGCGTGGTTCAAAGGGACCTCTTACCTCTGGCAAATACAACTGCTCTGTTTGCTGAGGTTAGCAAAGGCCAGAGCAGACCCATAACTCCAAGCAAGGCGATGACAGAACTATGCCTCTGGTAGGAAGTCACACATCGGGCTTTGCCGTGACTATATGGTCGAACATATTAGGTGAGAGACGATCCGTCTGTTCGAACGAGCAGAAAGAGAACCTCATACCTATATAAACCGCTCTCTTAAGGGGATACGGCACTCACTGAGTGACAATCAGTTAGAGCGTCACCTCACCACAACGACGAATCTCTTTTCAATCACGATGTATAGAATTCGGCTCTAGAGAATGTACGCTCACACTGAAACAGCACACAATTAATATACACTTTGGGTAAGAGGAAGTGTGCCAAGTTGTCCGATCCCTTCCTAAGTAGAAAAGTAGTGGGTCAACCCAGGTCTACTACGATTATTAGGTCAGCCACCCTTGTGAACACCGTCTGTGCCTCTCCTTCATAATACAATTATGAAGGAGAGGCAGACGCCCAGGGCTTGCCATCTTGCTAAGCTCTCTCTGTTATTTTAGGCCAAACGCAGCGACAATAGAGCTGACCGAAATTATTGCCCGTGAGTGGCATGAGAGCGAACGCTCCAGAAGGTGACAAAAATACGCGCGACCTTATAATCGACTGTTTTAGGCAGACTGACAGAGGAGGGCATCTTCCAGTTTCTTCAACGGCGTGCTTGTGCGTCAAGAGGTTCAACGTGGTAGTATTGTCTATTGGCTACGAGCATCCTCCTAGACTAGTAGCGTCAATGGAGCGTCAATAGAAAAGAAGAAGGTCTTCTTCTCTCGGTGGAACGGCAGGACAACAAACAATGATGTTTAATATCAACATTCTGCATATACTCTATTTGAGTGAAATAGCTGTAATTGAAAAGTACAGCCGCCACCGAGACTGAGGGGAACTACGCCGCGAGCCTCCCCAGCAGGACTTTATCCGATGCCTACCCCTTAATAACTGCTATGAGATGTTTGATGACCTTATCTGGCCACTGCCGTTTCGAGACCTGTGCCTGCCCCTCAAGTGCCACTGCTTCCCCGATTTGTGCTAGCAGTCTGCCCTCTTCCGTGCTCTGACGTCTGAAACAGAGCACCCCACTTTCGTCTCTAGATTTCCCCGTCTCGTGGCCATCCTAGTTTTTAGGCTGCGCCTCGGTAGGGCCACACATGTTGCGGGAGACAGCCAAAGTAAGATATGGGAGATGGACGGAGTATAGAAAATAAAGAGGTCGGGGCTGAAATTGGGGACAAAACATCCCTTACACGATAACCGACGAGCGGTCGAAAGCTAGGATGAAGACTAGCCCTATTACTCCGGGAAGGCAGACTACAGCTAAGACAACCTATATATCCACAGCACATTTACCAAACTATATATCCACATGCCTACTTTATGCAGAGGTTATAAAGTTTGGTAAAATGGTGCGAAACACACGTTCCATACAAAATACACCGAACTACAGAAAGAGAACGAATGGTTCGGCCGGTTCTAAAGGATAGTGCGTAATGTGCACATCTTTACTCAACAATGGATACTCATAAACTAATAATAAAGGTTTTTGTCCAACAGGTTAGACCGTATATTTCACGACCAAAAACTAGTTCGTAAACTGTATCAGCTTTCCAGGTTTATCGAAACTCATTATCTCTAACTAGCACATAAAACAGCCGATGCTATGCTTTCAGGAAGACGGCGACCTTCCCGAAAGATCTAAGGCGGTAGCAAATACCGTACTGTAATTTGTGAGTGCGTTTAGTCTGGGGTTTTCAACAAAATCTAATTAGTCAGTGGTTTTCAACCAATTCTAAATGGACAAATGATTACACACGATGTAACAGTTTTTAGACAGTGACATATTTTTATACGATCGATTGAGTAATAGTTCTCTGCTGCTCTATTGTGGCGAGTATATATGTCTGCGCGCTACATATATGCATACACGCAAAGTGTATGTATGTATTTATGTACGTACGCTTAACACATGCACTACATATTCTCAATTAATAAAATCATGACTGCACGGTTCACTGAGGGCCTCATTGGGTTCGTGCAGCGGGAAACGCCGATGCGCTGGTGGTGCCGCGGTTTTCTGTGGACGCTGGACGGTAGTGGTGCCCATGGCTACTTTAGTTTGCCATCCCTCTGAACGACACGGAGAGCCCAGGCCGCCCATCCATGCGTCTACCGTTTGCTGAGGAGCTGATGGCGAACGGTGAGGAAGGGTATTGCGGCTCCGGATCCGAAGAACAGCGCCATTTTAAGCGTCAGGGCAAAACGGTTCGTGGTCGAGAACGGAAGGTTCTGAAATGCCAAGCATACACACACACACACATCACAACATAACAATGATGCTATAACGTCATATGCACAGAAAAAAGGCGAATAATTGAATCAATGACTTAAATGTTTACACAGTCTTAGACAAACAACAACAACAGCAGCCAGGCTTGCTATCGAATACTGCAATTTGTTTTCAATTTTAATTTTGTTCATGCAAAAATCCGTTTACAGGAATCATTTCACCGAGTAACACCACAATACAAATGTAAGCTCCACGAGCAGCAATGCGACGTTTACCACGTATCACAATTACGTTGTAGGCGAAAGAAAACGCACATTGTATGTAAAGCAGAATTTCGTTAATAAAAAGAAAATAAAGGGAAAATGATTCAATGCCCAGCTGAAGTTTCTCAGCCTATGCCCGTGCGTGGCTCGGTACGACCGTGAAAGAGGGCTCTCGGCATAATCAAACCCACTTCTTCCGTGTATTGACTCGCAGAAGTCTCTATCGGCATCCAGACCCTATTGTTTGTTCTGGCTAGCTAATGGTAGAAACGAATTTATTTAGCAGAGAGAACTAAAGCAGTTAGACCAAGTCTTAATTACGCAATCAAACAACAACAACAACTATTCATTGATAAAGAGCGTGTACCAGCGTGAGATGTAGGGTTTGCTTTGCCTCTGAAGTTTCAAGTCGTCAAGGTTCAAACTTGGTGTGTGCAGGGCAGCATGGAACTGCACTCTCAAGTTCTCGGAAAAAAAGACAACAATTAGCGGTGAAAGAGTGATTGTAACATCAGTCGGAGAAGAACGAACGGGAACCGCGGTAGCAACAATAGCAACAACAGCAGCAACAAGAATGACCACAACAATATCAACAACAACAACAGCAACACGAATAACAGCCAACAGACACAACTAGGACCCCCCTGTTCTTGAGCACTTATCTTACCACCGATCCAGCAGCCTACTAACTACAAGCTCAATACAATTTGTTGGAATTCATTCATTGCGTTATACAAATAGATGATGGCACTGCTGTGGTTGGTTGTCGTCCCAGTAAGAAAATCTTGAAAGTCAAAAAAACCACATACGGCTCCGGGCTCGCCTCCATAATCGTGCTCGCATCGGCGCACAGCTGAAGTCGTGAAACGTCGCACCGCCTGGCCGGCGCGTCCAACGGCGAACATTGTCCGACGGATGATGATAACGTTGGCGGTGAGACAGACCGTTCACCTTCTGATGATTCGTTTGCCGATTTGCTTTCCTCTGGTATGTTCTCGCTGCTCGTCACGAGCTATGCCTGCTTGCGCAAAGGTCAGGGAGGATGTGAGCAGAAGCAGCCAGCAGAACGCAACAAAGGACGTCCACAAATAGATAAATAAACAGCTACTAACCACTTTGATCAACACGTCCCGACCAAAACAAAACAACACGGCCGGCGGCCTACAGACGAGACACCTTGTCGTCGTCGGCTGCTGCTGCCGCTGCTGCAGCTGTCTGCAATTTATCATCATTATAAACATTTGCTACAGTTTTGTTAACGTCTATTACTACTCCTAGTAGTATATTACATAGGCTGAACGATCAGTAATTATACGTTTTTGAGTAACTGAATCACGAGTAACTATCAATTATATAAGCCGATATTATCTCACTTATATCGGAAACGTCAAAAACGTTGGCCTGAGCAACGCGAAATCAAAGCGGCAGCAACAACAACAACAACATCGAAAAGGAAAGCAAGACACATTGTACAATAGAGTGCGTTAACCAGTTTAGAATTAACGAATACTTAATTGTAAGCACAATTAGTAATTGTAACAACAATTATTAATTATAAAAACAATGTGACCAATTGCGTGCATAGGGTATCAGCGCCCCCAGACATAAAAGTGTCACGATTGTGCTCTAACTGCAGACGATGTTGATCTTAATGATGTTGTTGTTGCTGTTTGTTTTTCGTTTCCAAATAATGATGATCTTGTATGTTTTTCGTTTTGTAATGAAGATCTTGTCTGCCTTCCAGTGGTAGGGTGAGGCGCTGAACGATCAAGGTAGCAGCGACATCAGGAGGGAAGCAGGGCCGCTATTTGCTGCTACTGCCGGCGTACAGATGATGGTAAACGCCATACTACGTAGATGCGATTCTACTTTATACACGTACGCATATTACATTTGTAACAACTATATAACCATGTTAGATACTCCTTGCACGAATACATACAGTAGATATGTGCAAGTAGTAGGCAGGCAGGTAAGTAGTTACGAAATAGGGCTTTCCCGCTGCCGAACGCGCCCTGCAGCGATGGCTTTGCTTGGCATCGGACAAACCACAACATAAGAAAACAAAACAACAGCAAAAACAGTAAAACACGGCAAAAACGATTGGCTGCCTGTCTGATCTGTGCTGATTAACTAAGTCGATCAGCGTCACGACGAATTCGAGTGCTTTAATGCGCAAAACATGACAGCATTCTATGAACTCTCGAACTATCCGCCGAATCGAGCAGTTTCTTTAGGTTTTGAGCAGATGCTCGTTTACTGTGTGGCCGAACAGACAAGGTAATCTTCTAAAATAAACTCCAACGAAGGTCGCTTGTAACGTTTTCCCTATCTATATATATATAAAAATCGAAAACATGTTTTGTCTGACCATGTTGTGCTTGTTTATTTGTTCGTTACCGATATGGAGCTTGCAAGAATAATGAATGCATATACACCATTGCATGCAGCTGGCAGCTAACAGTGCCGATTAGTGTGCGACTTTGTTGTGCTGAAGCGAAACCGGCTGATTACAATTGTTTTTTTTTTGGCCTCCTTTATCAACAGCAGCAACAGCAACAAAATCAAGAAAAACAATGCGCTTTGGTGGAGCTCGATCGCTGACGGCATCGAGTCGACCGCCGAAAGCGCGGATCGTCGCGCGGTGATTCAAATCAGCGCGCGCTTTGCCTGTGTCGTACGAGATGAGACTGCTGACGATTGACATCCGCCCGTACGGGACGTAGAATTGTCTAGAATGAAAAACAATCTTCTAACCTTCTGTTTTATGAAGGCGATTGAAGAAGAAGGCCGGGCGTGCTGGCGGACGGTATATATATTTAAAAAAAAAGAAATAAAAAAAACGGCGGGCAAACAAGCAGACAAGAAGCAGAACAACCGGGTTTTGGACGTCGTCTGCTACCTTCGGACGTCGTCTGCTACCTTCGGCCACGCTTTGTCTGCTGCCCGTTGCTGTTGTTGTTGTTGTTGTTGTTTTGCGCTGTGTGTCTGGCAATGCATGTTTGTTGACTTTATTTGTTTGCGCGCAAATTCGCTTCTCGCCGGTGGTGTCCTCGCGTTGCCGGTATAGCGTTAAGAAGTGGCGGGGGAACATGCAGTGAGTGAGTGAGGTCGTCAGTGAGTGTGTTTCTGCACTGGTGACTGGATTTTAACACGGGCTCGGCCGGCCGCCGTCGTCGTTCGCCCTGCATGCATGCCTGTATGTATGTCGGACTCTAAGCCGGTCGAAGCGGCCAGTTTTCGGAGATTCGGCGGTAATTCGAACAGCCGTGGCAGCCCGCATCGCAGTGATCGAGACCGGTAGAAGTGTGCCGCCTCTCGTCTAGGTCTAGTTGACTAGCTAATGTCATCAAAATGTCGTCACCATCATAACAACTAGGCGAGCTGCCTGCTTGCAGGACACCGGGACACCGGCCGTTCGCTCACCGTGCGCCCTTAGATAGACGAAGACTTCTCTCACGAGAGAAACGCTGCTGCTGCGGCTTCTGCTGCTGCTGCTGCGGCTGTTTCCCGTCACGTTTCACGTAGTTGTCAAATGTACGTATCGAAATGTGTATGAGCATACCTCATGTATGTCGTGCGGCTGTATGTCCGTGTGTGTCTCAATAGATCCGCATCTATTCGAACTGGTGATGATCACACAGGTGGTTATATATATATATATATATATATATATATATATATATATATATATATATATATATATATATGTATATATACCAAGCAAGATGGCTTAGTGGCAAAAGCCTTTGCCTTGCATTCGGGAGGCCTGGGTTCGAGACCCAGACCGGCCACTCTTAAATTGGTTTGCATGGTTTCCAATTTAGACAAGATAAATGCCGTAGTGGAGTAAAAATCAGCCATGACATGAAAAAACTGTATACGGGCATTCGCCTTACGAAAAAAAAATATATATATATATATGATATGTCGATATATCTCTACACATGATGACAGTGATATTATAGGGTTGTGTATAACCGGCGGCTGTCTTTTTGCCCGTTTATTTTGCAGTTCTCGTTGCGTCTATAGTTCGATTCGTATAGCTGTGGCAACGCAGTGACGATCGACGTCGAGCAAGGGTCGAGCAGCTGCTGCTGCGGCGAGGACAACATTAACAACAAAATCACGAGTTTCACAAACTGCACGAGTAGTTCGAAGTCGCACCAGTAGTTGACAGTCAACCAGTCCGTTTATCTGTCTGTCAGGAAGCGAGCAAGCGTGTGAGAAATAGAGATTCGGCGCACAAACAGGCAGATATGGCGGCCAACCTCAAGTCGAAGGTGTTGCACACCAACTGCTCGCTCATCTGGGAGCCGTACAAGAGTCTGCAGTCGCGACTCGAGGCCGCGCTGCAGCGCGACTCGCCGACCACCGACAGCGTGCCCGATATCGTCAACCGGCACCGCGAGTTCTTCAAGGCGATCCTCGCCGCCCCGCCGGCGGGCGCCGAGGAACGTCAGCTGCTCAACACCGCGCCCACGACCGGACTGCCGCGTGCAGGCGGCACCGCCACGGGCGCCGACAACATTAAGCTCGACGCCGACTTTGTCAGCGACGCGGCGCGACTCAGCGACGCGCTTAATCTGCACGAGATCCGAGGTTCGTCGCTTTGGGTCCTTCATCCTCCATCTCCATCATCATCATCACCGCCACCACCACCATAACCACCACCATTATCATATGCATGCTTCATCGATCGCTGATGATTCTTAGCCACATGAGCATGCATACATACATTAAATACATATATGTATATAGATGTGTGTGTGTGTAGGGACACGCATATGTGTGCATACAGATTTAATATGTAGACCTCTATCTCTATATATGTTTCAAACATTCTGACTTGTTAGCAGAGTCAGTAGTCAGCACCAGTAGACGTTAAACAGACAAGTGTCGAACGAGACAGCAGCTAAGAAAACACTGCACGACGCATACAGTCTAAATGTGTAGAGCGTTTCATATTTCAGCACTATTATATAAAAAAAAAAACAAAAAAAAAACAAAAAAAAACATATAGTGTTGTTTATAACCATTTCTCGTTGGGTGGTATCGTACTATTATCTTGCCTACTAATGGGCACACAGTGTACATGCGAGTTCTAACTGAATTTGCCATTGTTGATCATCCATTTTCTTATATATTTTTGCTCTATCTGTCTCTCACACACACACGTCTTTTCTATACCTACCTGTGTCTTTATTTCTGTGTAGTTTTAATGTATCTAGTATGTCGGCATGATTTCTTTCAGCGGCCGAATTGTTGACGAGGGCTGAACTGCAGATATGCTCGTTTCCGTCCATGTCGCGCGTGTCTATTGCCGTCCTGCTATTCTACGACGGCCAACAGGCCCTAGTCACCTCGCTGCATCGGGCCGTTCTCGCCTCGGGTGGCAAGACATGGAGAAGCTGTCTGGAACCCGCTATAGCCGTGAGTAGTACCGGAACGATGATTTTGCTTTGTTTCGTCTTTCACTTTCACGCACACCCCACCCCACCTTCTCGTCCTCTTTCTAACACATCTGTCTATAGCTGTTTGCGATGGTTGCCATTGTTCATATATATATATATATATATACTCTCATTAGTTTTGCTAAGTTTTTGGTATTCGTGCTCTAGTAATATTTAGTGTGCTTGGCTTTATGTATATACGCGTACATGGTCTGTTGTGATGGTAATACACATGTTTTTTTCTGCTCGAAAGGCTGGCTTTTATATATATATATATTTTTTTGTTCGAGTAGCGCTTTACTGGTGTGATAATGGAGTATTGCTCAGGGGCCTTCGTTACGCAGTACGCTGAACGGATGCTAACTCACTTTTTAAGATTCTGACTACAATTTTCCACAAGTGCAAGCAGTTGATGATGATGATGAGGTGTCATATCGCTTTGTGACATTCTGCTCGGTGTGGCTCGTAACAACATAACAACGACAACTTAATTTCCAGAGTCGTCTGCATGACGTCGTGGAGTCGCTGATGGACACGGACAACCTCTTCACCGACCTTCTTAACAGACTGGTGGCGTTCAATCCAGTGGATGTCATCGATAACCTTCGAAAACATGGTCTTCTGCAAGTTTCGCCCAGGCATCAGTGAGTGTACTATGCGTGCAGTATACACATATAGACATGGTCTTTCATAACCTTATGTATATATTTCAAGGTTCGGCAGGACGCGGCAAGAAAAATATTTGTTCCAATGGAAGGAGGAGGCGGAAAGGTCTTGTTTAGGAGTGAGGATTCAATTTATAAAAGTAGTAAAAATATTCCCTTTACTTCCGATATGGCGGCAACTACGCAACGCAGCACAATCACTTTGGTACGAATATGATGGACATTAAATGAGACTGGTTCCCCGCAAACATAGATTTTGCACATTTATGTAGGTGCAAACAAGGCAGAATATCTACAATTATACATTTTATCCTTACTCCTAATCACGACGTTTTCGCCCCCTACTTCCATTGGTAAAAATGATTTTCGTGCCGAGTTCTACCAAACAATAAAACACAACAACTTTACACACGGATATGGTATATATATATAATCTGTGTGTAGAATTAGGGCATTCAATGAGGAACGATGGGTTAAGATACAGTGGGTAAAAAGGCAATGGCAGTAAAAACAAAATAAAATAAGACAGGAGGGTGGAATTTGCAGCAAGATGGATAAGACTTAGTAGTCATCAGCAATAGACTGAAACTAATGCCAAACTAAGCTAATCCAGTGGGCAAGCTAAAAGTAGAGTCATACAGTCTGTACACAGATGCGGTAGGCAGTACTTATGAAGGAAACTAGTTTAAATGAAGTATGCGGGCATGTGAAATAGAAAAGTATTATATAGAAAATATTGTGATGATTTATTAATCATTTACAATACGTTTGCACACTCGGCAGTGCTCGCCTTAATAAAAATGGTAATAAAAGGTGTCACGTGAAGTTAAGAATCAGTTGTCCGTGTCCTTGCTTGATGGTAGCCCCCGCTCTTATGGATCCGGTGCGAGCGATATATCCTCAAGGTTCCTTGCAAAGTTAAAACGGTGAGATCCATAAGATTCCTCTTCGTGACGCCGAGCCCCAAGAGCGTCCTCGCAGATTCGGAGTCCCATACACCACTCATAGAGATAGTGATGGATCCGAATCTGCGAGGTTTTTGCGGGTAGGGGAGCGCCGCTCTTAGGAACTCGACGTCATAGTTGGCGATCTTGTCTTGCCGTGCTTTATATATATATATATATATATTAATTTGATCAATTTTTTTGTTGGTTCTTTCAGGCGAACGATTACAGAGTCGATCTTCAGCGTCGAATACATCATCGCCGAAATAATATTTTATTGGTGCGCACAGCAACCGAGGTCGAGGGAGCAGATCGAGGCGCTGCTCGGCCTGACGTTGTTGAAGTGCGACACAGCCGAACACGGCCAGCTGAATAAGACGGGCTCCCTGCTGTTGACGGCCATGGTGAACGCGGTGGGCCAACTCGGCCGAGTTGACGATGCGTCGTCAGAGCAACAGTCGACGTCAGCCGCCCGCGGAACTGCGGCTGGAAGAACCCAAGCTAACCTGCAGACAGCCCGGGCGCTCCTCGAAAGTCTGCAAGCGGTGCCAGCGATTAAGGTAAGGCTGCGTGGCGGCTCCATTTTCTTGCATTGTTGCGCATTATTTTATTTCTAGTTTTTTTCCCTTCTTACAGCTCTGCTGTAGGACTGCAGCGTCGTGAATTCACAACACAAGACACACATTATTATTATTATTATTATTTACGTGAATCAACATCTTCTTGACACTTGCAAAACTAAGAAGTCTACACGAGATATAATGAATACCTAACATCAACAAGAGAGCGCACCGTCTATAGCGGCTCAACATCCCTTCAGCGGGGGCTGGCTTTAAGCGCTGCCCTTCCGTCAGCTTGGTACCATGCTGGACCCAAACTCCTTCCGCATGGTGTCCGCCCTTAGAATAGGCGCCTCCGTCTGCCAGCCTTTCTCATGTCTGTCATGTTGAGTCTGATGGTCTACACCAGTTAAGCTGTCTGAAAAGTCCCGCGCGCGGTGCGGATTCTGAAAAACAAAGGGAGTATTTCGAGCTATCAAGGAGCTACCACTTTGCACCCATTAAATTGGAGACGCTCGGCCGCATCAGCACAGTTACAGCGAAAATTCTTGGAATATATCGGAAAACGTATAGAAGACGTTACAGGCGATCGACGCGAAGCCATGCTTTTAAGACAGATGATATCTTTGACCGTTTGTAAAGAGAACGTGGCTTCTATCGTAGGCGCCATGAATTGTCAGGAAGCGAGCAGAGCATGATGAAGGTGGCTTACACGTTCATACCTCGCAATATTATTATTATTATTATTTAAGATGTATACGTTCATAAGGAGACAGTAGTTACCTCTTATTCATAAACAGATAAGTTAAAGTGACATTTATTATTATCCCAATAGCCAAGCTGAGCACTAACGCATTAAACTCATTCTATCATCTACTCCTGGAGTATGCTCTGGAGTTCGTCTCTTTGTTTGAATTGTTTTTCGTTACCATCAATACTATCTTATTCCTCTTAGCAATGGTCTGCAATCCACAATAGCTAATTAGGCTGCGTTTGAACATATTAGGTAGTGATAACCATGCCCTATGTACCTGGTGTATACGTGGCGACTGTCACATGCAGGACCAGATCAAAGGTGCACGGCATTGAAAACGTGGCCTGTTCGACTTTGGCTTCCCACTCCGAAATAAAACGAGGAATACGAGCTGTGCACCTGCCGGTCCTGCCTGCAGAGGTGTACTAAGTACCATGCAGTGGAATGCACAGCGCTGGACCAATAATTGTTGCACTACTTCTCTCGCGGGAAGCGTGAAGAAGATAGAGCATTATGAAGAAACATTTTGAACTGTATATTTTACTCAATCTGAGTGAAATAAACATAATTATTTGAATAGCTAATTAGGTCGTTAGTGTGCACCTTGGCATCGCCTACGTCACTGTTGACATGATTTTGCTATAGGCGACATGTCCATGTTGTAACTGTTGCCTATTATCTTGTTGTCATTGTTTTGTACAATCGTTCCACTTATAGGTGCAAGGTGCAAGGAGGATTCTGCAGTTTGCTATCCGGGTCGCATTGGCTGTTGCCGATCAGGCGTTGACCCGCGACGGTCATCCGCCAGAAATTCAAGCGCTGCTTGATGCGAACGAGGATCACCTCGAGCAGGTCATCGAGGATGGTGTAAGTACTATTATTGCTACTAATCATACTTTGCTGGTCTTCCTAGTGTATTCTACGTGTTTCCTTCTTTCCGTTCACTATGCAGCACCTGGCGTATGCCAAGGGTCGATTCAGTTCCCATGAATGCCCTCGAACACACGCCTTGAACGCCGTATATCACGCAAAGCTGGGACTTTCTTTAATGGCTGTACACGGCCCACTGTAACACCCAAAGTAATAGGAATAATAGAAAGCGATCCAGCCGGGTCATTCTGTATACTCGAATCAATACTCACTGATCTTCAAAAATGGTGCAAAATAAACGCCGCACAATGCCGACTGCTAATATAAGGTGGCCAGGTGAAGTAGTCTTGAGATTAGTGAATGCGGCTACCCTCAACAAGAAGCGAGGAGGACCACTGCACTACCGTGGCGTTACCAACGTCGTTCGATGTGCACCATGTGTTTCACAAGTGAATCTCTATTTAATAAAAAAAAACGTATTTTTGCTCCTGCAAATAAATGGCCATCTGATATTATATAATGAGTAAAGATTCTCGACTGACCACTATTTATCTACATCATTTGAACGACATAAATAATACATTTAAAATGCGAGAGCAAGTTGTGCTGCTATTCCTGATATGGAGCTAGTGGAACGTTTGAGATTATCGCGCAGAACATTTTATTGTAACAATGCGATAGGCAATATCAAGTGTACACTTGGTACTATATTGACTGCTCTGTTCTGTTCACTGTACTCCAAAAGCTAGCGCGTCTTTTGATGTCGATCAATTTATCTTCATTGTGTGCTCATTGATAGTGCTCGTTTTGTCATTAGTATCGTTCTAAACCTTGGCCTCGTTTGGTAATATTTCCCATTTCTCGTCTGTATCGCAGGCTTTTGCCCACCTGGTGGAGCTCGTGGGACCGGCATCGTGCGCCGTTCACAAGGACGTATTCCTCATGTTCGCCTGGCATTCGCTGATCACAAATTTCATCGTCTATTTGCCGCTACGGGTGCGCAGGATTCGCATGGCCGCCGACGAAGGCGGGCGCAAGTCGATGGCCTTCCGCAGCGAGCACGGCGTGAACCCGCCCGAAGTGTCACGCAGCTTCGAGAACCTGCTCGAGTTCTTGGCGTTACTCTATCGTGACGCCAGTGGGCGCGTACCCGACTTTGCGCGTCAGATGATCGAGGAGTTCTGGACGCAGGACGTGACGGGTCATTCGGTCCGGGTGACGCCGCGACTCGTCGCCCTGTACAACTTCGTCGTGCTCCACAAGGAGCATCCGACGATCGTGCCCGTCAACATGTACGTACCGTACTGCCGAATGCTGGCCACGCTATGCCAGTCGCCGCGCGCTGCTGCCGTGTGCTTCAACTTTCTGCGCAACCAGCTGGGTCCGTCCACGGTCAGCCTCGACCACGTTTTTAACATTCTTCACGTGCTGCATCAGAAGCTGCGCAGTGACGATTCGCCGATGGGCCAAGGCGTTCAGATTGACGCCATGGAGCTGAGCGGGTTGCTTGCCGCGCTCGAGCTGGTGACAGCCGTTGTCAACCACGGCGAGAACGCTCGAGTCAGCCTCACCGACCATCCAACGTACAATCCTATCGTGCTGTGCGTGAGTATGCTTGGCTGTTCGTTGCCGATCGAGCTGAAGGCGGCCTGCATTGACCTGCTGTCAGCGTTCGCTTCGACCCCCGAGGGTGCTCTCAAGGTGTGGCAGTACGTCGAGGCTGCAAAGCTCGTACCGGTAACGTCGTATGTTAACATCCATCCGCAGCCTGGCATGCAGACAGACCTCGAGGAGGTAGAGAGCCGCACTGGCCTCTACCCGGTGACGATCGCGTTCCTTCGTCTGCTCGACACGCTGACAGATCATCCACTGCCGATCATCGTCGGAGGCCCGGTGTTTCGGAACGGGTTCGACCCGTATATGAACTACCTTCGAGATATCGTGTTCTTAAAGTTTCTCAGCCGAACCTGCCGCAAGCCGGAACAGCGGTGGGTGATTGGCGCTCTCTGTCTGAAGATTATGGAGAAGATCTTACGAAAGTTCAGCTGCGTCTCCGACAACGTGCTGTTTAACGATTCGGCCACGCTGCTCGTCAAGCCGGCCTCGGAAAACGGCGCTCACCTGGCGTTCAACCTGCTCGCCCACCTGCTGCAGAACGGCCAGCTGCTTCGGCTTATTCTGCGAATCATCGACGAAGGGATTACGTCGGTCGGCACCGATAGCAACCACCCGGGAACAGAGGAGATTGAAACATGCATTTTGCTCTCGCTGCACATCCTCCAGCAGGCTCTCATTCAGCAGGACAACTTCCTGTGCGAGGTGCGCAATTCGAACGCGGCGCTCATTGTCACTTCGCTCGACCAGCTGCTGAAAGGCATCAATCCACGCACCAATCGGCCTGATTACTGCACAACGATCGGCAGTATCGTGGGGTACTTCGAGGAGTTGCCCCATCAGGCGCTGGCCGCAGCCCGCGTTCTACTGCTGCTCACGCGCAAGTGTCACCTCGCGGAGCATCTGGCTGTGGCGTTCGACAGCGTCAACAGGGAGCATTCGCAGGCGATCGTGAGCGGGTTTGCGGCCGCTCTCGACCTGCCGGCGTACGACGAGACGCCCCCGGGTAAGGAATCCGAATGGGACGAGGGACAGATGCGCACGGCCATTGCCCAGACGATACTGCGCATGATTCAGCAGTGCATCGAGCTGCACCATGTTCCGAACGTGGCGCATCTGCTGCTCGGGTTCAACATGAAGCGGTCACTCAACAAGGCGACTCTCGAACGGCCAGGCTATCAGGGAACGCCGAAGAGCTGCTTGCACAACACCATCTCGCTCCTGAGTATTGCCTGTCGTTTTCCCGAGCACTTTAGTCCGACCCTGGTCGAGTTGTGCTTCAAGCTCGTCTATCTACTCTGCGCCAACCCGCTGACCAGTGAACCGGTCACGCGGTACCTTCGCACGAGCTGCAATTTCTTTCACGAGCATCTGCTCGAGTTTCCAAAGTTCCAAGAGCCTCAGCAGGGCTTTCAGGCGAGCAAAATTCTTATGCAGCAATGCTGGCTCTTAAAGGGTCTGGCGATTGAGCTCAGGCTGTGCGCCGAGTCCAATCAAAGGTCAGTACTGAAGAAGATGATTGATCTTCTCGTCATCCAGACCGGTGAAGTTCGACCTGCTGCAACAGCGCCTGTTATGAGAAAGCTGCTTAATATACTTAACCAGGTACGTGCATTTCCTTTTCGCATATTCGAAATGTAAATTTAGTTGTGCAGTTTAGCATAGTATCGCTCTCCCTCTCTCTCTCTCTCTCTCTCTCTATATATATATATATATATATATATATATATATGGTCTTTCTATAGTGTGCTGTTGCTACAAAGTTTCATATTAAAATAATGACCAAATGGCACATGTAAGAGCTTTTTAGAAGTTCCTTAAGTTTTAGTTAGTTCATTGGCTTTAGCGACTGTTATGTATTGTCTGCGTTGCGGCAAAGACTTTCCAAGCTTTTTATCGCAATTATGTTTTCTTAGCGGTAACCGTGGACGCATGGTTCCATTGTCCTCCGTCTACCTTTGCAGATAGTCAGCGTTATGGTGCCTACCGGGACGCTGCCAAATTTGTTTCATTTTGATCGTACGGAAGTGGACGCCCTTTTGAAGGCATGTCACTATTCGGAGAGTGCTGACGGGCCTATTCAAGTAGACATTTCTGCTCTGCATGATCGGCTAGCTCTCGAGAAGTTGACAATGGCCGTCAGTATGTCCAGCAACCTCAACGTCATGAACCAGGAGATCGCAGACCTGGTCAGATACGCGGTCTTCGATAGCTCAAAACGGTTGGTACTACACCAATAATAATAGTAATAATAATAATCATATATATATATATACTACTTATAATAAAATACATTATCTTAGCTACAGTAGTAGGGGATAGTAGCCTCGTCATGTATTTGCTATATAAATGAGGTATTGGCAAAAAAATATGAAACTTTGTGATTGGGACGCTGATACGAATACTCGAGCGAGCGCCACTTTGAAATTATAAAGTTTGTGTGGCAGCATGGTTGCTGACTCTCAGCGGTATTCCGACTCAGGCCGAGGGTATGCCGAGATGTGCTGGTGGCGATCATGACTGCAAATAATCTAGTAATAATAGTGGCGCAATGTTACAGTAGAGGACACGTATCTCAGCTAAATGAGTTCTGCCATTTGCGCTTTGTTTTGCGGCTACAGGCGGTATCAGTATGCGAGAAAAGTTTGCCTGAACGCATGGCGCGAAGTCATCGAGGTACTCGTGTGCACATGCCAGCCAGATATATTCGGCGGCGATACGAAGATGAACTTCCTGCTCGATATGAGCACCCGACTGCTTGATCTGATCTGTGAGGGTCACAGGGTGAGCGACTCGTTAGCTGCGCTTACCGAAGTCGTTCTCATCAGTATGATGTCGCTGGCAAAGCTTCTTCTGCAGGTGGGCCATGGCCACGGGGGAGCGCAAGAGAACAACAACAACAACAACAACGGAGCCGGGGCGACCATTGCAGTCAACGCCTATTCGGAGCAACTTCTAAAGGTCGTGGCGGGCACAATCGAAGCCTTGAAGGGGGTCCACACCAACATGCAGATGGCTCGCAGCAACCTCTACGGGGCGTTGCTGAACATTCTACGCATTGTCGGAACGTCCCGCGATCATGTGCGCAATGCAAGCAGCGGCAGAAGCAGCAGCAGCCGCATGGCCGGAGACCGAATTCAGAGCTCATCAAATGAACGCGACAAGCTACAAAGGTACGTGACAGTAGTTGTGTTAGCGAACGTTAGCGTTGGTAGCCCTTGCATTCGTCCCTTGGCCACTGCATTCGTAGAAACACAGCACTTGGGCTGTACTTTGGACTATGGTTGTCGGCGATGACTGGCGCCGCAGTCTTTCACAGCAAGTGCTTTTCATCATAAATAATTGTCCAGATAGCTAGTAGGAAACTAGCGGAACCAGACAGATAGCTGCTGTAAAAGGCGGTGCGCGCTGAAAAAGTCGAGGGAATGCCAAATGGGTGTCGGCACATATGGCCTTCCTTAAAGCTTTGCGTTGCGAGAAGAAAAGAAAAAGAACGAGTGCGACGTGGCGCTTAATCGAATCGAGTTACTGCTTACTGTCAATGTTATCAGAATGATTACCAATTGTGAACGAATGTAACTAACTATTAGGCAAGGCATTTCGGTGCCTCCCACTTGAAACGTAAGTTTCAACCTACATGCCCTGCTGTCTGGTTTGGCCAACGTGTTGTCAATAACGAGTATAATGCGTTAGTTAAGACGGTACCCTTTAACGAATATTTCTACGGAGCTGGATGTGATGGTCACGTCAGTAACAATAACTTATTTGTTGTAACCACATCATGAACAATTGATTGTCGAAAATATGCTCGTTTAGTCTTCCTGCCACTGATGTTGAAAAAAACGACATTTAGTTTTCCTGCCATTGTTCAAACATATGGTTTATCTGCTGTTATTCGATTGCGTATTGTTGCTTGTCGTTGTCATCATCGTTATCATTATCGTCGCCATCCTCATCGTCGTACTGAACATACAGATCGGTGACGGACCTGGTAAACTCGTACGGCCTGGTTATTATGGAAGTGGTCTGCCGTGACGTCTGCTCGGGCCACCACGTCATTCGTATGCTGGCGCTGTCGGTCGTCAACGCGCTGCTCTCGATCGATCACACGGACGGCTGGCTCGAGCACATCGCCCGTAAAGGCTATCTCACGCACATCACCGAGAGTCTGCTCGAGGACGACGGCGAGATGCAGCTGATCCTCAGCAAGGGCTCGCAGGACGACAAGCCGATCTACCTGTTCGGCGCCAAGATGAACGTGCTCCGACGGATGGCGCAGTGCGAGCGCGGCGCCCGGATGCTGCTCGATCTGGGCCTCGTCAACAAGCTGACCGAGCTGAACTCGTTCCAGCTGCGGCCGGTGGCGCACGCCGGCCAGGGCCCGAGCGGCACGTGGATCGCGCCCTCGGTGCACGACTGCTACCAGCGCATCTACGTGCCGGTCATGCAGTTGCTGTGCGCGCTGTCGGCGGCCGTCAAGTGCAACAACCAGGACTGCCTCAGCCAGCTGCAGAACTTCCTCATCGTGCACAGCGACGTCATTCTCGTCATTCTGCAGCAGCGGCACGCCGAGGACGTGTCCGAGCAGGCGCTGCTCGAGGTCACGTACGCGTGCAAGGTGGTCGCGTGCGCCGGATCGTACCAGATCGCCGACGTCCATCAGGGTTCGATGCACAAGATGCGCGAGCTGATGCTGGCCGTCTTGCCGTGGGCCGTCCACCTTCGGGCAAAGCCCGAGCTCGAAACCACCCGGCTCGAGCTGATCGAGACCATTCTGCACTCGTGCGTCAGCCTGCTTCTGCCCACGATCTACGACCGCAAGTCGTGCTACCTGCTGTTCAGCCCGAACCTGATGGCGGCCAATGACGTCCCGCAGCGGTTCGGCGGACTCGGCAGCCGCGAGTCGCTCAGTCCGCTTCGACTGGGCCTGCTCGTTCACTCGCTGCCCGAGTTCGCCGTCTTTCTCCAGACGGTGACCGAGACGAAGAAGAACAAGTCGCAGCGGCTCAACAAAGTCAATGAGCTGGTGACGCTCGAGCTGCAAGAGCTCCTGCCGGAAGAGTGGAAGTCGGCAAATCTCGACGTTCCGCTGCAACGAGGCATCGTCCGTGACTGTCTCTATAAGGAGGTTTGTGTTTGCTATCGCATGTTCAATGTTCTAGTGTACTACGTGTTTTGTAGTAATGGGTGGGGGGGGGTGGGGTACTATCTCCTTAGCGAGTCATCTATCTATCTGTGCAGCTGTACTCTCTGTTTTTGTTGAGTTTTTTCTGGGTGATTATCGACTATTCCGGCATTCACCTTATATAAATTGGAAACCGAGGAAATCATATTAAGAGTGCCCGGTGTTGCATTTGAGTCCGCGATCTACCAAATGCAAGACAATTGCTTGCAAATTCCGTTTGAAATTATCATACTGAACATTTATATATATATATATATATATGAATATCAGGTTGTTCTGATTTAAATATCCCAACCAACTGATGTCAGTCGATTCCTCGGTCAGTATTGTTCTGTCGGAGCTTATATCATTTGTATTCATAAAACACTACAACAAAGCAAAAATAGATAACGACCTGTAGTGCGTAGGATATCCTTGATTGCTCACCTCGGCTGATATAAAGATGCCGTTGTGAGTACGTTTAAATACAGATATAGATTTATCTAAGATCATTCCCAAACACGATTTTACATAGGCATAGCAAGTTCGAGAATATAGAAACGGCATTTATTGTTAGTACGCTTCTTCTTACTTATGCCTGTTATTTATACGTAAATAAATGGTACGTTGTATTATGCATGTGCTATGCGTACAACATAAATAATTGCGCAAACAGTTGAAAATAGCTCATTCTAGTTTCGCTTCAGCTGCCCGTAGGTGGGACTTGAATAGAGTTCTCGATTTGTAGGCTCTTGTTTTTGTCGCAGCTGTCTCTCTAGCTTTCCCTTTGATCCTTCTCATGGGTGTTCTCATCGCGTCTCTCGTTCTAGGTGCGGACGCTGTGCAAGCAGCAGTCGCTGCTGTCTTCGATTATGGAGCAGACGCTTTTCATCCTCTGGCGCCACCTCGAGTTCTTCTTGACGCAGTACGTGCCCACGCAGGAGACGACGCTCGAGCAGCTAACTCGAGGCGGATCGTCCTCCAGAGCCATCGGAACGAACACCGGCATCACGAACGTCACCGGCGAAGACGTCGAAAGTCTTCGCGCGTCGGTGGGCAACGTGTTCACCGAGACCTACTTCCGCAAGCTGCTCAACGTCGAAGGCATCGTTGACGCGGACGGCAAGGACAAGCAGAAGATCCTCGAGGCGTTGCTCAACCGAATCAAGACACTCGTCAGGTCCAAGTGATTGATGTGTGACACAGAGAGAGAGGATGAGCGGAGTAAACGCGTTCCGTCGGCTCGTGAGCCGCTAGCGGGGGGACCCTTCTTCGCAGCCGCAATCGTAGTTGTCGTGGGCCGTTCGCGGATACAGATCTTCGCAGTGGCTCGTTTTATCGCTAATCCCGCGCAATTTGCGTGACGGCGGTCTTGGTATCACTGCCTTGGTAGTGCGAATGCGGCAAAAAAATGTTCTAAAGGGGTTTTAAGCAGATGTGATTATTTGTTGTGATTGCAGAATTACAAGCAGAAAGACACTCGAAAAAAAAGCAGCACCGCTTATGAATGAGCACCGGCGTTGAGCGCTAGCCGAATGACAGTGTGACATGAAAGGGAACATTTTGTTTGGTGCGTGCTCACGGGCAGACACGATGTATAATAGCCAGTGTTAACATTGTATGTCCCGAATCTGAGCCTATCATTGGTCGTTTGTAGAAATACCTATACGACGAACTTTAGACGAACTGTCGCAAGCATAGGCCGACTGGAGAAGAATCTGACCCACAGCAGGAGGTGACACACATTAGGAAGCGTTAGCCGAGGGGCATAACTGACATAAGTAAGGCGCGATTATTGCATTGGCGGTGTTTCGCCAATGCGGGTCAGCCACCAGGTCAGCCGGTTATACAGAGGAAAACGATTTGTACAAGGGCTCTGGCTATGGTGGAGGCATTCGTTTATATATATATCTTGTAGACTATATATATACATATATTTAGAGAGCGAGGGAGAGAGAGAGACGAATGCGCAAATGCTAAGTGTGTACATATATTTTATATCATTCAATCGTCGTGCTATACATATGTTACAAAAACAGTCTATAAAATAAAAAGAATGCAATGAAAGAGGCTTTTGAGTGTGTACTCGCTAAGCTGGCATATATATATATATATATATAAATATATATGCACTCCATTTTAGGAGCATAACTCCATTTTAGAGAACCGAAGAAGCTGTTTCTTTAGCGTAAAATGACGCAATACACCTAGTCTTTATTATTGTATCACTGCCTTGTTATAAGTTTAAGCCAAGATACTATTCGAAATGTTCACGCAGGTTCCTTTGTACTAGAAAGATAGACATAAATGTTTATGCACGGTGGTGCTTCAAGTGTGCGCCATGAATTATTACTACGTTACCTGCAATTTTTGGATTGCTCGGAAGTGGTTGGGGTAACTTGTCGTAGCTCATTACTACCTGTAGTGTGGTGAAAAAGATGCGCATTTTCAGAGACTGCTATCTCTAGTATTACTAAGGAAGGCATTTTCTAAAGAAGGTATCTCTTACAGTTATCTAAATCAATCGATTACTATACAAGTAAGCAAAAAGTAAATTATAGTGGATACGAGTATATGCGATAGACCTCCTAAAAGTTGCCTTTCATAGATATTGTTCTTACTAAGAGAGCACCTGCGTATGTTCAATATATAATCGTACTGCAAGGTACTCTAAAAGTATATAAAGAGGGGACGTGCCCAACGACGAAAACATGTTGGTTCTCTGAGAAAGCCAACATATCGGAGTCTATCGGGCATCTTTGCTTTGGTTAGTAGTTTTATCTCATGGAGTCGTATATACGCCTGTCGGCATCAGCGCCGTTGTATTCTCTCGAATAGTTATACGAAAGTAAACGATTTGTAGGAGCTTTCGGAGAATGGTAACGGATCTCATCTTCGGCCACTCAGGAGACGGAAGGACTCTGGAAGTACTGAATTCAAGTCAGCCAAATGCGGGCTGTAAAAGGGACTGGGCACACACTTTCTCCGTGGTCACTACGTCGAAATCCAGTTTCCTACTTTATCTGCGGGCCGTCATTTAAGGGTGACCGGCGGCCGTTTACCAGATGCAAGGTATAGTGGTTAAATGTGCTTGGTCCCGTGGATTAGGGGGTTGGTGGTGTCGAAACTCAAGTCGAACGGCCTTATACCCCTGAACTTGATGGGCTCATGAGAACTCGTATATTACCAGCTCCCATGCACGTCATAATGCGTATCTTTATGAGGCCGATCTTGTAAAAAAAATACCTTATAGGTCCCTAGCTACTTTCCAATTGATTAAATTGAGAAGTATACTACATGTTTCTGATCAGAACCTTATCGGGACTGTTCAAAGACGTTCCAACAGAACGTATCCGCTTGAAGATGTGTTTCCTACACGACGGACCGCCAGCACACAGCGCCGCTGCATTATGGGTTCACCTACACTGAGTACGGCCTCGACGTCGCTACCTTCGGGAATCGGTAGATTAGTCGGTCTATTGCTTGGCCACTGCAATCAAGTCTCGGCTTCTTTCTTTGGGGCCACTTAGAATCAAGTGTAACCTATGAGACGCGCGTTAATTTTCATCAATATTAGATCGCCAAAATATTTGCCGCAGTTGGAATCGTTTTATCTTATATATATATATATATATATATATATATATATATATATATATATATATATATATATATTATATATATATACACTCTAGACGAGAAGATCGTCTGAACATGGCTGGAATAGATATATGTTCCTTCCAGGATTATTCCAACAGGCCGCCGTTTAATCATAGCCGGCCGCGCTCACGCTACCTTGCTTTCCCGGAAGATTCTCAGATTTAAAGGAATCATTAGACCATATTTTTCACATTTTATCGCTTCACGGTAAATGACAAACGTTATCGCTGCGTATTACTTGTCTCTTTTTGGCAGGTACTGATGGTAGTATCTTGCTGAAACCAGACTTCACTCTGGTTTCGACACGATGGTGCCACAGCCACACAGCTGGCGAGACAACTCAGCTTTTGAGGATGACGCGCCCCGGACGCGTCATGTCGCGTTACGTGGATATTTTCCGGCCATGAATATACAAAGAATTAACGCCGTTAGGTTGTCGAGCCCGGTGGCGCGGTGCATTCGCCTGCGCCTCGCGACCAGAGAAGGCACATAGGTGCGCGGGTTCGAGCCCCACAGTTGCACATTTGTATTTATGGGGGTCCGTCTATGAAGCAATGCGAAAAGCTGTCCTGTGAACGTTAAAAATTGACTGGGGGTCAGCCCGAAAAGTATTTTTTAGGTTATTTGTAAGGGTTCTGAAAGTGCACACTAAACATTCCACGACCGTTAGCGAATAATGAGAGCGTTACTTGATAAAGGATAGCAGCAAAATGCAGGGTTTTTTGGCTAACACGTTTATTGAAAACGCACTGAATTATTTGCACATCAATGTTAAGTAACATTTTTTTTACCTTCTTAAGAAGCATTCTGATAGTACTGTATGGTAACTTTGTTCTTGACTATATATGTATTCCACTCTGAGCTCTGAGTTTGCACCTGGTCAATATAATTGAATATGTCTGGTACAACCATTCAAGTCTATTTTGTGTCATATGGGCTATGCACGGTTGCTGATAGCAGAGCGAGGTTTCTTCTTTCGTTTTTTGGGAATGTCGGTGCTTGTTATAGTCATTTTTCCTACGGTCGTCTTTGCCGTGTTTAGTTTTAGTCAAGTAATTACACGACATTTGTTTTGATGTAATTATGCGCCTAATAGCGGTAAGCCAATACACCAATTTTGATGTATATATGTATATATATTGTTTAAACTTCTTTCATATCAGCCATGACGGTTGTTACGTAGGTTGTCGTATTCTAGAGCTTGTCGTGATTTCTGTTTCATTGCGCCTCTCTAGTAGTTTCCAACGCTACTCTCTCTCTACTTGCTTGGAATTCATTCAGTTCACCGCACGGCGTTTTTGGTGTTTATTGACAACGACAACAACAGAAATAATAAAAACATCAACGATAAACCTATTCCAACCCACGGTCTAGTTCAAGAGGCATCTTTACTTTCGGTCGTCGTCGTCGTCGTCGTTGTTGTCGTCAAAGCGTCAAAGCCTACCTAGAATTGCTTTCCCGTTGCAACCCCGACGACGTTTCGGACGTACGTCGAAACGAACATCTACAGCGTCACCTCGACGATCAGTAAGTAGTTCGTTTCCGCCGCAATCTACCCAGCCGGTCGGTCGGGCGGGCGTTTCGGCCTGTCGGTGGGCTGTCGGTCGCCTAAATTGATCTGGTTTTGTTTGATTAAATATAAAAACGACGATACATCGTTTACACGCGAAATGTCATCCAGCACTCGATTCGTTTCATCATCGTCGTCGTCGTCTGGCAGAATTGCAGCCTGCAGGATGAAGAAAGGTGATAATGGCCGTCGTCGTCTTTGCCTGCAATAACAGGACCCGCAACAGCAGCAACAGCAGCAGCAGCGAGAGCAAACAAGATGGCGGGTTTGCATCGCACGCTGTTGAGTCGTATTTAGGTAAGTCGATCGTAGCTGCTTCCGCTGCCGCTGGTACTACTACGGTGAATGCTGTCAGCGGCAGTTTTTCTGCACTGCTATTGCGGGGCCTTGATGATTGCCTTTCACTCTTCTTCGAGCTCATCTATTCGAGCCCTAGTTCTATCTCGCGTTTCATCCCCATATACCTTCCCGCTTTCTACCTCGCGTTTCTTCCCCATCTACAGTTGTTTGCCTCTTCGCCGGCATGTATGTTCGATGTATCATCTCCTCTGTGGTTCCGCTTTCTGGCACTCTCTTCCTCGAGCCCATCGATATTTCCCTATTTCTACCTCGCGTTTCATCCCCATCTTCTGTTCCCGCTTTCTACTTCGCGTTTCTTCCTCATCAACAGTGGTTTGCCTCTCGGCATACATGTTCGATGTATCATGTTCTCTGTGGTTTCGCTCTCTGGCGCTCTCTGGCTGGCTAAGCAGATCTAGCAGGCCTTTCTAGTCGAGGCGCACACGTCCAACAGAGTCCACCACGAGCTATACCGAGAGCAGGGCACGAATCTCGGGCTTTTCCGCCGCTTCCAGATAGCTCTGGCCATCCGGCGTCTTCTTGTTGGCGATCGCGGCTCCCTATCGATGTGCAGGATCGCAACAGCATATGAGACAGCACACAAATGACACAACACGACATTTAGTTAGGCTTGCATTAAGGCAATTATGAGCAGCAATGTGGTATTATTTCATAGAGGTATTGTTGAGGATAAAGGTAAAATATACAAGTAAATTTATTAGTCATTTTAGCGATTACGTTTGGTGTTATTAGTGCTATCATATATGTACATATATGGCAGGATATACAACTCCTAGTTTGCGGCTTTATGTGAATAAGTAGTAAGTGAAACACTCGGATGTATAACGCATACGTCCACATATTTTCCATTTCTAAGTCTGTCTGCACATATTGGCGCGCTCTCTACCACTTACTTCTCGTAGCAGAAGGTTGACACTATCGGTGTGACCTTCCCAGATAGCGGCCAATACAGGAGTGATCCCGTACTTATCCTCTGCCTGGAATATGATAAATCACCGTTTGAGTTGTATGCAGCACTGGGCATGCGTCAAATGTAACGATGTTGCTGGAAAATTGCAACTTTACAACCTAGATTGTTACGATTACATTTTTTTGAGGCATTACTGATCAAGGATGCAACCGAATGTAGCCTTACTATTGAGCAATAATAATTTCCTAATTAGTTTGTATCCCGTCTGAAAATATATCTATACAAGAGTAGCCGACTACAGTAACGGAGGCATACCTATGATGCTCAGGGGAAGACTCCACTCGTAGTTGAATGAACGAATTTGCATTTTTTTAAGTAATTTGTTTATTGTCATTTCTTAAATGATACTTGCAGTTGTGATTTCCAAGTTTCATATGAGCCCCATTTTATGAGATGACAACGTATGATTTATTTTGCCATTTCCATCTAGTTACAATGTGTTGCGATACGGCTTGAATTACTCTACGTTTTGCCATATATTTACCAGAGTTTGGAGACAATGCTTCCCGAGGTTGCATTTGTATCTGAGCAGAAATTTTGTCTGCTTGACAGATGAATACTAGTTAATAGTCTGGTTAGGTTCATTTTCACATCCGGTTCTTGCGACCAGATAGTTTAGCAGTAACTCTCTAGCAGTATCTCCAGCCCGCTCAAACAAACCGCGTTCTCTCTCTTTTCATCTCGAGAAGTTTGAGAGTGTTTCCTATTACCTCCTGTTGTTTTTTTGTATTGCGACAAAGTACCAGTACTTTGGCCAGTATGGCGATGGTTCAACTACGCACTACTCTTTATACGCATCATGGCACAATTTGGTGTGCCGGCACGCCGCGGTGCCTCGTGAACCAATAAATACACCGATGGAAGATGGCTGAAAAGCATTCTCGTTTCAGCCGTGCTACCCATGAGACCTCTAGTTGCCGTTCCGCTAGGTCTACATTCCCCCATTCACTCAGCGTAACAACCATCGTTACAGTATGTTGCAGTCGCCGCTGCTTGGTACCGACGGTGTTCACTAGAGGGCTTTCATCAAATTAAGCTTGTGGCGCGAACACTCACTCTCGTTCTTCTTACCACACCCATATACTCTCAATACACTTTAACTGCTAGTCTGATCACGCAATGCCCTCATCGAGGTTCAATTCAAACCTGGCATGCCATATTAGCCATCCATCGACAACAACAAGGGGAAACAATGAAACCATGATAACGTCACCGCCGCTATGCGCTCTGTCAGGAGCGGGTCGTTCCAGGAGCGTTGCGTCAGATTGATTTTTCGTCTTTGTTACCGGTTGGGCCGCTTACAACGGCCACTTCGCCGTACTCTGACTGTTTTGTTTTGCCTCTTCTAGGCTGTTACTCGTCTCTTCATCCCCTTCGTCTTCAATCTCACTCGGTGCTTCATCGTAGTCGAAACGACGGATGCGTTGATCAAGCGAGTTCCACGCGCACTTGTTTCGGCATGTCTTCGCTCATCGTCACCTTGCACTCTCATATTATACTTCTTATACACACGTATATATGCGTGGGAATTTGAGAAAGTTTTTTAGTTGTAGTGAATTGATGTTATAAGAGCCGTACCTAAAGAGCCAGCTGCTCATTGCTCTGTTGCGCAACTCCTAGCGAGGATTAAGCGCAAGCGAGTGTTTCGAAGAACTTCGATCAACCTTTGTAGATGAAGCCCATTCCTGGGGAGTGTGTTTAAATGTTTCAGAATTTTTCGAACTAAATATTTTAAGCTGTACGCCTGTAAAGCCTGTAAAGGACGTTCAAAAGCAGCAACAGACTATGAAAATGCGGCTCGCGTGAACGCTGCGAGTTTTGAAAATCGAAGATAACATATGCACCGTTCGAAAAGACTTTGGGCTTGGATGCTAAGTGCCTCCATAAAATCCTGCAAGGCCATCTCGGACTCACGAAAAAAAATCTGCTCGATGAGAACCTCGTGAGTCGGCACGGGACGAAAAAGAAGCGCGCTGCTTTTTGCTCGAGAACTTTTGAGAAAATTCGACAGAGGCTGGTCTTCTTTGTTTTGAGGCTCGTTACAGATGCTGACACTTGGATACACTTTAATGACCTCTACTCAATTCTCAGATTGCGCACTAATCAGACGTCGGAGCGCCCCACTCACAAAAGTAAAGCGCCAAAGATCAGGCAATGTGATGATTGTCATCTTCTTCTTATTTAGGAGTGAGATTGCGGCGATAGTCGAACTGGAGGAAGGTGGCAAGGTGAAGAACGACTGGTATGTTGCAGAACGTGTATCAAATGTTTTCACTAGGAAAAGCTCCAAGGTGTTTCTTCTCCAAGCTCCTCCACTACGACAACACATCGGCCCACCAAACTCAAAACACAGACTTGCCCGCAGGCTCTCGCCGCATCTGGAACTACGCGGTGAAGCGTTCAGCTTATTCACTCGACATGGCACCGCGCGATTTCTTCTCTTTCCGAATATAATAACAACGACAATTACGTTGCTGCGGCCAACCATTGGAGTTTGTTAACTCTTTCCAGTATCTTGGCCTTCGGGTTTATTATACGGGAACGACGTTCACAGCGCATAAAAACGAAACAGTACGGAAGGCACTTGTCTCTCTTCACGGGGAAGTAGGCAATGTCCGAAGACTGTCCGTTTTCTCAGCAGTGAGGCTCTTCATGCTTAAGATTGTTCCGGGGCTGATGTATGGCCTTGACAGGGTGTGGAACCACCTCACACTGGCGAATTTTAACCAGCTTGAGAGGTGTTTCTCATTATATATGAAGCGAGTGCTTTGCTTGTCTATTCGAGCAAGGAGCCGCTTTGTGTATCTCATGTCAGGTTGTCCACCGGCTACTGAAACAATCCGACTAAGGCTGAAGATGCCGCGTACAGTACCATACGAATGTTTCATTTCTGAATGGGAAGCTAAAGTCGAACAGACCAGACGGGAGGTCGGTGATTTGGACGTTTTCAATGCCGCGCACCTTTGGTCTGGTCCTGCATGTGACAGTCGCCACGTATACACCAGGTACATAGTGCATGGTTATCACTACCTGGTATGTTCAAACGCAGCCTTTCACGAGGAGTACAAGTTGTGCACCTGCCGGTTCTGCCTGCAGAGGTGTGCCAAGTACCATGCAGTGGAATGCACAGCGCTGGGCAAAACATCGTTGCACTACTTCTCTCGCCGAAAGCGTGAAGAAGATAGAGTATTATGAAGAAACATCTTGAACTGTATATTATAAATGTAATTGGAATAACAACGACCATAATAAAAATTAGAGGAAGGCGTAGGTTCGCGAGAATTGCTATTTGAGACCATGAGATACACTTAGAAAGCGTAAAAAATACAATTCAAAAACAATTTTTAATGTATAATTGCGCCGTCTCAAAAAAAAAAAAAAAAAAAAAAATATATATATATATATATATATATATATTTGATAAATATATCTCGAAATCTAAATGATGGTTCACAAAAAAATGTCTATCTATAATTAATCATAGAAAATAAAAAAAACTCTGCCAGGTCTCATATATATATATATATATGCGGTCGAGCTGAGCGACAGTTCGGGTCAGTTCACTAGTATTTCCATGTCGGTCCACGTGTAGGCAGGGTATCGTGGCAAACCAGTAGGAAAGATCAAAGAAAAGCGAAAAAAAAAGACCCAGACGGGCATGAAGCTGTGACGCTACAAAAATGCCTATGCGCCTGAAACAGTAACAATGGCGAGAGGAACAACGGATAGACAGACTGACAAGATATTTGTTACTTTTGCCAGCCGGTCGCTCGTGCTGTGGGTCTGGCTAGCGTCGGGGGGGCGGGGGGTGGCGTTCAAACAATCCGGGAATGGATTAGAACACATGGAGATGAGGTTGTAGTTATATTTTACTATTATTGCGACGTTTGTTGTTGTTGCTGTGGCTGTTGCAGCAGCTAGTCTTGTTGCTGTTTTAGAGCCATTTCCGCTTCTGGCGTAGCGACGACGGTAGCTTGGTGGTAGAAACTTCTGCAAAAGGCAGACGCTGGTAGCAACGAACCAGCAACACACGAACGGTATTCAAGGAAGATGTAGCTATCCACCCTCTTGCTTGAGCTCTCTCTTTCTCTCTCGCTCTCCCCCCCATCTCTCTCTCTCTCTCTTCCTGCCAGTGGAGCGAAGCCAGTCACAACCGAAAGAAGGGGTGCTGCTGCTGCCGTGGGGCGGGGGGTTACCTTCGTTGTATGCCCCACCAACAACAGTTGACAGGCTAACATAATCGCTTACTCACTTGACAAACAGACGGGCGCTTACATACTATTCGATGACGGATTTTGCGCTTATTGTTGCTGTTGTTGTTGTTACCTTCAGATGATGGTGATCAGAACTTGATTTTGCACGAGTAACTCAAACTGTTGTCGTCGTCGTATTGACTCTCGATCGGCGTGTTTCGTTCTGTTGGTGTCCTTTGCTGTCTCTCTCTCTCTCTCTCTCTCTCGTCGTTTTGTCTCTGTGGCTCCCCCGGGGGTTTCGGAGAGCTGACACAGTTTTCCACGATGCCTCAGCATCTTCCAGACAAGACCCTCACACATACACACACACACACACAAACGCACGCACGTCCAGGCGCCGCACTAATTGTCTTCCATGCCGCCCTTGCACTGCTGCATCAATCGTGATCAGTGGGGCTTGACATTGGCGCGGCGGGTGCCGACCGGACCGAAGCGACCGATCGGATCCTTCGCGTTCGTCTTTGTTGTCGCCCGGCTTCCGAAGCGCGGTTGGTTGCAAACGCCGAACATTGTCCAATGACCAGCCACCCCCGGCCACGGCCCGGAGCCTTTGAGCCTCGCATCAGGAAAGTTTTTACGCATTTTTCGTGCTGCTACCCCGTAGCTGCTACAACTAAGTTATGTTGCTCCGATATGCTGCTAACATACGCGGTGAGCTGGGTCGTCGTAGTGAATCTGGCAAGTCGTCGTGGTTGTGGCTGCCGTTGCGGTTGGTGTTGTGCCTGCGGTGGGTGTTGTTCCTGCGGTTGTTGTTGATGTTGTTATTGTGGCTGTTGTTGTTGATGTTGTTATTGTGGCTGTTGTTGTTGTAGTAGTAGTTATTGCCGCTGCGGTCGTGGTCTTTGTTGTGGTCGGGGACCAGCAGAGCTGTAAAGCCAGAACTCGTCTTACAGAGACGCTTGCTCCCACAGACAAACAGGAATAACCACCAGCTATCTACCAGACAAACATTTTGCATGTACTCACGAAGACTCTGTAGCATCTCACGCTGTAACATCGTGTTACAGAGCGATGCTACAGACCTACTACATCTTCGCTACATGCTAAACTGAAAAAAACAGCACCGGCGGCGGCGGCGGCGACGACGACGACGACGACAACCAACACGAAGACAGGAACTCCCAGTAGACGTGAGGCGGCGAGGTGCACGTTGGTCAGTGACTCGCTGACTTCAACAACAGCGCTCGTATTGAATCGTGCCTCTTTTTCATAGAGACGAAACCGGGGGCTAGCTACAGCGCCTAAGCGACGACCGGCGTTGGGCCAAATAGGGGGGGTTTACTATCGCAGGGCGGCCGCCCGCTGCAACGCCTATTGATTGTAGTGACATGACGTCGGCAAGATGACGCTGCACAGTTTCGGGACAGCCAAATGACATGAGCTCATCATACACCAAGTACAAACGACGAATTACATCCCGAATCGCTTGGCGTTGTTGTTGTCGTCGTTGCTATTGTTGTTGTCGTTGCTGTTGTTATTGTTGCTATTGTTGTTGCTCTTGCATCGGCTGCCTATGCTGTAGTCGTTCTTGCTGTTGGTGCTCTACGTGCTCGCTATAATGTTGTTGTTGCTGTTGTTGTTGTTGTTGCTGTTGTTGTTGCTGTTGTTGTTGTTGTTGTTGCTGTTGTTATCAATTTGCGGTGTTCCACTTGATGTATGTGTCCGGCTCGGCGAAGCGGCAAACAGTAGCAGAACCAAACAAAAGCTGAGCTTCAAGTATACCAGGCAAAATCCAGTACCAGAGCAACTTCAGCCGCTCGCGTTGCAAACCGACGCAAGAAAAACTCGACATGAACGTCTATCTATCTATCTATCTGCTTGTCTGTCTGGCTTCCTCTTGTTCCCCGTTGACTCATTTTTTATACACATGACAACAACAGCAGCAGCAGCAGCAGCAGGAGTAACAGTAACAGGTGTGAAAGTAATAATAGTCACAATAACAGCCGTCAAGCAATCATGATGAAACGGATCCCTTAGCTCGCAAATGAATTGAGCAATCTAGGTCGCATGATAACCAAAGCTAACAACGGTACAATAATAATAACAAAAACAACCACAATAAATATGACGACGATCAACAACAACAGCAGCAGCAACAACAACAACGAGAGCAACAAAAATAACGACAACAAGAGAAACAACATGAACGGCGAAACAGGTGCACAGGTGCGCTTTTCCCAAATAAGTATTTAAAGGGCCGGCTTTGTTGTTAGCTTGTTGAGGAGTAGCGTTGATACCGATATAGGTAACACAAAATGCACTTGTGATTTGGATTGGGCACGATTTGGTCACAAATTAAGTCCCGCCAATTAGAACGGTGTTCAATTCTTTGTGGATATTGCGTTCTTACCATCTAGTTCACCTTCAGAAGGTGCTGCATACACTGCATTTTAAGCCGCAATAGCACCTACGAGTATATGCATTGCCAGGGAAGGAGCGGAAGAGGTGGAGATAATAAACTTATTTTCCACAGTGAGACCAAAGTGCCGTCTAACTAGGAATAACTGTGTTTTTGAGAAAGCCAAATAATTCAAATTCACAAATCATTTTTTGAGCCAAACAAGCTACACGCCTGGAACTTTAGGTCAAGCTTTTTAGGTGCTCTGTTAGACGCCGTGCTCTACATATATATCGTACGGGCTGATGCTATGTACTTTGCTATTATTTGTTGGCGAATCAGCAGGCATGATTCGACGAAGAACCTAATGATGTGTTTGTGAGAATCAGCGAGGTAGGTGATAATGAATCACAAGACGATCGCGGTCAAGCTATTGTACATGCAGACAGATAAGTTGGGCGCACTACGCGCTCACAGCAGAAACGCGAGTCCCAGAGGAGGAGGTGCACCGACCGTAGCTCGCTTCGCTAGGCAAGGAGATGACCCAAAAGAAGATCCACTGACAACATTGTACCAGATGAGGGGACACTGCACAAATCCATCCATGCGGAGCGGGCGGCAAGCGGGCGGTGTAATTAAAGCCGACTGCGCTTATGGTCATCAATCAAGCAAATTCACAATGCCGCGCCGAGGAAGATAAATTATTGCGCAACATTTTCGCCGCCTGTTTCCTTTCATGCTCTGGCATCTTCTCTTCGCATCGTCTTCTTCTTCCTCTTCTTCTTGTCGCCTCCTGTAATGTTGTTCCCTGGTGGGGTCGTCTGGTGCCACAGGCAGGCGCAGTCCCGCGTAGAGTGAGAGACCGCATTTTTCCTTTCCAGAACGCAACTGCATAATCAATTGGTCCGGTCCGAAGCTAACAACGAGATCAAAAGACGACACCCATGGATGGTTGACCCAAACAAACAGACGAATCACCAAGGAATAAACTCAAAAAGGTCAATCTGGCAAGATACAGAATTCTGCCTGGATGCAACATTGCATAATCGGAGGTCTTGGGTCTATTGCGGAGGTCTCGTCTCGATGGAGGGCTTGGGGGTAGAGGGGGTGGTGGTAGAGGACATCCGGACATCATCATCATGAGCCAGACGAACGTGGCCGCTCGAGGCTGTGCCATTGGCCGCCGCGGAGCCGACAATACAAGCTGACAAAGCTGGTAGGCCCGCTAGTTTCGCCTAGGGCCGCGCGCTGCTGACAGCCGTGAAGCGCATGTGACAAATCTCTGTTTGCCGCCCAAGCAAGCTCGTTCACCCCGGGGCACCGACGGATGAGTCGGAGGATTTAAATAATTTGAACAGACGGACGGACGAACAGACAGAGCGACAACGTTCGACTGATTCATCGAGCGATTTACGCACGTAACGCGCTCTAGTTGAAACACTCTACTGCTCCCTGTACGAATGCCGCACAGCTTACTTACCGTAGTGCCAGTCCATGCAACAGCTTAACTATGACGCACGACCAAAACGTAACTAACAACAATAACAGAGCAACAACATAGCTAAAAACGTCAGTTACAACAATGGCAAATGCAGCAACAACTGCAACAACAACAATGAGAACTGTGTCAACAACAACACAAAGCTCGTTTGCGTAGAGCATTTGCCGTCATAGAAGGACTTCGGGTCAGTGCTACAAGACTGGCCAGAAGATAAAGGTCAAGAAACAGGAGTTTTAGTGGGTCTTATACCATACCCGCCAAGTACGTTCTAGACTGGCAGTGAGCGAGACTTAAAGCGAAAATATAGTCAAACACAACCGTTTTTGCACCTGGGTGTTTAGACACGACCAAGTTCCGGTGTCCACCTAGAACGAGCCGTTTATATACACGATCTATATACATATAGATCGCGTTATATAAATACATAAAAAAAAAATTATATATATATATATATATATATGTATATATTGAATTGTGATTTGACGTTCTGGATACGAAAGGCTAGGCTAGCTTAGATGTTGGACGAAATTTGACGCATTTGCCTAACGCAGATGCAAAAAACAACAATCATCACCGACAACAGCCTCAACGCTCAATAGCCAGCAATTCGATTGATTGGTATCCGTCCGCTTTACCACACACCGTTGCAGAGATTGTCGTTACATGGTGCGACTCTACGACAGAAAGACCAATATACAATAGTTCAGAATGTATTTGGTGTCTTGTGCCAATGCATTAGACTTGATGGACGGACAAGCAAACAGACAGACGGACAGACGAACGGACAGACTCATCAATGATTGACAGCAATACAATATGTAGAAATACATACGCAGAGGGCAAGGGATAGGGAGTAGGGGAACCAAAACAAAAAAGAGCCCAAAATGTCAAATCGTCTGACAGGCTTCAAAGCAATGCCTGACTCTTCCGCATATTTTTATTTTTCTTCCTCATCTGTCTCTTTCTATGTCGGTTTTACTGTACTGTTTTTGCCTTCCAATGGACTGTTAATACTCACAACAACATTGACGACAAGACTGGTAGCTCTGAGTTTGAATTTTCAGATACACCGGTCTTCTCACAGATGTTTACAGTAAGTTTTCCCTCTTTGGCCGAAAGCATATATATAAATATATATATATATATATGGCTGCACAAATCCTCGTAGAGATAGTTTAGGGCATACTCCCCAAAAAAAAACAGCAAAAATAGCTGCGCAAATCAAACTCGTTTTGGACAAAGTTTACGGGGGGACTCTTTGAACCAAACATGAAGCCCATACCCGGACGTACAGCTGAGGTCACTACGCTTGACTGTTGAAAGTTGTTTAAAAATATCCGTTATATAATTAGGGAAGATCGCGTGAATAAACGTGTGTGAGATGGCTAACGATGGTAGCCGTCTCAGTACGTGAGGTGCAAAAATGCTGCACGAAAGATCAAAGATGAACAAACAAGCTGTGTGTAGGGTGAGTGCCGCCATTGCTAACTATTGATCAAACATTTACACAAAGTACACACACTTTGAGTGGTGTTTGTCGGTAGTTTAAGCGTAGATTAGGGATTGGATGGTAATGCACTATCTCATTTTATTGAGACCTCTATGCTCCCCGTTTTTTTTCGATCATTGTCGATTTTTAGTCTACTCTGGCATCTTGTTTAAATTGGAAACCATGAAAACCAATTTAGGAGTGGCCGGTCTGGGTCTCAAACTCAGGCCTCCCGAATGCAAGGCAAAAACTTTTGTCACTAAGCCATCTCGCTCGGTTTGTTTACAGTACTCGTTTCTTAGAGCCCCCCCCCCCCCAAAATAATGCCCGCATTTTTGGGAGACTTCTAGAAATGGTCTTCATTGACTACTTACAGGAATATATATATATATATATATATATATATATATATATATATATATATATATATATATATATATATGAAGACCCATTTTAAGAGCAACCAAACGACTGAAATGCTGATGTGCTAATTGAATGAGGTGGTGGTGGTGCATCTGGCCCGCGTCGTACGACGGGTTCGACAGCCAACGGGAGAAGGATAACATAACGATGCAGATAATGATTATAACAATGGTATGCGTCTACGAGTACAGAGTGCAGGATTTGGGCTTCTTTATGCTCGATCTATATACATATAGGTCAAAAGGTGCCAGCTTACATTGACATCCGCTCCTTGCGCCAGCAGATATCGGGCGACCTCAATCTGACCGTAGTCGGCTGCGTGATGCAAGGGAGGCCGTCCATCGTCCAACTGCCGGTTGACATCAACCCCCTGAGAAAGACAAGAAGAACAATGACAGCAACAAAGAATGGTTAGGCATATGCAGGCATTGCATGCAGTATACAATAGCGAGCTTATAAGATACCTAGTTCATTATGTAGCCTCATGAGAATATATGTGTATATATAATGTACTACTATATATTTAATAAAGCTTAGGATGGTACATATGAACACTGCTGTCAGCTGCGATGCTGGCCTATCGACTTGTAATTGAAGATGCCTGAAATAGTTGTTGGTTGTTACTAACTTAACAAGTGACTGCGCTTGGATTTGCTTGATCGGTACAATCTAATGTAGTGCTAATGCGCTAATTGTCTGCTGGTAACTTATAGTTTAGATTCTAAAAAAAAATGGACCACATCCTCGAGAGTATGAGATATATGGGAGGACGCTGTATTTCATGCCCCATCTCTTCATAAACGATCTGTTTACGTTAACAACAAATAAATAGCATCACACTATCGACCAAACCTTCTCTTACATTGCTCGAAAAATACGTACATTTAGTAAACGCACACACAGCATGTATTGTCACATTCATTACGCCGGGTTACCCCTTACCAGAAGATGCATAATAATAATGGCTCGAATCGGTTGCGCTTGTTCTTTAGTGCTCCCATCTAGCAGGCCTGATCCACAGGTTCTGCGCGCACATAATAGTAACATTTACATGTGTGCCATCGTTACTCCCGCCATTTTTACGTAAGCCATGATGCATTAGCGGACATCATTGTAAGATAAGAGATACAAATAGAAACGGCCTCTTTTTCCTGAGAACGTTGGATATTTTGAGCTCCATTGGCGTCCACTCGATGTCAAAGCTAAATCTCAGAGAAGGCGTGAAAGACTTTTGCTGCCACACTATCCCACGTAGTAACACGAAAACACTTTCATCGCATAATTTCATTGCCCGATACGGTCTAAACATATCACTTCTAGCCGAAGAAAGAGATCGGACGCCTTCTTCGTTCCTACCATATATATTTCGGTGGTGAGATGGCCCTGGCGCTCAGCGTCAGATTCTACTTAACAGTGAACGTAAGCCGTAGCGGTGGCATTAGTGAAAGCGGAACGTCAAACGCGGCAAGTGTGTATCCGGGTAGCTCGCCCAACGAGCGTGAATGTGTCTAATATAGTGATATAGCTAAATACGTTACTCTTTGGCGGTTAACAGCCTACAAATGCCGCTTCCAGTGCTTGTCCACTGAACGAATGTTTGTGTATGTTCCGGCAGATTTGATTCTCTCTTTTCGATTTCTGTCGCAGTGCTGCGAAAATACTTGGAAAAATCGTCACCATTCCGGTGATTCGTAATCATAATTATATCTCATCTATTATACATCGTCTGTAGCCGTGATGCTGCATGCCTATGCAAGCCTGTGCACTCGTAGTGTATTGTATATATACTTGATACTGCTAATAATAAATAGGACCTGATGGCTGATCGTCGGCTTTCGTTCGAGCCAAGGAACAAACCTATCGAAAACCTACACCAGCGACACACTTGGCGACGTCTTCTTTTTAAACGTCTGACGTCCAGAAGTAGCATCCACTTAAGCCGCTCTAAATTACAGCGGCAAGCCGCCAACCCGCCGATCTAGGTGTGACACCTCGGGAAGTTGGAAGAAGAGTCGATAGCAAAGCTGGAGCAACAGCACCTGCATGCTGAGTCACTCTTCGGAGACTGACCACTGGCCCATAAAGAACATAACTCTCCCTCTGACTCGCCGGGGGTAGACACTACTTCTTGTTCTTGCTATTCCCGATACAGTTGCTGCAGGCACTGTCTGGCTTGTCCTTGTTGCTGGTTCGTCGGTGGTCGGTCGCCGATCGACGGCTCGACGGCTTGACGGTTTGATGGTGATGGCGATTCGACCAGGGCGCGCGTCAACCCAAGTGAGCAAGGAATCAAGGAACGAATCCTGCCCAAGCCATGGGCGGCAACTCCATACACTCTCCGTACACTCCCGTGGTCACCTCTTCGTCAAGGTCACCCGGAAGGTCAATAGAAGGATGGGGCCTAGAAAGTAACTGGTATTGGTGGTGGTGGTGATAATGGTGGTGGTTGTGATGCTGATGATACGGTGATAGAGGCTTCGACTGTATGCGTGGGAGGGCGAGGGAGTAGGTAGCAGCGGTTAACTCCGCCGGTAGAATTTTGCCACGTTTACCACTTGTACTAGCATGGGCGGCAACCGATTTGCCGTGGTCAGCGACGCCCATGGGGGCGCGGGGGCGGGCGGTCTTTGTGTGATTCGTCTCGACCTTCGTCGAGTCGTCGTGGCTGAAAACCGCCGCAGTGACAATTGGAGGGAGGGGGGAGACAGAGTCCCCACTGGATATCATGTCCCTCTCCCTCTTCTCAGAGGACCACACAGATAGCTATAGAGAATGAGAGAAAACAACGAGAGATATATGGATAGAGAGAAAACAACGAGGGATAAATAGAGAGAAAACAACGAGGGATAAATAGAGAGAAAACAATGAGAGAGAGAGAGAGAGCGAGGGGTAGTGTACAGAGTGAAGAAATGCGTTGAATGGAGGCGACGCATTGGGGTTCGATCCGAGAAAAAGGCAGGAGAAGGACCGATCGCAAGTGATGACGGCGGCAAGCGCCATCAGAGTTACAGCAGCGGCAGCAGCACCAACGTCAACGCCAACATCAACGGTAGCCAAATGAGAGTTTATTTTACAACTAGCGAATTGAGACAACGACCACCGACAACGATGCATCGCGCTGCTCCAGCAGCAGCAGCAGCAGGCAGCTTTACAGCTGGCGGGCGGTGCCAACCAACGACACTACCTTCCTGGCGGCCAGAAAGAAGTTTGGGCAGACCTGCGAGGCGCCATGTGGGCTAGAACAATTGACGAAAAAAGGACCACGGCGGTGGGAACACAGGCGGTTTGCTTGCTCCACCTCCGAGGCGAAGCCAACCACAGAGGAGCTGACGCCAGCCTTAATGTCATGGCGTACCGTCTCGGGACTAGACGAGTCGTTTTTGGCGGTTGAATCCGCAGCTGCAGAACAACTCTCCGTCAGCAGTGGAAACTTACTGCAGTGCGGTCAGTGGCTTAACGATGAGCAATCGCACACTGAAGGGCTTTTTCACTCGCCTACTATTCTGAACGACGCTCGACGTCTGGTTGTCACCACTCCGCTTGTATCGTCCATTCTCGCACCCTCGCACTTGCATACTGATTTTGTACGTTGAACTTATATACGTATGCGTGCACCTCGAGAAGGTATATATAAAAGTGATATATATATATATATATATATATATATGGTACTCTTCAAGAGGGTACGTGGAAAGAGTGTGTATGCGTTTACACAGTAATTAAGCACTAAATAGTTCGGAAGAGTGTCCTGCTTGATGGGTTTCATCTATATAAAGGGAAACAACTCGAAGCATTGACATGGAGCGGCCATTTGTCGGTTTGCCTTGCTGAACCTTCACGTTGGCTCATTTGGCGACCCGCAGCTCCAAAGTCGCCGTATTTTCCGAACAAACCGTTAATTAGTCACTTTCTTGTCCTCTCCGCAACGGCCGATTATTGCTCATCAGCTGCGCAGCTGAGTCTTTGTATAGCATACTTTAGCTAAGATGCAGCGTAACGACTGCACGCTTCAAAATACAGTAGTCTGTTACTCATATGGAAGACATCTACCTTCACCCGTTGCGCAAAGTAATTTAGGTGATGACAAAGCAAAACAGAGATCATCATCAAGGAGCAAGCAAAACTAAAATACAGAGAAAGCGTTCTTCTGGCCTATCCGAGTCTGTATGTGGAGATACGGCAAGATCAAGATTTAACTAAATTCTACGAGCACCCCTCGTGCTAACAACAACAACAACAAAGCTCTATCTATTATAGTTTCACTCTTTAGTAACTTACTAGCTAGACAAGCAACGCTGATCAATAAGGCTAGCCGGGGAGAAAATCCAAGGGTATCGGCTGAAGCCGAAACCGGTCTCGAATAACTAGCCGGAAGATAGATGCCCCCTTATTACACCTTACAAAGATACGGCACGGTTACGTGCCAGCCTGACGTAACAACGCATCGGCCAATCATTTAATTAAATTGAAATGTCTATGCGTTGAGGAATCTGTGCGAGAGATAAGAAGATAGCAGCCATTCAGTAGACCTCCTAATGCAATCGAATCGACAGCACAATCAGCAACCACCATCGACGCTACGACTAATAAAAACGATAACATCAACAACAACAACAACAACAACAACAACAACCGCAACAACAACAGCAACAACAACAACAACAAAAGCAACAACAACAACAACAACAACAACAACAACAACAACAACTACTACTACTACTACTACTATACTGCTACAAGTAGTTGTACCTACAATAACAACGACAACAGCAGCAGCATGACAATCAACAAGGTGCAACAACAACAACAACAACAGCAACATAAACATGTAAATGACGACATCCAGTGGCGGGACGGGGAACTTCCGCACAACAACTAACTATCACCCCACTATATGGGAATTGGTTAGCCAACGGACATTTGTTGGTAAATGATGCCACATTGATGGGGTGACTGACGACGACGACAACGACGACGATGACGATGGTGGTGGTGGTGGTAGTGGTGGTGCGAAGAAGAAGATTGAATGAATGGATGGCACTGCGTTGCGCTGCTCAGCGTTATTAGCGGCAGCGGCGATAGCTGCGACTGGCGGGGAAATGGCGCCGCCGCCGCCGGTGGTGGTGGTGCCGGCATTTCCGCAACTCTCGCCACTTTAAAGAGATTGAAGCTTTTGCAGGGCCGCCGGAAGATCGGTTAGGCACCGTCAGCGTTCGCTTGAATGGTGGCGAATTGATTCGCTGTCCGCAGTAGTGAACGAATATGGTAAAGCTAAACTGTTGCCTGCCTCTGTCTATCTGTCTGCCCGCAAGCGTGCCGTTGTATGAGCGGTGGAAGTATGAGCTAATAATCGTAGTGGTAGTAGCAGTTGTAGTTGTAGTAGTAGTAGTAGTAGTAGTGATAGTGGTAGTAAACGTACGAGATACATCATTTTTCAGACGCTGAACAGACACGCACGCAAAAAAAAAGAAAGGAAACACTCGACGCTCCTCCAGCCAATAGGTTGGATGGATGGAAACGAGCGCAAATAACGGCGCCCAAACGGAGCCCCCCCGGGCTGCTACTTCAACTACGACTATGGCTACTACTTCTACTGCTACTACTTCTTCTTCTGCTACTACTACTACTACTAATACTGCTACTATGACTACAAACGGCTACCGTTGCTGAAAACTGTCCGGGACAATGACGATGGCCAGACGAGACGGGAACAACGGGGCTGGGGGAGGCACATAGCGTTTACAGCCCATTTATATTACAGCCCATTGTAAAATCGACTCGATATCACAGGCAGAGATAGATCAAGTGATATACGGCGTAAACCACTTGATCTATCTCTTCCGATATATATATATATATATATATACATATATATATTTATATATATATATATATATATATATATATATATATATATATATATATATGTGGAAGATGTGTCTATTCCTTCACGAACAAGCGGCGTGTGAGTGTGTTAAGATTTTACAGTTTCGCCATGAAGTATCAGCAACAGGCAAATTTTGATGAAGTCGATCGATGGTCAATATGGCCATACCAAGCAGCAGCAGCATCATCATCATCATCACCACCACCACCACCACCACCACCACCGCCATCTTAATCGTAACATCCTATTTCCGCGTTAGCGGATTTAACCGTTTGATGAATTAGTTTTAGGTTAACAAACCCCAAAGCAACTCAGTTCAGAAGAAGAAGTACTGACCACAAAACGCCCAGAGTGTGTGTGTGTGTGGCCGAGAGGAAAATCAGATGAAAATAAGCGCAGGCTGAAAAGATTACGGCGAAATACGGCGTCACGGTGATGACACGGAGTGGAGCGGCAATGTTTAAAAAGATACATTTGTTTTGCCTCCCGTATCTCCGGTTGCTTTACAAACGGTTGCTACATTGTTTCAAGCTGGTAAGTTTGGCGGAGTGACGACTTCACAAAGCGTCTACAACATCTTCGTTTACTTAGTTCCTACGAAAAACTATTCCAGTTGGCTGATACGCTGTATTTTTTGTTTGTATTTTTGCTCATATCGTTATCAACTGAATAGTATGTATTTATTTATTAAAATATAGTGTTGACGTTTATATTTGCATGCCCTGTTTGGGTATGTAAGTATAAACGTGCGCGCTAGCGCTAGCGAGTGGCGAGATGCCGACAGGCACGAGAGATTCCTTCCGGGTCTGGCGGTTAGTCATAGCTTGTGAGAAATAAATCTATTTAGAGATTTATCCATGGAGATTAGAGACTTTTTTAGCAACCTCGTGTTGCAACGTTTCCATCGCGGCTGTTTGGGTAAATGAAAGCGGCCTACGAGTTCATTGATATATGACACTGAACTTGCGGGAAGGGCCATATTGACTTCTTCTAGATTGAGCGATGAATGAATGAAATCACATAGCTTTATTCATGGGTACTTGCGAATACACTCGGATGCATACAGCCTCTGCTGTACTGCGGAGGCTTGCCCAGGGGCTAGAACGAAGATAATGTGCTCGTTGCGTCGAAAGAAAAAGAAAAAATAATTAATCAAAGTGATAAATAATAATAATAAAATATAGAACTTGTGTATAGTAATCTATTTACCCTAATAACTCACTAAATAAAATAATTTGTCAAGAACATGCCTCAGGAAGCTTCTAAATGGACTTGGACAGTTCGTCCAGTTGTACATAAGGCTATTATGTGATGAGGTGGGATCTCGTTGTGCTTGTAGCGTGAGGAGGCGCTCCCGTTGGTCTTCAAGGGCTCGCTTTTTAGAGTCTTGAAACTTTCGATAATGTTTTCGTGTGATTGAATAAGCTGAGTCATAGACCGGTTGCTGCTGGAAGGCTCTTAGTAGAACCTGTCTAGGCACAAAGCAATCTCGCTCCTACTAACGGTGGTGGTCTCGGAGCTGTTTCTCGAAAGACGCTCGTAACCTCATCTCCCCAAGAGAACGGCGTGCCGGCGTCTAGCAGGGTCAATCCAAGCAAGCAGCGAAATCACCGTGTTGTCACCCTGGGATCGTTTCATAGTACTAATTGATTCGATAGGCAACCCGGGGATACGCTTCTTAACGCTCGTTAATAAAACACGAAAGGCTGACCCTTTATATGTCACATGGTCTGGCTGGGCTAAAGCTGCGAAAATGTGGAAGGCTGAGTAGCCTGGTCTTTCCGTAGAATCAACCCGCTGCAAACCCCGTTGGCATCGGCATAAGTAGTCGAGGTGCTTCTATGAGTATACACCCACAAATCGTATTGTTTAAGTGACTCTAACAGCGCGGTAGTCTGCTCACTCAGGTGGTCTTGCTTCATTCGGCAATGGAGATTGCCAGCCAACAGCAATTTGGCTGTCCAACGCACACGAAGCTTATAGCGATGCTACTCATGTACTGTAATCGGCCAGTATGGTCACGGCTTCCCGGGCTTACACTGATATGCATGGCAATCAACAAGCGTAGGGGTGACGAAATGGCTACGACATTATTCTCTGCATTTAACAGCTTCATATTCCCAAGTCGTGAACCTAAGAACAGATGCGCCTCCTGCGGGACAACCGCGAACGACTCATTGAGAACGACAATGGAAACTATGATAACCGGGTACATTTTACAGAATACGTTTTCTTTTTGTAAAGCTTGTTAATCTATTAAAGATATATATACTATATGCTTATGAGTTTAGGGCTAGCCTTGCTAATGATGTGATACGTAGACAGTCGTTTCCGTGATATCTTAAGCACTTATTGCCGCAATATTTACACACAGTCAGTGCTACAAATGATAAAAGCCTTGAATACGACACATTAAATGATAATATCTATGCACTGGGTATCTAAATAGTATCTAGCGATTCGTTCGACCCATGCTTTTGCAGATACGCTGACTATATAGTCGTTTAGACTTCTAAACGGATAGGCGATACAGCGCCTATAGTCTATCCGTTTAACGAAAATCGTACTTGGATTGATTGCAGGCTTCATTTCAGGTTTGGCAGTCGACTAATTTGACACTCTTTTAGTATAGTGCACGCGGGACTGCGGGTCTTATATGTATATATATATATATATATATATATATATATATATATATATATATAGACGCTAAATTGTAAAGTAGACCGGAAGCAGCGAAAGCCACAGCAGCATTGAACACACAACACCCCTGAACAAGAGCTGAACAAATTGTGGAAGAAGTGACGTAAGCTTGGAAGAGAAGAACGGAACACCGATACACGAAGCGATATGCGAAGATAAGCGCGTGAATGCGCGTATCGTCGCCATGAGGCTGAAGTTGATGTAATTGTAGGGCTTTGTGTTATCTTGCCTTGCTAGACTGTTTACGGGCCGATCGCGAGCCGGGATGGAAATCTTCGCTGCTTGGCGGGTCGGCGGCAAAGATTACCGAACAATGCTTGCGTAGAATTCAAGGTATCCATACACATTTGTATATATATATATATACATATATATATATATATATATATATATATATATATATATATATATATATATATATATATATATAAGAAGCAATTTGGCCAGACTTGAAGTGTTGTGGGTTTCGTTAAATAAACATTTTCCCAAGGGAATGAGAAGCAAAAATGTCTTCAATGCTTGGGAAAAATGTCTTATTTAGCAGTGACAGCGAAATTACAACTTTGTATTATACCAATCTGGCTGACCAGTCACAGATTTACAAAGTGTGCAATAGCGACAGAGAGAGTTGTTGGATAGAGAAACTGAACATACAACGTGGTTGGGAAATTCTGCTTTGTAAAGATAAAGGCAACGTGACTAAAGAAGCATTTGAAAACAGATTGCCAAAATTGGTCCTGTGGTGCCTCAGTTTATTATGTTCCTTCATGTGAAATACATTAAAACATAAATGAACTGTTACGCTGATAAAACAAAAACTTAGGAAAATGCGCATTTCACGGAAATAATTTGATAACAAATTGACCGTGGTTCGATTCGTGATGTAATTAAGCAAAGTTTGATTCTCGCAAGTTTGCATGTTACAAGAACGGGCGGGAACGTTAGCGTCTGGTACGGTCTTTATCCGACCAACATGTTCATTTTCTCCACCCAGCAACTCGTTCTCTTGAAATCGCACATTTTATGGAGTAATAGGTGGAGTAAAGGTTCCGCCCCATTCTATTTTTAAAAAATGCTTATTTTAACGAGTTCTACGACCCCTAAGAAAACCTAAGGAAAATTATATTTTTTAACAAGGTCATTTATTTATTATATACACACTTACAACTTTTTGTTATTGCATATATTTAAGAATATTGCAAGGAGTCGATAGTAATTTAAACCTAATACAGTTACCATTAGGTTGGCAAAAAGCTGCAGCCGGGAAATCATGTACCATAGAAATGCGGACTTACCCATAAAACTAGGACAAAGACGGTGCTTGACAAAATGAGAGGACTTGAAAATAAAGGTGTGCTTGGATCAATAATAAACAATCTGAAATACAGATCCAAGTTAAGGGGGCGGCTAACGGATAAATGCAGTTATAGAGAGAGAGGTTGGGAAATCTAAAACATTCGCAAACCAGATCAAGGTCTCAGCGAACCTACATGAAAAGCCTAGCAGGAAGACGCAAATATGAAGCTGATGAATTGGAGCCTTAAGCAGAAACTAAACAAGAATTGGAAAAGTCTACTAATAAATACTAGACCGAGGGCTAGAGGGAGACGACAGCTGAGGCACCTCGGAAAGCGCCAAACGCAGGCTGGATCTCCCCCTACACAAAAGCACAAAGATTGGAACAGCCCTTTTAACAAGAGGTCGTCTAATCGAGAAGTGACAAAGGAATCGGGTGACTGAGTGGATCGAAATGCCTAGGAATGGGCAACACGGTAAAATGACCAAAGAGCGTCGTGGTCGAGCTCGCTGACTTGCCTTTGATTGCCTGCAGAAAAGCAGTAGATGATCTGAGATGGGTCTACTCCCCTTGAATGAAGGAACCGAGGGATGACGCCAGTTGCTCGGCTAGAGGAGATCAGGACACCTACTGGAACCGAGAAAAATGGCTAGAAAATGCAAGGCCGCACACAATCTCCTAGAGGCAGCAGTAGACAGACTGGGCTTATTACCGATTACCTGTTCTCAGAGCCATACGAAGCTTTGGCGAAGGCAGTGGACAAAGAAACATTTACGGCAAATAAGAGAACGGACGCCGCATTTTAGTGAACTAGCCGTCAAGAACATAAAAGCCCTTGAGTAGAAAAACACTTAACCAAGGACCGGACATGTTAAGATATTTAGGGTTTCCCCAACGATCCTTGTAGCAGCACGGTCGCTGACTCACAGCGATGAGGTTTTTCTTATATTCTCGATGAAGATCGCTCAAAAGAAATTCCATCAACAATAGGGATCGAACCGGCAACACCCAGGTAGATGACAACCATGACTAGTTTACCCGGTGTAAGTACTTACAGGTAAGCACTAGTCATCAATCCCTAGTCACTAGCGACGTGGAGTCCGCGATGATTAAAATCCTACAACCTAATGCTAGCACCAACAAGAGCAAAGCTTTTCTTGTTAGGAGAAAACACTGCCAGGAACTCGGCATGCGTTTGTACGGCCACATCATTCAGATAACCAGCTAATGTCAAGAGTCAGAGCCCCTTGGAAAAAAAGCGTCTTTTTCTGTCGCTGACTCTGTTTTCCTTTCTGGATTATGAGAATGGGAAAAAGCTGAGCAAGGCGGAGAGGATGCTAGCCATGCTTATGCCAGGGCGTACAGAACGCGGTACGCGGACGCTGTGCAAGTAATTTTCCGAATGATGCCTGGTCAAAACGGATAGAGGAGAACGTATCCTTGTGTTCTCCGCCGAAGCGAGTTCTCACTTAGGAAAATGACTCTGAAGAGCTGGCAAACTGAGTGCACTGGAGCGAAACGAGAAGCCCTGGATCATGCACGAGGGCAATCATTCCAGACCTCACGAAGTGGTACCGATGCGGGTACGCATGAACTGCCTACTATCAAACCACACACAGGTAGACGTGTGTGTCCTGTGCGACAAGGGCAAGGCCGCAGGGCCCTTGAGGACACGAGGCGGACAGCCCAACCGCGCAGCCTTGAAGGAGGATGTGCAGTAACAAAGCAACATAATGTGGCGTCACATAATCATGGTGCTTCGATTTTTCTACGTTTCGTAAAAGACCACAAAAGCCACAAAACAACATAATAACCGATTAGCTTTTGGTTTGATTTTGTATATATATATATATAATATATATACGCCTTAAAGTTGTTACACGTTTAAACTGAGCGTGTTTGCAAGCTCGTTTAGTTTAAACGAGCAGGATATGTAAACCGACTTGCATGTGCGAACAAAACCGATACAACAGCAAATCGGTCTTTATGTTGTTTGGTGTCGATTATTGTCGTTGACAAAACGTGAATCCACCCAAGCACCGACATCAAGCAACGACACATTATGTTGCTCTCTCACGGTGTAGCCTTCCATTTTACAGCTGCGGCGCTGTTGTCCACCGCCACGGTGGACAAAACGCCGACGCGAATCGTTGAGTATAGCGCATGGGTAGAAGACAAACGTAAAACAAAAATAAACATTCCTGAAAAATTGTTCGGCGGCGTATCGAGACATGAGAAATGCTGAGGAATTCATCGCAATGAAAAATTGCACCACGCAAGTCGACAAAAAGAGAAAGAATTGCTAAAAGAAAAAAAAAAAAAGAGAGAAAAAAGAGTATGCTATTGATGCTATATATATATATATATATATATAGTCTAAACCCAGTTTGACCAAACTTGAGGAGGTCGTTGATTTCAGCGGATAGTCAACGTGATATATTAATATATATATATATATATGGGTCTTGTTTATTTTTGCCACCATACAATACAATGGCGGCACTGACGGTAAGGTGTTTGTAAACATCGTCGTTCTATAGCATTTTGCCACGTATCTCTTTTAGAGAGCGGAGTTCACTGATCTATACTATAAAAACGTTTTTGGCTGACAATTTTTTTTGTTGGACGCGTGATCTCCCAAAGAGTAGATGTTCTGCTAATGTAAGTGGCCCCCTTGTTAAGCAACCTGACGCCTTTGGACTTTTTTGTGGGGTTATTGAAGACTAAGGTGTTTGGCAGCAAGCCCTTTACTATCGACGAACTGAAATAGTTGGCGAAACATTAAAAAAAAACGGCCAAGATATGTTAAAACGTCATCAACAATGGTGTATCTCCTATATACAATGCCGAAAGACAGTCCCGAAGCAGTCATCTTCCTGACATCAGTTAGACGTTTTAATAGGAAGTACATTGCATGCCGTTATGTATGTCGGCATGCAAGACCGCACCTAGTCGACTTAGTTTTTTTTAATGTCAAAACGTTTAAAACCATCTAGTGACTTGCGTTACCTTTCATACGCAGCAGTAATGACGTATTCGACTAACACTCGATTTTAAGAAACTTAGACGTAGGATCGAATCGCGGTCACATGGGTTTCTTTCTTCTTCTTTCTTAATTGTTAGACCGGGTTAAGCACTGTCCTGCAGTTACATTAATAGCATGAAGTTTGGATAGACATCTGCAAAAGGCCAAATAAGAGATCGAATAATAAAAAATAATAATAATGATAATAATAATAATAATAATAATAATAATAATAACACCCTCGCAACTACGTCAGCATCCGCAATAGTAACATGATATGATTATGTGCGACTTCAACAATAAAAACAAAATCTGCAATAACCAGCAGTATTAATAACAGCTGCAGCACAGCAGCAAGAACACGAAGAAAATGACGAGAAAAAACAACAACAACAACAACAACAACAACATTAAGATCAACAGTAACTTTAATACCACCGTAATTACCAACAGCACCATCATCAAGCACAGCAACAACAATAGCAATAACGATTATGATGACTATAATGATGATTATTATGCTGACGACGACAACAACAACAGCAACAACAACGACACCACCATCACCAACAACAACGACAGAATCCACAACGCTGCTACACCCACTATACATATAAGGTGCGACGAAGCGCAGTGTTGACGCCCCCAGGCCGCCACCGCCGTAGTTAACCGGCCACCACTTAGCTGGAGGAGGTGTTGTCGTCGTCGTCGCCACCTTGAGGGTGGAGGAGGTTTCACTACGTCGTCGCAGGGGAGTAACAACAATAGGGGAGACTGGGGGCACCAGGGGAGAGAGGGAGAGAGAGAGAGAGAGAGGGGGGTGGAGGCGATAGGGGGTTCAAAAAGAAGACACTTACTGGCGGCGGATCAGCTACGGCTGCAAGACGACTACTACTACTACTACTACAGCCTGCCTGCTTGTGCAACGGAGCAAACAGCCTAGCGCTTACTTCGACTTGCTTCTGGTGGTGGTGGTGGTGGTAGTGCTGATGATACAGATGCTGAGGGTGACGCTGCTGAAGCTACAGAGCTAGCAGATTCGGCGAAGAATAGCTGCTGCTGCTGCTGCTACTACCCAGGCTGTGTCAGGTTCGAAGCGGCGACGACGACGACGACGACGCGCGACACGATACGAAGTCGCACGCACTCGAGCGAGGCTCTCTCTCGGTGGTGGTGGCGGCGGCGGCAGCGACATGCAGATTCTCTACACGGACATATAACGAGCAGCTTCAGCTTCAGCAGCAGCTGCAGCAGCAGTACCAGCACAGCCGCTGCCGCCGCCGCTCGAACACTCTCACAAGCAGCAAAGAGTAATTAACGCCGCTAATTTATGAAGTCTCCTTCAGCAGACCCAGCAGCAGCAGCAGCAGAAGCAGAAGGACAACAGAATAGCAGCAGCGGCGGTGACAGCAGCAGCAACAACAAAACGGTTTGTGAGTCACTTCGGGGTCGGCGACAATGAAGGTGACATCGGCAGTGTTGGCTGGTGTTGTTATTGCTCATAGCGTTGCTGATTTGTTTTTTGCTCATGTTGTTGTCGCTGCTGCTGCTGCTATTGTTGTTGTTGTTGCTAAGGCTGCTATAGCTGTTGTTGTTGTTGCTAAGGCTGCTATAGCTGTTGTTGTTGTTGCTAAGGCTGCTATGGCTATTCTTGTTGGTGTCGTCGTCGTCGTCGTTGTCGTTGTTGTTGTTGTTGTTGTTGTTGTTGTTGTTGTTGTTGTTGTTGTTGTTGTTGTTGTTGTTGTTGTTGCTGTTGCTGTTGCTGTTGCTGTTGCTGTTGCTGCTGTTGTTGCTGCTGTTGTTGTTGTTGGTGTTGCTGTTGTCTTCATTAGCGCCGTTATCTTCACTGCCGTTAATTATCTAGATTCGTCACAACGCAGCCTATCCGGCTTCCCGCGGCTACGTGGCCGGCGTTCCTGTTCGGCCTTGTTGCCGCCTTTAGAGAGAGCCCCTCTAACCCTTGTCGTTGTAGTTATCTCCGTAGCCTCCGTCGTTGACACGATCGCTTCCAACACGCTCAAACCTCCAGAGTGGTTGCAGCCCCATTGCCCTTTAAAACCCCCTGTTAACATCGACTTCTCGCTAACGACCTTACGAGCGAGCGACCGAAGATGCTGACCGCTTCGTTTCGTTGTGTTAATATGTTCGTCGCTTGCAATGCGCGTGTCCATGTAGTGACATACCTACTTCTCATCTCCACCTGCAATCGTTCCACGTTGCTACGCCTTTAAATGGCCGGTGTATATATATATATATATATGACAAGACACAATTGCTTTCGTTTACTAGTATAGTGTACGTACCTAAAATAATCACATTTCGGCGTGCTTTCGACTCTGCTAAGATTTTTAAGCTGTTTTCTAGTGTTTGATCGTTACGTGTTATAATACGGCTGCTCATATAGCCGTTGTAACGCGCCATTGGTCGCTTTAATATTCTTCCCACATTCATATTAGTAATAGTAATTATTGTTAATGCTGCCAATGATATTAACTGAGGTTATATTACTAACTAATACTAATGCTCCATGTGTTCTATATGATCATTAGGGCTTATGCAAATGCTTACGTTCTTAACTTACGTACTTACTCTATTTATACAGAGTAGCACATACAGGGTGGTTCAGGACTATGTGAAGAGCGATATATGGAATTGTAGAGCTCGTAAAAGCAAATATTTTTTTCCAATGGAACATGGTCTCTGAGAAGTCTTTTTATATATATATATATATATATATATATATATATATATATATATATGTTTATATATTCAGAACGTGGTTTATTTGCGAAACTGCATTACAAATGCTTACGTTTTGGAGAAAAAAATGACATTTTATACACAGTAAACCGGTGATCAGTTCATCGGTGTGAATCAGAATTTTAGCAAGGAAATACGCTCGTCACAACAGTATTGCCGACCCTTTGTATGGTGGTAACTCATGAATCAATTTCCAGCTCTTCACTTCACAACGCCTGCTAATACCCTCACCGATCTGTTATACCAGAGCCGGTAGCAAGATACTTTTTCAATTCCTGCACAAATATACTCACAGAGGAGAGAGATCGTAAGTGTCGTGGTAGAGCGCTCCAAACATGCGGCAGCCGACACAATAGGGAATGAGACCTAAGTTTATTTTTGGTCCGCGGTATCACAAATACTGTCGCTCTACGCAGTTGTCTTCTCCGCCTTGGTATCAAGGGGAATACTATAATACTATATCCGCCGGTAGTAAGCCACGAGAGGTTTTGTAGGCAAGCCTAGCCACTCAAAGAAAATATATTTTTGAGACTGGTAAAAGGTCATAAGCAGCGAACAGATCACTAACTGACTCGTAGCGCCGTCTGGAGAAGATGGCGCGAAGTGCATCATTTTGAATCACCTGTACCCTTCGAAGAATGCCTCTGCACCCACCACCCCACAACAGAACACTATAACATAAATAGATAAAAACAGGGCCTTGTAGACCGTTAAAAGTCCCTCAATGGGAACCCCCACCTGCTTTAATCTTCGCAAAGTTGCAATAACTGCATTACATTTTGGTATCAATTGATCTATGTGAGAATGCCTGATGTATATATATATATATATATATATATTAGTCACCAGGGTCGGTGAGCCTTGTTGACCTACATTAGCTCATTCGAACTACTGCAATCAAATTAGTCACTCCGATTTCTGATCGGCCCGATCCGATACGGTCTGGACACGGCGACGCAACACGGCGGGATGCAGAACTGCGACGTTCAGGCGACGCTGCCCAAGTCTGCGTGTCGGTGAGGCCAACCACCCTGCCGCCAACGCCGCCGCCGCCGCTGCTGGCCGGTCACGTGCGAGGTCGAAAAGGATGAACATGTAGGGAGGTTAAAGGTCCCTTTTAGTCCCCCCCTCCCCCTCCCACCTTTATCCCGCACTACGAAACAGCCTAAGTTCGCCGTGGCCCACATGCCCTCATCAATCAATAGCCGCCGCCGGTCTATTGATGTCTACCTACAATGTCTACCTAACCTGGTAACTGGCGGCAGTAGACCTCTCTCCCATCATGATGTGGATGGGCCCACGCTTTTAATAGTTCTCTCGCGTCTCCTTCTGGTGGAAGGTCAGATGCCAGACCGATGCGTCGTGCACCGTTCCACCGATCCATGCACTAGCTGTTGTCTAGCTGACGTATCATCTTCTGGTGATCGATAATTAATCGATTACAGCAAGAGACACTCGCGCTGTGTTTTTGTCTGCGGCCGCGCCGTGGCTAGCCGTTGCGTCTGAGCTTCATTAGCGCGTGGCTGTGGGTTAATTATTTGATTAATTATTTTAATAGTTAAGCACTAGCTCTTCTAGAAAGATTGCTGATCTACCATGCTTCTGGTAATAGTTACCGTACCTACGGCTCTACAAATACAAGGCATGAGAACATTATAACTATATATATATATATATATATATATATATATATATATATATATATATATATATTATTAATGTGTATCAAGGTATACATTTGTGATGTAAGAACATGTGCACAGCCCGTTCGGGGCATAACTCATATATATATATATATATATATATATATATTCATCACTTTAAAGGAGGCGAAAATAGAGAATAAACAAATATGTAATTAAATCTGCCTTATGAACCAAATTATGTAGTTGAAATGTTATACACTGCTTATGGTGATCAGGCAGTGTCAGAACCACTGCGTAAACGCGGTACCGTTGATTTTGCGACGGACGTGAAGAGACGGAAGATAACCTCCTTTTGGAAAGGTTTTCGACGTCAATAGCAGAAGAGAACGTTGAGAAAGTTCGCGATATCGTACTCAGCAATTGCCGAATTTCTATCAGGGTGAGAGCTGAAGAATTGAAAATATTTTATGAATCAGTTGCAACTGTCTTTATTAATATTTTATATTCTTAATACTGGCAACGAAGTTGGTTCCAAAAAAAATGTTACTTTGTAGCAATTTAATGAAATCATCAGAAAACCCTGGTGTGCTACAGAGAATGATTACAGGAGAGAAGTCATGGGCATATGGTTACGACATCGAGGCCTAATTTTCCCAGTGGTGCCTCCAAGGAGAGAGTCGGTCGAATAAATTCAGACAGAGCAGATCCAACAGCAAGGTTGATCTGACTGTTTTTTCGACTACAGGGCGATCACCTTCTACGAATTTCCATTTTCGAAAAATGTTTCCAGCTGGCTCTTCGGCTAATGAGGAATACTAGTGTGAAATTTTAAGAATATTCCGCGAAAAAGTCCGATGCAAGAGGCCTGAACTCTGGGCAGACAACTCTCGGACCATCCATGACGAAACCACACCACACATCGTTACTGCGACTTTTTCCTATTCCCACAGATAGAAAAATTGACGCTTCAAGACTATAGAAGAGATAATAAAAATTCGCACGAGAAACTCAACTGGATTTAAAAAAAACACGTTTATAGAATGTTTCAGCGAGTGGGAAAGAAGGTGGCACGAGCACTGCATTGCAGTGAACAGAAGCTATTTTGAAAGGAACAAAAACTCTTTGGAATATTATATAAACCTATTTAATTTTATAAATAAGTATCAACATTTTTCGATCCGCCCTCATATGTCATCTTCGGTCTAGGTTAAACAAACATTTATAGAGTAAGCTACGCGGTAAGAATGAGGCAGACATGGTGCGCGTCTGGGCGCGAGCAGGCTTTAATATCCGCTCCCTGAGGGTCGGTATCATGCTGAGCAGCCGAAGACCCTTCATCGCTCATCCACTCACTAAGGCTGGCAAAACAGCGCAGTGCCGTGGCGCTTCTACTAATGATACACATTTTCAACGCACCACTGCCTCTACTGGCCAACGAATTATCACTCGCGGAAGATCCCTTTATATTACACTAGACTTTCTTCAGTCCAAATCGCTGGCATGGATATATATATATATATATATATATATATGCGACTTGTTTTCCTTCAGATATATTATTTAATAATATACAAGACTTTAGTGGTAACCGCTTGCTCATATATATATATATATATATATATATATATATACATACATACATATATTACAGTGTAAAATAATTGGGTACAAACTTGGTTGGTGCAGGTGGAAGTGATAATTGCCTTTCGACGCTTGTCATACTAGTGTCTGTTCCCGGAACTTTTTTCATATATCCAAACACATCAGTTGTATGATATAGTGTGAATAGTATATATATATATATATAATAAGAGGTAGAATGGATATACGACAATTCAAGAGCGAGTAGGCTATTGGCAGATGCCAAAGCAGGCATGTTGGATACAAGGATACAACGAGCTAAATATTGGGAGGGGAAAGTGCAGATAATCGAGCTTGTGGGAAGAAAATGAGTCAATTGAGCACTTTGTAAATAAACGTACGACCTTGGGGGGGAACAGAAATATAGACCTGTCGAAGGCCCTTGCTTTAGGTCCAAATGTTAGAAAGAACCAATTCGATATTACAAAGAAGAAGTTGTCCCAATAGAAGGCAAATATTCAGTAGGTAGTGGAGGATAAATTGGTGATATGCGTGCGTAGGTAGTTTATATATATATATATAAACTACCTACCGCTCTAAGCGCCCTTGTATAAAAGGGGGACATGTGTATTTAGGTATACGGTGTGTTCAAAACGTATCGCGACTTTTGAATTTTCGCGGGTTACGTATATTCGAATTTCGATTTTTTGTGGCGTTATGTTGGTACTCATGTCTCTCACTTATGCCGACAAGCTCGGCCATTTTGAATGTTCACTTAATTGTTGACAGCTGCTTTGCTTGCACGTGTTTTGGATCGTCTTCGATTTTTACCTATTCAAAAAAATGGATCAAAGAACCTGTATCAAATTTTGTGTGAAAAACGAAATTAAGTGCGCGGATGCATTCCGAATGTTGACTGTGGCATACGGAGAAGCTACCTTGGACCGAAGCAACGTTTATCGGTGGTACAAAATGTTCTCAGAAGGCCGAGAAGATGTGAACGACGAAGAGCGTGCCGGACGCCCGAGCACTTCAACAACAGACGAAAAAATTAATGAAGTGGAGAAAATGGTATTGGCCAATCGTCGAATCACCGTTAGAGAAGTTGCTGAGGACCTAAACATATCGATTGGCTCGTGCCATTCGATTTTTATCAATGATTTGGGCATGAGACGGGTCGCCGCGAAATTCGTACCAAAATTGCTCAATTGCGACCAAAAACAGCATCGCATGAACATTGCTAATGAGATGTTGGACTCTGTCCGCGACGACCCAAATTTGCTCCAGAGGGTCATAACTGGTGACGAATCGTGGGTTTATGGTTATGACGTGGAAACCAAAGCTCAACCATCTCAATGGAAGCTGCCGCACGAACCAAGACCGAAAAAAGCGCGCCAAGTTCGGTCGAATGTGAAAGTTTTGCTGACAGTTTTCTTCGATTGCAGGGGCGTGGTGCATCATGAGTTCTTGCCACAGGGTAGAACGGTCAATAAGGAATATTACCCGCAAGTTATGCGCAATTTGCGCGAAGCAATCCGCCAGAAACGCCCGGATTTGTGGAAGAACAAAAATTGGCTTTTGCACCACGATAACGCCCCTGCTCACACATCGTTGCTTGTGCGCGAGTTTTTGGCCAAAAACAACACACTAATGATGCCGCAGCCACCGTATTCCCCAGATCTGGCCCCCTGTGACTTTTTCTTGTTCCCTAAACTGAAGAGGCCCATGAAAGGACGACGTTACGCTACGCTTGACGAGATAAAGACGGCATCGAAGGAGGAGCTGAACAAGATAAAAAAAATGGTTTTTTGAAGTGCTTCGAAGATTGGAAAAACCGTTGGCACAAGTGTATAATATCTCATGGGGATTACTTTGAAGGGGACAAAATAGATATTCATGAATAAATGAATAATTTTTGAAAAAACACAAAAGTCGCGATACGTTTGTACATGTCAAGCGAATAATAAGCCTATATATATCAAATTCAAATAGAAATATTTGAATTTGTGAAGAGTGTTTTCATCGCTATCCGTGAAATCGGTGTTCGGAGTTAGCTTCCTTCGTATCTGGTGGTGTGATTTAGTGTAGAAGCTGACCAAGGTATGGCGCACCAGCTGCCACGGCAGTGGCATCGCATATTTTACGATCCCCAAAATTCGATTCTCCACGTTCAAAACCAAATCCAGCAGTCACGGCGCCGATAATAGCAACAACAGCAGCAGCAGCAAGCAAACGAGGCCATCTGACATCAACAGCGACGAGAAGACACCATACAGAGCCGGCGCGTCTAAAACCGCCACCGGCGTTCGAAACGGCTAACAGACTCGAAGTCATCAACTCGAAACACCACCGGGAGAAGGCAGCAGAGTGGAAACTCGTGAGGGTGCGCTGGAGGAAGACGACGCCGCCATCTGTAGCGAAGGTAAACCAAGAGCGTCCTCCAGCCAATGTGGAGAGAACAGCCGGCACCACCAGCCCTGCGATCAAGGCGAGGCCGTCTAAGGCGACCACCACAATTACTGCCGCAGGAGCAGCAGCAGCAGCAGCAACAATAACAACAACAATGACAACAATCAGTTCTCTTCCAGCTTATTCCAGCTTACCAGTGTCCAGATGAGGAAGGCGTTTACAGCTAATGACATGGAGGCGGGAGCGAGTGACGCTATTGTCATGGTCAGCGGCGGGCAAAAATATCGTGCTATCGGGTGGCAATCAAGTTGTGGTAAATGCGGAAAAGTAACGGCAATCTGGATAAGGACGATAATGAGGGCTGGGTCACTCGAGGTGCTGATTGAAAAGCGACTTCAAGACGGGGTCGTGATAAAGTCGAGACTACGAAACGCAAGGGGGCTACAATATTATCGGCTGAGCAAACGCTGCTAGAGAAACATTTTAACAAAGTGTGCGAACGTGTGGCCCCACTAGTAAAAGGGAAAATAGAAGAGCTGATATTTAAGCGCAAAATAATATCCTAGTGTCACCCGGGTGCGTTCCAAAAACGTTCGGACCGGTTTGATAATGACGGATCTATAGTTTTTGGGAGCCCCTATTACGGATGAGGCAGTAAAAACTGTTCAATAAGTGCGTGAACGTGCGTCTCTGGTGCTCTATACTTCTAGCCCTAGAGTCGCATCCAACCCCATTCTTACTGCTCTGAGTTTGTCAAACCTCCGCTTGGCGTACCTTCTAAGATATTTCCGCGCCTAGCGCAGATAAGACCTGTTAACCAAGTTTGACGAAATCCTGTGAGGTACCCTACAAATATTTCTGAGTATTCAGCTCTTACATCTCTTGGATCCAAGCGTCGATACTCGCATCCGTTGGGAATTTGAGAGTCCGGAGAGCAATATTATTGGCGGTTTTGGCTTGGTTGGAGTCAGCAAAACAGCCAGGTTGACATCTCCCCCAGATGTGCAACTGAACCATGCGACCAGGACGTACGAGGGCCTTTGAAGCGGCCTACCTGAGAGAACTTCTCATGCGTTCCTTGATAAGGTGGGAGTAAAAGCTAGGCAAACCATTGAATTGGAAAAGTGATTAAAGAGAATACCCGTAACTTTCTTGCTGAGCTTGGAGCACCGGAATATTTGGCACAACCGGAGACAGGAAAGCTGGGGACCTCATGCTATTCATCCTGGATGGATCGCTGTCAACGAGCGAAGGACTTGCGTTCCCTCTGTAGCATCCGTTTAAAGCGGCTTCGAGTCATACTATTTACATAACATATAAATAAATATTAGTATATGGGCGTTTATTTTTATATATATATATATATATATATATATATATATATATATATATATATCGCCCATTGGATTGCTTGCGGTAATTTATTCTTGCTATCGCAATAGATAAGTGTGTAACCGACCCAAGCGAAATTACCTATATATATATATATATATATATATATATAATCAAAGGTAGACACTTGGTGTTGGCAACCAAATGATGTGCATATTGTATGTTGCGCTGTCAACACGTAATTATATGAATCTCTAGCATTAGCGCTGGCTTGCTATGTGCTTTTTGTAGTGACGACGGTCATATGTCGTGTAAACCAGCTTATAACACTCTATAAAACTTGTTACCTTTTGCTCGATGAAGTCGCGCACGGTGTCCAGGTCTCCGTTTTTGATCGCCCAGATGAACTTTTCGCTGTTGCTGCTGTTTCCGGCCATTATGCGATTTTTTTCGCCTATCGTCGGTATTGAAAACCAGGCTCTCGTTGCTGGAACTTGATGCTGATCTTGCTTCTGATACTGCTGCTGGTGCCGCTTATGGCTATGATGCTATCTATGGTCGACGTTTTCTTTTGTTGCAGTATCCACGAGGAAACTCCGAATAACAACGAACACCCGCCACGTTCGAAAGCGTACAGCCCACGGCGGATACGGTTCACGCCGCTACCACGGAGATACCCTGAGCTGAGTCACAATTCACGAACATTCACAGATCGCAGATCACGATCACAAATCACGCACATCAATCAGAGCACAGACACGTTTGCTGCTACGGCCTAGACGGCACGCGTATTTGAGGTGCGACAAGCCTGTCTACTATATTAGTACAAATAGTGAAACAATTTGTTTCGTTTAGTTAAGGTCTCCGCAAAAGAACGAGATGCGGGAAACTTTTCCGATGCTTGCCGGTGTAACTCGAACCAAGTGCAACAGGTGCCACCTGTTAGTTGCTTTCGTTGTTGTTGTTGTTGTTATTATTGCTGTTGTTGTTGTTGTTGTTATTGTTGCTGTTTTTGTTGGTGCCGTTTTCTGCTTATCTCACTGCTTATTGTGATGAGACGAGCAGTCTCACCCGCTTCTACAAACTGCGACGAACGACAAATATGACCGGCTTCTTTGGTTCGTTCAAGGCTGAGTGTCGCGTCCGGTGGTGTCCAACGAGATCATGCGACTGATCATTGCCGTATTTTGTTTCTGTTGCTGCTTCTGGTTCTGCTTCTGCCGTCGCCACCACCGCCGCTTCTTTTCATCTATCTCAATCTCAATGACTCCTCTCGTTTTCTGTACGTTGCCTCTCTGCTTGTTCCACTCTTTTTGGCAGCGTTCGTTTGCCAGTGACCTTCGGCGAGCTTCTTCTGTATTCGAACAGAACGACGACGATGACGAAGACGACGACGACGACGACGAAAAGTATGAGGAGGCCGCGGATCGTTGATGTTGTTGTTGGTGTTGATGTTATTGCTGCTGTTGCTGCTGACTGTAACAGTTGGATTATGTCGTCGATTGCCAACAAATGCAGCGCCCTCGCAACAACGGTGACGAAAAATAGAGAGGGAACAATAACAATACAGCAACAACAACAACGGCAACAATCACCCGTCTGTTGCAGAAACCAGAGTAATCAAAGTGATCTTGAAACCTCAGCAGGGCAGAATCCTTGTGACGGTAGGTAGCAGAATTCGATTTGATTTCTACTCGTCCTACTGCGACTAGAGGTTGGTGTCTCTCTCGACACTACAGCTACACGTTCTAACCACACGACCACAGACGACCAGGACCACGGTCACTCCTCTAACAGCTTCGAGTTTCTACTCGAGTAACTAACTGACTCACTAACTCACTAACTAACTAACGAATGCAAGACTCTTACGTCTAGTACTACACGCTAGAGCGTCTGCTAACGGGCAGTCCAAAGATCTGGCAGAACTCTTTGACAGATCTACCTGTGTCCTACGTCCGACCGTCCCGTTTGTTCGTTCGTTCGTTTGTTTGCTTGTTCGTGGTTGAGCAGATTTCGAGCAAGCCTGGTGCGACTTGTCAACAGACTGAGATGCGAGTTGAGCGACGTCAACGAGAAAAGAAAACCAGCACTGAAACGAACGCAAGTCCAAGTACAATGCCTATGTTTGACTGTCTGCCCTTCTCCCTTGTTGTCAAACCGCCAACAACAACAACAAAAACAACAACAACGACGACGACGCCAACAACGACAACAACAACGACGACAACAACGACGACGACGACGACGACGACGATGACGCGCGACCTGCTGCTCGTGTGATGCTTGCTATGTTCACCTGTTGCTGCTCCCGTTCGCCGTTCAGTTAGGTACCTGCGTCTGCACTGAAATGGCTCGCTGCAGCTACGCGTGGTACTTTGACAGTTCCTTGCTGTGCTGCTGCTGCTGCTGCTGCTGCCGCTATTGCTACTACCCTCCTTGGTACTTCTGACGCTGGCGGCTGGTGGCACTGGCTGACGGCTGTTGTTGCTGTGTCAACATCAGCAGCAGCAGCAACACCAGCATCAGCAGCAGCGGCAGTAAAGGCAGCCACAGCCGCAGCAGCAGCAGCAGCAGCAGAAGCGTCGTCTGCGTTGGTGGCCGCGCCGGCGCCGGCAATGACGGCAGCGGCCCCGGCGCTGGTGGCCCCCGGGACGCCGGCTGGTGATGCGACGGGCGAGGCTGGCCGAACACAGTCAGTCGACTGGGAGCGCGCGGAGCCCCGGCGTTGATCATCATCATCATCGTCATCGCTTTGATGCTCTAGATGCTATAGATGCCGGTTGAGTATTAGGAAGACGATTTTTGTGTCGTTCTTTTAAGTATCACCATTTACTTCTCAGTCCTCTTCTTCATCTGTTACTTTTTCGTCAGTATTTACTAGGCATTACTAGGTGTTACTAGGCAGCTGAACACACACAAGATAAGAGCAAAGCGCTTGGCGTCTAACCATAATGGTGCAGTTTTTGATTATTGTTGCTGTTATAAGTTTTAAGAACGTCTAAGTTTCTGTCGTCGTCGGGATCGTACTCTTGATGATGACATCACATTGCATTGGTGGTCGCAGGATATATTTACCTCACACCACCTGTTAAGTATACTAGTCAACCACTTCGGGTCTTCTGTTTCGTCTTCTGTTTTCGTTTTGCTTGCTATCGCTTGCTGGAGATGAGACGGTGAGGGCGATTGAGGGGGGTAGGTGTTACGTTCCGTTTATTTTAATTGAAATGTATGTGATAACCGATTTTCATCCGAACTACTCTCGTTTTACTTCAGTGTCTTTCAGAAGTCATAGTAAGAAGTTGAAATAGTAGTAACTACGACTAATAAAAGAAAAACCATGCTACTATTTCTACTGGTACTTTTGTGATGAGGGTGAGTTAACTTGAACGGATTCGAACTTCAAAGTTGACGACTACAATTGGCTTTCTGCTAGCGGCTAGTGGGGATGCAAGAGCCGCCGAGACATCGAACTAGCTCGACATTGATTGCCAGCTCTCGCTACCTCCCACCTACTCGATCAAGGACACGAAGTGAAGACGACTTCGACAGACAACATTAGCAGCGACAACAACAATGACAACAACCAAACATACACAAACAAACAGCAGCTAGTTATCGAAATTCTTGTATAATTACCTTACTCCATGCCGCCTTTCTTCTGCACACAGCCAATTATTATTATTAATATTTATTTAGTTAATTCGTATTTGTGTTATCAGCATACAATTGAGGTTCGAACGTGTCGGCTAGATTCAAGCTTTTATTATTATTATTATTATTATTATTATTATTATTATTATTATTATTATTATTATTATTATTATTATTATTATTATTATTATTATTAATATTTTTATTATTATTATTATTAACAATAGACAGAAATAAGGACAGGTAGACAGACCGACGGAGAGGTAGGTTGCTTGGTAGAACACCCCCGGGCGGGTGCCCTGGCAAACGGATAGATGATTCGAACCCGATTGTTGTCGTCATGGTTACCGTGGCAACAGCGACAACAACGGCGCAAGAACAAGCCGATGTTGCTGTTTCCTTTGCGGACCAATTTACCCACTCCGTCCATTCTATTCCCCCTGTCTCTTCCTCTTTCCCTCTCGCTGCCTTTGCCCATTTCGCTCTTCCTCTCTATCTCTCTCTCACTCTCTCTTACACACACACAATCCCTTCGTCGTCCCACCCTCATCGTTTTTGATTTCCCGCTCTCCTTTTTAGTCCCGTACATGGCTTTCTGCCTTGCTGCCGAGCCTAACGTGCGCTATCGTGGCGCCGTTCCACCAGCAGCAGCAGCAGCAACAATGACAGCATCAACGTCACGATGGGTGAGTGAGTTAGCGGCGGTGCTGCGGCTGCCGTTAGTGTTGCTGCCGTCGTCGATCATGCTGCATCGTAGCGGTAGATGCTCATTGACCATCGCCGGCAACAAATGTCAGATCACACAGCAAGAGGAGGCTCAGCAGCAATAACAGCAACAACAGCAACGACGACAGCAACAACAAGAATAGCCGCAGCTATGGAAACGTGCGTCGACATGACGAAACGACTACAACTGCAGAGGGAGGCGGCACTGCAGCGGCATAACTGACGTCGGTCAAGACAGCGCGCGGGTTTTGTTATTGTTTTCATGCCTGTCGTCGACGTAGTAATTTTGTTGTGGCTGCTGTAGTAGTAGTGGTGGTGGTAGTAGTAGTAGTAGTAGTAGTAGTAGTAGTTGTTGTTGTTGTTGTTGTTGTTGTTGTTGTTGTTGTTGTTGTTGTTGTTATTGTTGCTATTGTCACGACTTTACGACAGAGGCAGTAGCAAAAAACCGGTGGCGCTTTGATAGAGGAGAGAAGCCAAGTTCGTCGATGTCCTCACAGTCATGTGCGAATCTATCTAGTCACACTTTTATTTATACAATTGCCTCTTTAGATCCTAATCGACATAAAGGTTGACAATGAGAGATAGGTAGAGAGAGAAAGCGGATAATGAGAACACAGGTCTGTTGTAGAAAGACGGATAGGGAGGATATGGCGGAGACCTAAAAGTAGGCTGACCGAGAAAGGTGGTAGGTCAAAAGGAACCTAAACGTGGTTAACAAAAGCCGGATAAGGCAAGACCGCAACAGCCGCCTAATACTGCAAAATGCACGAGCACCAAAAAGCGACGAGAGTTTTGCAACCTGGAGCTGCTAGATTGGGGCAACGGGGTGCTTCCAGTGGCGCTGGTGGCAGGCAAGCAGAGATTGCTGCAGTATATATAGACACGAGTAGCTGCACCCGAACGAAGAGCATGCTCGTTTTCCGCGCAGGGCTGCTTGTTTTGCGTGCCAAAGCATTAAGCTTTAGGGCTACGTCAAACTCTATCACAACACCGTCTCTATGCCACGAACAGCAGCAGCAACAACAACAACGCCGACAATAATTACAACGGCTACAATAATTACAACTATAGAAACGACATTGCTTCAATACACTGAGAATCTCTATAGCTGTCATAAATATTCTCCCTCGTATTCGCCCCAAGTCACAGCATTCATTTAACTAATAATAATTATTATAATAATAATAACGAGGATACACATTCACACCTCACAATTGTATTGTCTTAACACATAATAATGATAATAAATAATAATAATAATATTAATAAAAATAAATAATGATAATAATAATAATAATAATAATAATAATAATAATAATAATAATAATAATAATAATAATAATAATAATAATAATAATATAATTATGGTCACATGGAAAGTCCCTAGCTTGGGATGCAACGGTTTCTGCTGTGGTGTAAATAGGAAGCCGCGGTGCACAACCGCGGCTTCCTATTTACACCACAGCTCTGTTGAGCCGGGTGGGTAGCAAAGCACGCAGACGCCAGAAAACGGTTTAAATATGCTGGACTGGAAACAAGATATATTTTTGTGCCTATCGCCATGGAGACACTAGGATCAATCAGCAAGGGAACCGAAGCATTTCTCAAAGATTTGAGTAAGCGAATTCAGGAGGTCACGAACGACCGAAGAGAGGGTCAATTCTTAAGGCAAGCATTGTCCTTGGCCGTTTGCATAGGAAACGCGGCATCTATTTTAGGCGCCATGGAGTGAACTAATTATTTAAAAAACTTTGCAATAATACGTTCAGACCTCTTAACTGTAACATCGTTTAACATGTAATAAATAATATATATATATATATATATATATATATGTGTATATATATATATATATATATAATATATATATATATATATATATATATATATATATATATATATATATATATATATATACAGGGTGTTGCAGGAATATTTGAAGCGCGATATACAGAATTGTAGAGCTCGTTAAAGCAAATATTTTTTCCAATGGAACATGGTCTCTGAGAAGTCTTGTTTCGGAGTGAGAGCGAAATTACTACAATTTGTGACACTAGTGTTTTTGCCCGACATAGGAGCACACAATGTGCTGTTGCGAGCCAACCAGTTTTCCTAGACAGAAACTAAGCACACCATCGTGTTCGTGATAAAATTCTGCTCCATCTGAAGAATATGCAAGGCCGGTCAGAAGACGCGACATGGTCGCTTAAAAGTGAATTCGCCAAAAATAAAGTTCTTTATTAGCGTTCACGCCAAATACTTTAGAATCATAACCCTACAACCACTCACAGCGCTCAAAGCGAGCTGTGGTTGCGGAGTAATTACGATTTTTCGGAGGGCATGTCCAGATTAAGTGCATGAAAAATGACGCGCTGCGGCTGCCGCGCGACACATCGGCGGTAGTGAACCGCTCTACTTACTCCGCAACCACAGCTCGCATGGACATATGTTTGGTACCAAAATGATCGCCATGAATTGCGCATTGGCTGAATGTGTCCGTTTTGAGCGCTGTGAGTGGTTGTAGGGTTATGATTCTAAAGTATTTGGCGTGAACGCTAATAAATAACTTTATTTTTGGCGAATTCACTTTTAAGCGACCATGTCGCGTCTTCTGACCGGCCTTGCATATTCTTCAGATGGAGCAGAATTTTATCACGAACACGATGGTGTGCTTAGTTTCTGTCTAGGAACTGGTTGGCTCGCAACAGCACATTTTGTGCTCCTATGTCGGGCAAAAACACTAGTGTCACAAATTCTAGTAATTTCGCTCTCACTTCGAAACAAGACTTCTCAGAGACCATGTTCCATTGGAAAAAATATTTGCTTTAACGAGCTCTACAATTCTGTATATCGGGCTTCAAATATTCCCGCAACACCCTGTATATATATATATATATATGAGACATGCTGCGTTAAATGATACCCTAGCCCGTGCTCTAAGGTCTTCCGGCTACCCTTGTGTTCTCGAACCAGGCTTGTACACAGACGACTCTCGTCGACCTGATGGGATGACCCTAACAGCTTTTGAAGGTGGGAAGACACTTGTCTGGGACGCTACCGTGACTGACTCTTTAGCACTTTCAATGGTCAGTCACGGCGCTACCCAGGCTGGTTATGCTGTTTCGCATGCGGAAAGAAATAAGTGTCGGAAGTATGCACATATTGGAGACTCTATGGACTTTCGACCTTTTGCCTTTGAGACCTTAGGGCCCCAGGTAAAATTACTGAGGGAGTTATTACTAAGATATGCAAGTGTCTCAGATTGGCTACGGGGAACCCACGCGCTGATGATTTTTTTTCGGCAAAGGTTATCATTGGTTATACAAGGGAAACGCCACGGCAGTGCTTGGCACCTTGTCCAGGTGGTCTACACCAGGCCTGGACCTAGGGCTGATGTAGTTTGTCGTCACGTTCGCTAGGGGACAATTGTTAACCCCGTTACGAGTTAAATAAAATGAAGTATATCGAAAAAAAAAAAAAAATATATATATATATATATATATATATATATATATATATGTATATATATATATATATATATATATATATATATATATACGCTTAAAAAATAATAATAATAATAATAATAATAATAATAATAATAATAATCATGTTCTTTTTTAAGAGGAATAAACTTTTATTTAAGCCTGCTAAACGGTGCAAGAGCTCGTAGCGCAGAGCGAAACTAAAATAGCTAATGACTTGCAAGAAAGAGTGTTTAGAAGCAACGTCAAATTGGACAATAACTTTCGGGGAGTTGATAATCGTACTGCGTTTGAGGTTATCCGCAGCCGAACTCCTTACAAGGACGTTGCACCTCAGAATAGCCTGTATTTAGCGTAGTAGTAAAAAGACATATTTGTTTTTGGCGGCCACACGTAAAACTTGAAGAATTAACTTGGGTAAGTCTACCAGTCTATCAATTGGCCAAATGCGTCTTAACTCAGTTGACTATTCGGGGTGTTAGTCAAACCGCGTTGATTTTTCTCATTAGCGTTCCGTATTTTACACGATGAAATACGTTAGCAAATTTAAACTAGATAATGACATATATTATTCTCTTTACTTTAAACTAGCCATGAATCAGGACTCTGGGTAAACGGACAGAAGTTGCCGTGGAGCTCCGGACACAAATACAAAAAAATACTGTAACTGTAGGCCTTCAAAGAAAGAAAGGGCGCGGAAAAAAAGACCTTTCTTAAAACATTGCGTGACTATGATTGATAGAGTACGGTCAGCACCCGGTTGACGAGCCAGCCTCGCGAGACTGAGCAGAGGAAAACCGTCGCTACCGAGGTTATATTATGTGTCACAAAATGTCCTCTAGATAAGCTCAGAGGTGAAGTGTACACCGCTTGAAACTAATTTTGTCACTGGCTACACAGGTGTCTGAACTAATATATAATTGGTGAATGCGTAAAGACAACCCTGTTATTAGGCTTTAGTTTTCACTTGTTTGCAGCACTTTATAACTTTACCGGCTTGACAACATTGGAAACACTTGCATATTAAGGTTTGAAATGATATCCTCATTGTTAGGTAATGCTATATGTTTCGCCTCGAAAGTGCGTCGTGCTACGGACTAGTTACCAGAGATGGTTGGCTTACAGAATAGATTGAAACTGTTTTCCTCATATCTTCTATTCCAATGAGAGGACGTAACGATGCTAGACTAAAACGACCCGTGATTGCGACATGCCTTTGATATCTATGACTCTAGAATGGAAGCTGTCAGCCGCGATCACAGTAACCCATGGTGGCTGTCCTCCTCTCCAAGAGGTGATTACCTATCACTAATGAGCAGTTTATACTATATAAGGACGATTGATTAGTAACATTTAACCTCCGGACATTTAAAGGGGTTATCCCGCGTTCCTCAGGGTGCGCTTGTATCTGTTACGTAGTCACACTCATTTCCAGGTTAAATAGAAATAACGAATTTGTTAGCCTCTAAAAACAAGCGACAAGGAGACAAACATGAAGCTGAGAGTACCACTGATTGCAGCAGTCGAAGTGCTGCGTACGAGCTTACATAAACCAGCATGCATGTAACCCTAGCCCATCCTTTCGTATCGATAAGGTACATGCGGACCATTCTTTATTCCGGAGTTTTCACGTACTCGCTCATTGGTCGCCGCCACGTTTTTCGGAGTTTTCACGTACTCGCTCATTGGTCGCCGCCACGTTTTTCGGAGTTTCTACGTGCATGTTTAGTATATACTGCCGCGTTCAGTTTGATTCGACTCTTAGACAATGCAGCACAAAGTCTCTTTATTGAAAAGGAGCTCTTGGCATATTACATATTTCCTCATTGTCACGCGCGCAACAGGCTAGACATTACGCAAAAGCAGTATTAATAACCTCACACATGGCTATTTCCACTGCGTGTATAGTTACGTCATTCCAAAGGTTATTCGACTTTACAGTAACATACCCTCAAAAAGTCGTTGGTACTCCTCAACACTAGGCAGTGCCATTTCGATACGAGCAATACTGCAGCGTCTACACATACAGATGCTGAATACGTCTGTATTGCACGAGTTGCAGCACGCGCCACATATTAACCATAGAAATATTCCCAGACACAGATGTGCACAATCCGCCCATTTTGGTACAACTATCGTTTCGTACACTCGAAAATACAGTTAATAATCCTGTAATACGATGAACGCCCCTGGGAACGCACAGTCGAGTCGCCGTTTTAATAATGCGCTGACGGAACTTAAGATAGCGATCGAACGCCTTTCCCACGTCATTGTATGCATTCGCTTTAGTTACAATGCGTCTATCCGGGTAGCACCTAGTGTCCTCAGGCATAGTCTTTATAAGTGCGTATTTGGGAAGAGAGATCTCAATCAAGTTAGCTTTGGACTGGCTGGATATAAAACGGACTGCTTTCTGGAGCTCTGTACGATCATGGTCTGTGTGTACTTCGGTATAAAGATCATCAGCATACATTTTGTAAGTAACAATAAAGACGCTGAGAGCATAACCAGGCCACTGGAGAAAGTCGCGTACATGAAGTAGTTAAATGCAAGTGCGTTAGGGGACGTGTCGCGCAAATAATCATCTACCTTCACCCTAAAAGTCCTATCTAACAAGTACGCCTTGCACCGAGGACCATTGCCAAGTGATGCGATTTTTTCAACAAAAGCTTATGATCGACAGGGAGTCACAAGAAGTTAAAATACTTTACACGGAGGGGGCCTTTCTAATACTCGCGAGAGACCAGTTCTGCGATTTTTTTGGAAGTTGGGTTTCAGTGGAGCGCCCTTTGGTGAAATCATGCCGATTGGCATACAGATGGCGGTTTGCAGATAAAAAACCCTGTAATGTTGTCCGCGACAATTTTCTCCATTACAAGGACATGAGACTGTATATATATATATATACATATATATATATATTTAATCTTAGTAAAATGTGTGGTAAATGACGTCGCGTCTTATACGTCACGGCACACTGGTCGAGTATGCAGCTAAATCTTATGAAGGAATTAATAAGGTTATCTAATGGCATAACTCGCCGGGATGAGGATGTAAAGTGTGTTGCAAAAAATTAGCAACTCATGTTTTTTGCGATAATTTCGGCTTGGTTTATTTGAATGGCTTGAAATTTTAAGCGCATGATGTACATGACGAAACATGAGTATAGTGTTGATTTCATTGCAATCTCAAAATCGGTTCATACAAAAAATAAAAAAGTGTGAAAAAACAGTGTTGCAAAATATAAGCAACAATAACATGCACAGCTCTTGTTTGTAAAGGATAGTCGATACTACAGCTGATATTCGATCCCAGGGATCAAATGTTAGGAATATTGTCTAGCTAAATAAATCGTTATATAGCTGCAAAATATTCTACAGCTTAGTCGTTGTTCCGAACTAACGACGAATCTTATGTTTAAACCATGGGTCGTACAAAGGATCTTTCGGATAACGAAAAGACAAGAACTGAGGCATATGCTGAGCTCGGTCATACAGTAACTGCTATAGCAACCAGATTAGGACGGCATAAGAGCACCATCAGCAGGTTCTTACACCCTGGAGTGAACCAAAGGTGCAGATCTAACAGTGGGCGTAAGCCAGTTTTGACTACTCGAGATCGGCGAAGGATCACAGTTGGCTATTCATGACCAAATGTCTTCTTCCAGGATCAGGACTACTTTGGGAGTGCCAGTGCACCGATCCACAGTGTACCGAGTGTTAAGTTCTGACAAAAACGTGCGATACGCGAAAAGGAAGCTTATGCCGCGACTGCAACCGAAGCACATTGTCGCACGGCGTGAATTTTCGCATAGATACCAAACTTGGGATAACGAGTAGAAAAACATCGTCTTCTCGGATGAAAATAAATTTAATCTCGATGGCCCTGACGGCTGTCAGTACTATTGGCACGACTTACGGAAGGAACCTAAATGGTCCTCGAAACGTGTGGCCGGTGGTGGCTCTGTGAAATATTGGGGCGCGTTTGGATATAATGGGAAGTCTGATCTAGTCGAGATTGTGGGCCGAAACAATTCTGACATGTACCAGCGCATTGTCGGTTCCCAGTTAGAAGCCCACTTCAGAAGAATTGGGGGACCTGACGCAGTTTTTCAACAAGACAACGCCACGTTTCATACCTCGGCTAGCACTGTAGCCTTTTTTTAAGAACAAGGAGTGTCACTTTCTGACTGGGTGGCATTAAGTACAGACCTGAATCCTATTGAAAATCTTTGGGGACATTTGGTAAAGCAGATTTACGCAAATGGTCGACAATATAATCATTTGTCGGACCTCAAAGAAGCTGTCCAGCAAGCATGGACTAATATTCCACTTTCGTACTTACAACAGCTCATTAACTCCATGAAAGACCGAGTTTACGATTTGATTAGGAAGAAGGGACGAAAAACCCGTTTCTAGAATAAAATATGTAGTTTCAAATGAGTCGTACAGCCCTGCTAGGAATCGAATACGCTGTAAGGCGCTATTGTTGCTAATATTTTGCAACACTGTTTTTTCACACTTTTTTATTTTTTGTATGAACCGATGTTGAGATTGCAATGAAATCAACACTATACTCATGTTTCGTCATGTACATCATTTCAAGCCATTCAAATAAACCAAGCCGAAATTATCACAAAAAACATGAGTTGCTAATTTTTTGCAACACACTTCAATTGAGCGCGAAAGCCAAGATTGATTCACAACAAACCATGACTTACAAATATATATGAATGAGTATATATACGCGTGTCGCGTGTGTGCTTGTGTGCGACTAACTAAACTAAACTATATAAATTTTCACGGGTCAACTAAACTCAAATCACTAACTAAACGATCTTAATCTACACGGGTCAATCGATGGACAAGGGATCAGGGGACAAACTACTATAAAATAGTCACAACAGCGGAAACAGCGGTCGGCACCTCACCATCACTAAACGAACGAATACCGGTCACTAAAAGCGACTCGTTAGGACCTCCGTGAGTTGAGCAAACAAGATGAGTGGAAGTCACTCTGGAGTTGTGTTTGACTTTCATTTCAATGTCTGCATTTTCCATTTTTTCATAATACCGCATCAGCTGAGAACACGAGAAAGATGTGTTGCCGACTCGGACGAAAGAAGTTTAGCACATTGATCGGATGTGATGTAGACACCTTCAAAATATTGCATAGAAAGCAGTTTTGGACAAGGGTTGCGTCGTTTACGTTAAGAGGGGGAATTCCGCGGTGCAAGTTAAAGCGCTTGTTTGCATAGTCAAAGAAACATCGCAAGAATTTACATGTTCCTCCTCTAACCGCGTCAGGTCACGTTTCAAAGTGGCAGATTCACGTCGAATGAATGCGTCAACCTGAAAGAATGGTCAACGAACCTCATGTAATGTCTTTGAACGGAGCCGTCATTCGAAGAAGAGCAATGACCAGTCGGTTAATGTCATGTTGGAAGCAATGGCGTCAATGTCCGTTTTTGCGTATTTAAGTTACTGTTTCCTATTTGGGAAATGGGTGATTGCCGAATTGCCAATTTAAACCATAATTTTGCCATGCAATTCGGCGTGACAGGAGGTGCACAGACCTTTAGATCCGTAATTAAGTCGAATTACGGGACCCAGGATGTTTTGTTCTCTTTTAAGAGGATTAACTAGCTGCGAGAAGCCATTTGCGATGTGGACTGTGGTCAGCAGATATTCCTGTGACGTTTCAAAGTCACGGATCGTAAGATCGTGTATGCCAATTTACTGAATATCATATAGCCAGTAATGACTACTGGATTGTCGACGTGAATTAATTCTTCCAAGTCGTTACAGAGCTCTTTCATACGACGTACTAATCAGGCAGATTCAGCCGGCAGTCAGTGATGCATAGACATACTATTCTGTGCTTCACATCAGTTCCGTACATGATGTCAGCAACAGCTTCGAATGTAGTATTCGTTGACACTTTACAGCATTTGAGATCGGGAGTAGCAAGACGAGATGCAGACCCCCCTCACGCGTCAGATGCGATTGCTGCAGTGCTGATGTTTCAAAATACACGACGGTTTCCCGGTCTCTGCATTTGCCCAATTAATATCTTATCGTAATCGATAGCTGACACGTGCACAATCAAGCAGGAGCTTGTCGCATGTTTTAGTTTCTTTCTTTTCTTACTTGGTTACTTTTCGCACCTTACACGTACGGGCTAAACGCGGGTCGTCAGGTCGTGAGCGTGCTTACATGCCGCACTGATCCCCCCCACCCCCAATTAGATATATTTGTTTGGCGACTTTGTACTTAAAGCGCGAAACTGCCCCATGCATTGCATGCCCCATCCTTTCCAGTTTGAGAGAGTAGCAAGTTTCAGTCCTACCGAAGTAAAATGGCAAAGCCTTCTCCTGGGGTATCCGCCTTATTGATCACGGAAGTTTCGCCAGCAGGTAGGTATAGCTTCATGTGGTAATACTCTCAACTTATTTAGCTTCCTGAGCCAAGGCAGCAAGCATCCCGATCAGTACCACTAGGCTGACTATGCCCTACCGATCGGTCCGGATTCGGACTACTCAGCACAACGTGGAAAGGTCGCATAAAACGTTGAAAACGTCGATAGTCACGTGCTGCCCGATCCTTGTTCAATACTGGCAAACTGTTTTGCATTGTCGCTCTTTCGAGTAAATAATACTCTTGGGGATGAGCGCTGAGGCTGAGGTTTGGACGAGGTGCAAGTCTTCGGGCGTGATATTACGGCGATCGGGAGTAGCCCAACTTCGAAGCTGGTTAGGGTTGCTTGTAACTTTGTTACGAGAAGCAAACCGTTTTTCCACTTTAGGCGTAGGCGTAAATATAAAATGAAATAAGGAGAGCATTCGTCATCATCTGAGATTGCAGAACTGCTGCAGGTGCAGTTACGTGGGTGCCTGTATGCCAGAGTAATCTTGACATCGTTCTTTACTTTGTGTGCCCGCCGTAGAACGATAGAGGGCTTGCTAGCCGAGAAAACCGTATATAGAACCGTGCACTCCTAGCTAATTACCACTGAAAGTATCACTCATTACGGGGTTGGATCAATATTCGTGACCGAGGGAGAGCAATACCTGTTGCACTGCGTTGCAGTAAGTGCCTCTATCTCACAGCTCTCCAGTTATGAACTGAATTCTACTTCTTGACTATGCAGACACACAGCTTCATATCTCTGTTGCATTTTACTGCATTGGTAGTTTCGGAAACCGACCTACCGAAAGCAGTTGGAGCAATCTTGCGTGTGCGGAGATTGTGTTGACTGTACTTCTTTATTTTTTTTCTGTGGTGGAATAGCTGCTTATGCTCCGTAAACGACCAATGGCAAGAGGGGCCTAGTCAGAGCCCTTCACAGAACTATAAGGAAAATGCTAGAATTTGTTGCTACTGGGGCGGACCTTATCTATCGGTGCGTAGCAGATGACAGCCACTCGACAACAGCACAAAACAACATCAACAAAAATAATTGTGACAACAGCAGCGACAGTGGAATTGCGCATAATTAATTTCCTTCATGCAACGGAAACGGCTTAACGGCAGAGTTAAATCTGCTCGATATTCATTGCCTGCAATGCGCCTTCTCTAGGAACGAGAACAGTGCGCCAAATAGAACAACAGCGGGATCTTTTAGCGGGCAACTTTTAATTACCGCAAGTGTAGCCAGCAATTATTTTTATGCCCCGAGTTATCGAGCTGTCGATGAACAAGAACCCTCTGAACATTCTACGCGTAAGTGGCACTATCGATTTTTTGAAGCGTGCGATTCTGCTCCAGATACCGAGGCACAACGTATTACGCAGGACGCGGCAAACATGTTGATAATAATACATTTGTAACCACGTCTTGCAATTTCTATGATAGAATAAGGTTATGTTTTTCTTCTAAGTACAAAATCTATGATAGATTTTGTCGCAGTAGACTTTGTCGTAAATTCCATAAATTGCTAGACCTTTCTGGAAGTATTCGAAATAATGTTTTCCAATTCATCCATCTAGCTCCACCTCGATAAATCTTCTTCGACATCCTTCTAACTCTTCTTCTTGGCATATATCAGAAGCAGTTTCGTTCTATGGCGTTCCACTCATTTAATGCTCGTACTTCATAAGCAATTTAGATCATCATAGGTTTCAGTCGGCCAACCACACGCCATGTGCGGCCCGACCTCACCGTAAGTTTTTCCGCGCGCTTTTGTTATCAGCTGTGGCTCTATCTGGCAACCAGTGAGCCTTTCCATAGTGTTTTTTGTCGGTTTCTCCGCGTTTTTTTAGATCGCAGAACACTTAACGTGTGCTACCGCAAACTAGACGTTGCTTAAACCTCTACGTAATCAAACAGCTGCGAGTGTGATCAATAGTTATGGAGCACCAGCCGACAGCCCGTAATCCATATTACGAACGTTTTTTTTGCTAAGATATATGCTTTAAATGTGAATGTTTGACATTAGCCAGCTTACTAATGAGTCGCCAACGCAACCTCAAAACAATCACGTATGTCCAGTTCGAAATATTTATTTATTGAAATTGAAGCCCTTTATTGTATGTGCCGTTGGTTTACATGAGCCGTCCATTGATTTATGCAGACGACAACCACACTTTGTCAATTTATACGTGCGCTTTACCTGAGCTGTGAATTATGAAACTCACAATAATATCTCTCTTTATGTTGGCATAGGTTCGGCATCACGGCTAACAATTTCTAAACGTTGAAAATATTCTCGAATGGAGTTACCTGCTCAAGTGCACTGGTATTTGTCGCTCTGGTCTTTCCCGTAGGGCAATTGGCAATCCTAGACAAAATGCAAACTACGTGCAGAGCCTGTTCTGAATCTTTCCAACTCAGCGTTCTTGGTTTGACGCCTTTTCAGTGGCACTGAGGAAATAATGGCTCATAATGTGAGATGGGTTTGATGTATGTCTGTGTGACATGTTGACAGGGCGCAAACAAAAACATCACGCCTGTAGTGCTTTTGTCTGCGCCTTGTACGGCCAGTGGAAATGCATCCGTGGGCTTGCATTCACAAGTTTCCCCATTAACTATTCCCGGCACGACCCAGCGGAGCGGAACATATCTCAACGGTGAATTTTTCGGTGTTGACTTCCTTATGCCATGAAGACCCTCTTCGTTTTCCAAACGGTATCATAACTTTTCGTTGTAGTTCTCTTCTTTGTGCGTACCGCATTGCATTTTGTTGTTCAGGAATTCTGATACATACATATAGTTTGTTAGAGAACCACAACTTTGTGCGTATAACTACTTATCGCCGTTTATCACATTGTTTAACCTCACTCATTTGTAGTCTTGGTGGTTTAGTCGGCGCCTTAGAAGAATTTCGAGATTCGAAGGACACTCTAAAGCAAAGTTTCTCTTGAGCTTAGTTTCTAACGCCACTACGCAGGTCGGTCAATTCGCAACAAATCTGTCACAATGAAGTTATATTATAATGGGACGAGGTGCTGGAACCGGCAATCTGTGCAGCAGTATATAGCCCAAAGTAAACGACACGGCGACTAGCCGGGACCGTTATACTGTTCATGAGCAAAATTAGAAGCGATACCACTGACACTGGCTTTTGCATTCGAGCAGGTTTGTGAAATTTGTCGTCTTTCGGTTTTCTCCTTTTAGACACTTATATCTCGTCGAGCCCGGTGGCGTGGTGCATTCGCGTGCGCCTCGCGACCAGAGGAGACACGACACATAGGTGCACGGGTTCGAGCCCCACCATTGCACATCTGTATTTATCGGGCTCGTCTTACGAAGCATTGTGAAAGCAGTCCCGTGGACGTTAAATCCTGGTTGAGGGAGGGGGAACGAAAAAGTTTACAAGACACTTATATCTAATGCTGGTAACGGCTATAAGCTTATCCTGCAGGTGCGGCCAGAAATTCCACTACAGAAATCAATAGAAAAAGTCAACTAAAGGCCCAATTTTTGCAGCATTTACGACAACTGGGTGCTGTTATTAATTGCCGAAGGGTTCGACGTTACAATTAGAAACGCCTATTGATGCTATTGCGTACGTTCCAAACAGACCATAAAAATGGTCATTGTACAACCTCCTGAATTTCTGATACCGCACAAGAGGACAGTCAATGGCCTTGAGCCTGTATTCATAGGGCTTCAAAGGCGGCATATTGCGCAGCAAATATTGTCTTACAATGCGGAATGCTTTTTGTTTTGTGATTGGTTGAGAATCGCACATTCAGGCGCTGGGCCACAGGCTATTCCGCCCCTTGTCTGGCTTGCCTATATATATAGGCAAGCCTGTATATATATATATATATATATATGCGTGTAGAACCAATACTTGAATTCTGGGATTCCGGGGCGTATTGTTTATTACTTTTCGCTTCAAATTGCGCCACAGCTATCCTTGTTAGCTGCTTCTTGCGTATCCGCCATTAAGGATCGTTTGCCGTCTGGCTTCGGCCACACCAATCGGCCGTTCAATGAGCAAAAAGCTCCGAGAGTCAATCTCTTTTAGTTCGTTCCTGATTGCGACGGTGGGGACGCTGAGCATGGCGGAAGTTTGATACGCGTAACTTCTAGTCGGCCTTTTGAGCGTATTTCACTTTTTCAAAGTGTTTTCTCCCGTTCATTTTTCCGTTTGATCGTTGGAGTGGACGTTCGTTCAGTTTTATTGTCGTTGTTGTCACAATTTTTATCTCGTACTTATTGCTTATTTTGAGGGCGCCGGCGACGCTCTACGTCACGCACGCTTGTCGACATTTTCCCACGCTTTTCTGCTCTCTCCTGATATCGCTGCCGAGCCCTTTCTTGCCAGTTTGCCGGTGGTGCGGGCCGAGGGAGAGGGGACATCAAAGGGGAAACGAAAACGTCAAACATTTGGGGGGTTGGAATAGAGAGCATATATGTGTGTATTAATATTTATATATATATATATATTGAGAGAGAGAGGGGGGGTAAAGGACGTGAACGAGAGAGATGGAACTGCCGCACCGGGGATAGGCTACTGTCATCACTTCACAAGCCCAAAGAGTGGATAAGCAGCGGCTCAGCCGACAGCCGAGGCAGATAGATGCTGGAATGGGGAGATAACGCGCAGAGAGAGAATGGAAAGACAGAGGAGAAACCAGATAGAGAGCGGGAACGCAAGAAAATCAAGCAGAGACGGAGAGAGAGAGAGAGAGAGATCTATAAAACCAACAGAACAGCTTGCCCTTGAAGTTGAGCCGGCGTGCGGCTGCTACGACATACTGAGCGGGCATGCCACACTTAGGACAAAACCGACGGCAACCACAAACGGGGAAGCAAAGGAAAGTGCGTGAAGAAGGAGCGCCGATCGATATTGTCAAAGCAACGCGTTTTTTTCTCCAAATTTGAGTCCCGTTGCAACTGAACTGAGCTGAACAGCAAGCGAAAAGCAAGAAAATATGGAGGCAGAGAAGGAAAGCGAGACAGCGCGCGAAAGGCGAGTGAGAAGAAAACAATGATAGACAGAAGAGTAGCTAAGGCTGAACTTTACGAACATTCGCGGCTTCGGTGGCGACTCCAGCGGAAGAAGCGGTGAAAAAGACAGAAGAGATAGCAGCATCAGCAGCAGCAACGAACAATGACGGCTGGACCGGGCGGGGAGTGCTGGGGCAACTCAATGAAATTCCAATGCGGCGACAGAAAACAAAACTAATAATACTAATAATAGAACAAGCTTTGAGTTGTGGAAACAAATGGGGAGAGCGGAAAGCGTGGGAGGAGGACAAGCCAGATAATAATTAGAGGCTGGGCAAGAAAAATCAGATAGATAATAGATGATGAAGAATAAATTGAAAAAATAACGTGAAATAGTCGAGTATCGAGATGAATGGCAGAAGCCTGGTAAGCTGAGAGGAACGCTGGACAACAAAATGAAGAGGGGCGGGGGGATAAGATGGAGCGGAATAAAGGGTGAAAAAACAACACATCAAAATAGAACCATATAGAAGAGAGGAAGAGACAAACGCACAAATATCGAGAAAGGAAAAGCGAGATAAGAGAAGAGACCCCCATGACGAGAATGTGTACAAGAGATGGACCGCGTGTGGGCCGCCCGGAGTCCCCAGGAGTTGTAGCGCCGATGACGGACGGCAACCGCTCTGTGGACAGCGGTTGGAGAACGGAACAGAACAGAGGCGGAGATGCTATCGATATCGGCTGTGTTCGTTCGCTCTGGAGCGGACTTTTGAGCGGATTCCGGGCTTCGGGTGTCAGGCGCGGTCTGACCGTGAGTCACATACAATGGTCTGCTTGTCTGTCTGCCTGCGTGCCATCGGCCGCCTCTGCCTGTGTCGCGGTGTTTGGCCTGCTGTTCCTTAACTCGGGCAGCTCGAAACCGCGAAAGGGTAACCGAGATGGCACGTAAGCACAGCTCAGCTTTCGAACACGTACTGTCGGTCGGTGTCAAGCGTGCCCACAGGCAGACACACAGACAGGCAGATAGATATATAGATAGATGGACGAATAGTGGTCTGTTTTGGCTCTCGTGTCCGACTGGTGGATTAATGGAGAAAAAGAAGAGGAGAAGTGAGTGTATCTGTGTAAGAGAAAGAGAGAGAGAGAGTTAAGGAAGAGTGTGCGCGCCTAAAATCCCGTCCCTCTAGCCTCCTGACATATCTTGCAGCAATTGCCTCACATACAGGGACGGGTCCGCTCTGAGAGAGGTTTCAGCCAGGTGTAAAAACTGTTAGCAGTAGTAGCACTTGTCGTAGTAGTAGTAGTAGTAGTAGTAGTAGGAGTAGTAATTGTAATCGCTGTCGTCATGGTGCTGTGAAAAGTAGTTTGCTCGAAAACAACGCCGGCTGAGCGGAAGGCAGTAAAGCTAAAGCAAGCCTTTAATGTAGGCTTTACGTACAAGACGTGACGGGCAACAACCGACCCGAACAGTGACAGCACCTGTAGTAATGCCGAAGCCGAAGTAATTCTAGAAGCGACGGCGGCGGCATCACGAGGCGTTGTAGCCCTGGTAGAAGTAGTAGTCGAAGGCTCATTCGTGTGTATTTGCACGTGTACACCGGCTTGCGTCGGCGTGGGCGTGTGACAAGGGAACGCCGTGGCAATGGTAATGGGGGTGCGGGGGGCACGTTCAGCTCACTTGTGACAACCCCCGCTCGTGGCTACCGTGCCTCGCGCTACGACCGAGACCGCCGCCACCAACGTCAACGAACTCGCTTGTACTTCTACATGTGTTGCTCTTGCTGCTCTAACCTCCACCGGTAGAAAGGTTGGGGCGGGGAACCGAAGGGGGGATGGGGAGACCGCTCGCAGCAGAGAGGCTAGCTCAAAGATTCCCACGGGTTCCCGGGCGTCGTCAGTTGGTTGGAACGCGCGGGTCGCGCGCACTCAGAAAAATAAAAGAGACTGAAGTTAGCCATGAGCGCCGCCGCCGCCGCCGACTCTGGATGGAATTGAGGAAACTGTAGAAAGGGAAAATGTCGGACGGGAAAACTGTGGCGCTGGGCTCCGACGCTGCGGCTGCTGCTACACTGAAACACTTCCTCGCCGCCAAAGAGAGTGGTGAAAGAATGAAAGACGGAGAAAGAGAGAGAGATAGAAGGGGAATAGGGAGATGTATCTGTGGATGTGACTGCGGAACGCTCGGGTCGGTCGCGAAACGACGGTCGGAAAGACGTCAAGCTCTATCGGTGCCACGGCAAACTGTTTCCGCCGTTAGAAGTTGATTTGCCTGTGGCTGAGCAGCGCCGACGAGCCAACTCGAGTGGAAAGTGTTGGAAATAAACGTGCTTGCCTCGAGGCGGTGCGGCGATAGCATCGCATCACCCTCCGTACGAAATTTAATACGCCAGTCGGGGGCAAATTTGCGGAGCTCCGTCTGCGACTTTGCCTCTGAAAACGTGGAAAACACACACAACAACTGATGAGTTTTCGGGGCTCTATTATGTTCGCAAAGATACAGGTTACGCGAACACCTTCTCGAGCAAGGCCTGCAGCAAGGTCACTTCTCAAGGAACTCGATTCGGCCGTTACTTTAGTGGCATTTGCCCAGTTTGTGTCGCATTCGCCCCATTTGGCCGTTCTGGTGCGTGATGTGTCAGCTAGCTACCGGTCTCAGTGGTGTTTTAACGGGACAGGCACTCGGTTTGTGTTCATGCTATGCACGTTGCGAAAACTTGCTTCTTTTTAGTCAAGCTGACTAAAATGACTCATCCTTAGGTGACTGACTATAGAAGACCTGCGCGTATACATTGAACTGTCTAATGCACTGGTGGGCAGCAACTTGTACTGCTTTCTCGTCTTTACTAAACGTCTTTTAAATTTCTTTGAAACGTGTACGTTTTCTAACAGATTCCAGTAAAAATTCCCTATAATTGTTATGATACCGCATATCGCCGCAATTGCTGGCTCTTTAAAGACTCAAAAGAGCGGCCCAGCGGGTCAACCGCCATGTCTGCCATTTTTTTGACATGCGATCGAACGGTCGAAAGAGCGGCCTTTTAGTGAACCCGCATGGAGTAGGCAAACAACTATGTTGTATGGCGTATGGCCAAATGTATTCATCGAAATGGTTCTTTGCGTTCCTTCCGTCATGAATCCCAGAAAGTATGCCAACATAGTCGCTGAGTATGTCCTGTAGCTGTCATATTAGTAGTCCTGTATTTGCAATAACGGCACGTTCTGTTGTATTATTGTTCTCTGTTCGACTCACTCGATTTTATTTTCGAGATTTTAGAGAACCTGTGCGCTGCAGTGCTTTGATGTCAGCTTGAGAAAACGTTCGTTTAGTGGGTATGGCACGCGCTACTGCACTGTACAGTATGTAATCGAAGCATTCGCTTTGTTGCCGGAATGCTTTGCTACCTCGTCTCATTAGGCATGTTTGCCAACGATAGATGGCGTTTCCTAGAACGAGCCTATTTTCGTCCAGTAAGAGGGTAAAACAGCCTAATGTCGTCAATCTATTTTTACCAGCTACAACGTTCATCCTGGCATTGGCACAACATTCTTGGATGAGCTGTGGCAATAAAAACTGCTTAAAGCGGCAGTTAATATTCGTTTTCTGTCAAAATCCTCGGTTCTAGCCTTCTCCTGAGAGCCTAAATGCAAAGAAGATGTTCTCGCGTCTCTCGTTCTCGGTGCGGACTCTGTGCAAACAGCAGCCGCTATTGTCTTCGATTATAGAGCAGACGCTTTTCATCCTCTTTTTTTTTGTGAGGTTCGGGAAAATGCTTTGTGCACAACCAGCGCTGATGTAGGGGGAGCGCGTAAGTAGTGTGGGACTCCCCGGTATGGCTTTTCATCCTCTGGCGCCACCTCGAGTTCTTCTTGACGCAGTACGTGCTCACACAGGAGACGACGCTCGAGCAGCTAACTCGAAGCGGGCCGCCCGCCAGAGCCCTCGGAACGAACACGGCCATCACGAACGTCACTGGCGAAGACGTCGAAAGTCTTTGCGCGTCGGTGGGCAACGTGTTCACTAAGACTTACTACTGCCGTAAGCTGTTCAACGTCGAAGGCATCGTTGACGCGGACGGCAAGGACACGTAGAAGATCTTCGAGGGGTTGCTCCACTGATTCAAGACACTCGTCAGGTCCAAGTGATGTCTGACAAAGAGAGGACGTGTGGAGTAAACGCGCTCCGTTGGCTCGTGGACCGCTAGCGGGCTCAGACCTTCGCAGTGGTACTCTTCCGTTTCAAGCTGACCCTGGTGTCTGTGAGCGGGCCCGGGCTCGTTTTATCGCTTACCACAACGCCAAATCTCGATTTGCGTGGCAACGGTCTTGATGTCATTGTCTGGGTAGTGCGAATGCGTTTAAAATGTTCTAAAGGGTTTTAAACAGATGTGATTGTCTTCTGCGGTTGCAAGCCGCATTTATTAAATTAAGCAAAATACACTCGAAAAAAGGCAACACCGCTTATGAGTGAGCACCGGCGTTGAGCGCTAGCCGAGTGACAGTGTGACGTGAAGGGGAACATTTTGTTTGGTACGAGCTCACAGGCAGGCACTATGAGGGGCATAAGTAACATAAGTTAAAAAAAAGTACGGCGTGATTGTTGCGTTGGCAATGTTTCACTAATGCGGGCCAGCCATCAGGTCAGCCGGGTATAGAGAAGAAAACAATTTGTACAATGGTTCAGGCTATGATGAATGCATTTGTTTACATCTTGTAGAATAAATTATTTATGATTTCCCGTAAAGCTAATTCCCGTGTACGGTTTTTTCATGTCATGGCTAATTTTTAATCCACTCCGGGATTTACCTTGTCTAAATTAGAAACCATGCAAATCAATTTAAGAGTGGCCGGTCTGGGTCTCGAACCCAGTCCTCTCGAATGCAACGCAGAGGCTTTGCCATTAAGCCATCTTGCTCGGTGTATATGTATATATATATGTATATATATATATATATATATATATATATATATATATATATATATTTATATATAAACGGTACGTACGAACGTGTGTATACGGAACGTCGAGGGATTACGCTTGCTTGTGTGAATGCAGGAAGGAAAATCCAGAAAGTGGCATACCGTGGTGATGCGTGAAGTTTGATGATAATTTCAGTGTACTGTGTGTGGACGTGCGACGGAGGGGTAAGCAAGCAGCCAAGCCGCAGTAAAGTTCAGCTGAGTCCGTTACAGCAGGGCGAAGCAAAACGAAACCACCCACGCAGCAGTCGAGAGTTTCCGAGCAGTCCGCCGCGGATTCACATTCAAATTCTAACGGCTACTCAGCTAAAGTGAGTTAACACAGTGTTTAGGCCTCTTTAGGTGAGTGAGCAAATCTCAATATGCCAAGTGATGCTGAATTATTGCCAGTGTGGGTGGGATAGGGTCAACGAAAATCGAAGAGACAGAGGCTTAAGTTGAGGAGAAGGCGAAAAGCGCAGTGGTTATACAGCATAAACTGGCCGTAATGATCGAAGAAATCAGGCAAAAAGTGAACGATAATAAAAAGAACAACGGCATAGTGGCGACAGCATTTAAATAGTTAATGAACTGAGAGAAAGGGTGGCTGCTGTTGAGGTAGCGGCAAATGTTGAAGAAATGGAAAAATGTATCCGGGGAAAAAGCATGAAGACGAGAGCCGTTGGAGAGGAGACAGTGGTGTCAAACTTAAGCCACAGTGGCCAAGAGGATGAAAAAACCCAAGACGAAGAGGGCGGTGCGGCGAAGGCAATCGAAAGCAGCAGAGGACAGCAACAGAAGAACAGCAACGAGATTGCCAGATGAGATGCGAGGATATGGCCACAAGTGGAGAAGAGAGAGAACTAGGCTAGTCAGCGAAAGGAAAAAGAAGAGATGCTAGCGGTCGAGAAAAGGCAGCAGCGACGGCAGCAACCACAACAGCGACATCAACCGCTACAACAACAAGAAAAGCCGATATCTCGGATAAGTTCAACCGATCGAACAGGGAAGGCGGTGGCTATTAAACCAGTGGGAAAACGGGTGGTAGCTGCTGGAAATTCAAACGTAGGCAGAATAGAGGAACATGTTAATCGGGTGGCCACTAATACAGGGAGAGTTTATATTATCTCCATGAAAGGCTAATGACTAAGAGATACAGGTAAGAGATATAGTAAGATATACCTGTATTGTGGCAGCAACTAAGCAAGATATTAAAATGTTCGGTAATGTGAAACATAGACTTGTGCTTTATGGGGGACTAGTAGATGCTTTTCAGGCCCGGGATATGGAAGATGCTGTAAATGAGATTGGCACACAAGGTCTAATATTACTTACAATGTATTCTCTTCCAATGGTGGTAGAGCCTAAAGAAGGACGGGACTATCGGGGTACGTTCAGGGCAGTCAATAGAAAGATAATCCAGTTGGTCAGGCCAGCAAATTACAAATACTTGCTGTAGGATAGCAGTGTCCGTTAAGCAGCGCGGACATAAACAGCATCGGTTGGCGGTAATGCCGAAGCAAGCTAAATACATAGCGCCAAATAGAAGATGCCGCCACCCTACTAGCTAAGACGCGGGAAGTCACTAAATGCGCGGGCAATCTCTGAGTATATAAGGAGGCAGGAGAATAAATGAGTCAGTAGTCGTTGGTGCGAGCCAGGCAGAGGACGTGTGTTGTTTGAGCGAAAGACTAGCAAACTCGTAACGGTCGCCGTCCGGTCATGGGGGTGGTGGACACTACAACTGGCGCAGTCGACAGGATCCGGAAGAATGAAGGCAGTGCAACAATGCCACAGGTCTGCCACCCCCACCTCCGGCAACGCCATCCATGGACCGGTCAACAACACTGTGGAGGGAACAGTACCAGGCACGGAGCCGGAGGAAGACGGCGAGGCGACTACGTCAGGATGGTGACGAAACTAACGGAGATGTTCAAGGAACACAAGGGAGCAGCCGTTGCCGACGACGAATTCGGCAGCCGTTACCGGTGAAGCCAACAAGACCACAGGTGAGAGAAAAGCTTTTCCTCAAGAGGCCTTGCGGGTCGAACTGGACGGCCGCGCTACACGAGGAGAGGTGCGTCACGGATGCCAGATGGATCGCAGGAAGAAACGAATTGGTGAACGAGGTTCGGGAAGCGAAGGGCTGCAGGAAAGAAGCGGACCAAGGCGGTCGGCAGGGCGAGAACGCGGAGCGGGTGGATCGTGCGTGGATTGAAAAGCCATGAGTACGGGACAGTCGAACAGGCCCTGACGGCCGCGTTACACGTAGAGAGGTGCGTCACGCAGGCCAGGATAGATTGCAGCACGACACGAGTTGGTGAACGAGGGCCGGCGGAACGAAGCGGACTTAGGCTGGCGGCAGTGCGAGAACACGGAGCGGAAGGATGCCAGGCGTGCGGATGAATAAGCCACAAGTATGGGGCCGAAATGCGTCCGGCGAGACGAGTAAGATACCGACAGTATGGCAATTTCGGCGGAAAGTTAAGATGAGACAACAATTGGACGTCGTTGAACCAACGGCGAATGCCAGGAAGCGGCGGAGGATGCGAATCACGGGATGGCGAAGACGAAGCATTGACTTCGTAAGACGTTCTGGGGACTGATGAGAACAAAACTGGATGATGTCCTAGGCAAGGAAACACCGAACGAAACGACGAGGACGAGCGGGCGCGAGACAAAAACAGGACGAACCGAAGGAGTACGCAGACGGAAGAACGGCAGTCGGAACCAGGTTCGTGCTGTCGTGCTCGGCGACTGGGTCAGTATACGGAGGCCAGCCGCCGCCGAGTGCGCCACATAAAGAACAAGAAGACGACAGCGCGCCGTATGAAGAACGCCCACGGCGGGTTAGACGCGCACCAAGCCGTTTACAGAAGTTCGTGAGCAAAGACGGGATAGAATTCAAAACAAGCCTATAAAGGGGGGGGGGGGAGAATGTAGGATAGCAGTGTCCGTTAAGCAGCGCGGATATAGACAGCATTGGTTGGCGGCCGAAGCAAGCTAAATACATGGCGCCAAATAGAAGATGCCGCCACCCTACTAGCTAAGACGCGGGATGTCACTAAATGCGCGGGCAATCTCTGAGTATATAAGGAGGCATGAGAATAAATTAGTCAGTAGTCGTTGGTGCGAGCCAGGCAGAGGTGTTGTTTGAGCGAAAGAATGGCGAACTCGTAACGGTCGCCGCCCCGTCATGGGGGTGGTTAGACACTACACTTGCCTCTTGAATACATTCAAGACAATATAAAGGCCATTGCCTCTGATGGACGGCACTACGGGTAGGTAGGTGCTGTGCTAGCAGCACGGCCAATTAGCAAGAGGGCGTGCGATTGGCACAATGTTAGGCCTATTATAATTAAAGTAGTCACTGCGCAAGTGGGATATAGGGGAACGGAACACGGGAGGGGGGCGTAGACGTGGAATCAACGAAATTGGGGCAGCGCACCGGAAATGCGAGCTCTAAACAAAAAAAAATCAGAAACGCGGTATGGGCATTTGAACGAAGGGAAAACGGTAGGGTACAGACACATATGATGGGACAACCGATACAAGCACAAAATAGAGAGGAGGGAGCAATATGGATACAAGGCAGAGTGGGACAACAGGTTCAGGGGGTATCGGCACAATGAAAGCTACTTCACGAGGGAGGGGGAACACATAGGAGCAGTGGAGATGAAGGGGACATTGGAGGTTATCTGACGGTTCAAGAGGAGGAGATAAAGGTTGACCTAAGATGCAAAAGAGGAAGCAGGGTAAAAGAAGAGCGTAGGAGCAATACACCTTTCGAACGAATTTCCGCGAAGAAGGCAAAGAGGAAAGGCGAGGAGTATAAATTACTAAAGATAAGGTATGTTGATATCGTGAACGGAAACGCATTCGTGTGGGATAGGAGTGCCGCCGGGTTTAAAGGGGTATAATTAGTATGGTACAAATTGGAACACGGTCAATGGGGAAAACAGGTTTGGGGGAGTCAGAATAATAACTAGAGATGCTTTTTCGTGCGAATAAAATGGGAATGCCAAAATGAAGGGTCTGGTGGTTATAGAGATATACCTGGAAGGGACAATATGGACAATTAAGGGGTATACAGAGCGCCAAGCAACACTGAAGAAGAGGCTATGCAGCTATTTAAAAAGTACTTAAAGTAATTGAGAAATATTAGGATAAGGGAGAGGTAATATGTCTGGGAAATTGGAATGCACATATTGAACAGCTGAATGAACGAAATGACAGAGCGGGCAGGAGACTGATACAACTAGCAGAGTCGAGCGAGACCCAATATTTAAATTTGGACCCACGCGTAGAAGGGAGATATACGTACATACAGGGGAATAGAACACATGCGTAGATTATGTACTGGCGAAGGGTAAACTAGATAAATGGGTTGAGGAAAATATACAGTGGTCCTACAAGTGGTCATAATTGGGTAAGAGTAAACGAAAGGAAAGAGGAAACCACGTAGTTGTACAAAATAAATGTTTGGACAAACACAAATGGGCGCAAGAAGTAAATACATAAAACATGATGGAATAAATGAAGGGACGGAGATATGGTAAAAGAGTGTTGGGCCAATTACAAGGAAGCCAAGAATAATAACAAATGTTAATACAAGATGTAACCAAAAATGCAGACGAGAGGAAATTTAACCGGATTTTGGGGGCCCCCAAGGGCCAGTGAGTAAAACAGTGTTGGAACTATGTCAGACAGGAAAAAACAAGGAAGACAAATAACGTCCAGAATAGAACATGCACAATAGACGAAATAGACACCGCGTTATAAGCACTATTTTTTACGACTAGCGTGAACAGTGTAGGGAGGACAAGAAATAATCCAAAAACGGCGTGTGGTCTTGACGGGATTTTGGTAGGAATTATCCAGGCGTTGGAAAAGGAGTACGTATATTATCTAACGAAGCAATTTAATCATATATTTAGAAAGAGCTAAATCACGGATGGTTGGCGCAAGGGAAGAGTTTCTCTTCTTCCCAAGCGGGGGGTAAATCATGACACTTTACAAAATAGGAGGCTAATCATATTTATACCTATAACATATCGAATATTTATGCAGATGTTTAAGAGTACAGTGCAGAATATTATAGAGACAAATAAGAAAATAGGAGAATGGCAGTGAGAATTTAGGGAATGGTATAGGCTGGATGATCACATTTTTATTGAGTCAGGTTGTGGAAACATCGAAACGAAACTGCGGGGACAAGAGTATGTGGCCCAATTTTTAGATCTTAAAAAAAGCGTATGGTATGGTAGACATAACAAAGTTGTATTAAATCATGTTAGAGCAGGGTTTGGAGGGAAGCTGGGTGGAGTTACTAGAAGAAAGTTACAGGATTAACACGATTAGAATAATAATAGTAGCCGAACAATCCAGAGAGTTTATAGTCGCTCAAGGCTGCCGCTCAAGGGCGGGTGAGGAGACTATGAAGACCCCTAAAACAAGGGGATTCGTGCTCCTGATCCTCCTGGATGTCAAAAATGCCTTCAACACAATGAATTGGAAAGTAATTGTGGAGGCGATGAAGAGGAAGGGCTTTTCCCTCTACCTCCGTCGAATGATTTCATCCTACCTGGATGACAGAGGCTTGGTTGCAGGGGGGCAGGAGTACGAGGTTACTGCCGGAGTCCCACAGGGCTCGATTCTAGGACCCGTGCTGTGGAACATAGCTTACGACGGGGTGCTCGAGATCCCAGGTCTCCCGTATGGGGTGGAGACGTTGGCGTACGCCGATGACCTTGCACTCATGATAACGGCCAGGACCGAAAGAGCCCTGGAGAGCGCCGCCAATGAGGCCTTGTCAATGGTGTCCGAGTGGATGGAGTCCCATCACTTGAAACTGGCACCCGACAAGACGGAGGCGATGTACCTAACAGGCAGAAAGAGGACGACCGGCATTAACCTCGTGATGGCGGGCCACCCGATAGAAATCAGAAAGAAGGTAAAGTACCTTGGGGTCATGCTAGACACCGGACTGACCGGATCGGCACACGTTAAGTACGTGGCCGAAAAGGCCCAAAGGGTCTCCCTGAACCTGGCGCGGATCATGCCTAGGGTCGGTGGGGTGGCTGAGGTGAAAAGAAGGCTCCTGGCCTCGGTGGCCGAATCAACGGCGCTATACGCAGCCCCAGTCTGGGGGGACATGGCAATGCGGACGGCGAAAAATAGGGGGGCACTAAGGTCGACCCAACGAACGCTGGCAATCAGGGTAAGCCGGGCGTATCGAACAGTCTCGACCGAAGCTCTCCTGGTCCTAGCCAAAATGCTGCCATGGGACCTCCTAGTGGCTGAACGAAGTAAAATGTATCTAGACGAAGGTCTGGATCTCACCAGGGCCAGGAGTGCCACCATATCGGCCTGGCATGAGGAATGGGCGCAGGTAAGACCCGGTGTGACCACAGGGAGCTGGACCAAGAGTCTGATACCGGACCTCAGGGTATGGTATGACCGCCGACACGGGGAGCTTTCCTACTGGACGACTCAGGTTCTGACCGGACACGGCCAGTTCCAGAGCTACCTGTCAAGGATCAAGAAGGCCATCAGCGATATCTGCGTACTGTGCGACTCTGGAGAAACGGACAACGTAGAGCATACTGTTCTGCGGTGTGATGCTCTCAGGGAAGCACGGGACGCAGCACCAACCGCTGTGAGGGGCCGACCCATCAAGGAGGTGGTCTCCCATATGATGACTTCGGCGGAGGCATGGAGGGAGGCGACGAACTTGTTCGACGCTGTTTTGACACTCAAGACAGCCAAGGAAACGGCCAGGCGGGAGAGGTTTGAGCGGGTCTCTCGGGAGAGTGGTCGAGACGAGGAGCCGAGGGAGGGGGGAGGGGGTGGGGAGCAGCCAGGCCCTCATGGTCTCGACGCACCCTCACAGGACGGATTACAAAATGGCATCCCCCTATCCAACCGCAGGTAGACATGCGGGATGATAGTCAGGGATAGAGCTGATTGAAGGAGAACGGCAGGGACGCCTCTCCCACGGTTTCGATGTAATGCCAAAGTAATACCGAGCCTGGGGGGGTGGGGAGGAATCCGGGTTTAGTGGGTTTGCGAGTCTCACACTAGTCACGCAGGCTGCTAGTGGCGCATGTGCATCATGCATTACCGAAACCTCCCAGAACAAAAAAAAAAAAAAAGGCTGCCCGCTTTAATCGGCGAAATTTTTTTAATGTATGTAGAGAGAATAGCGCGAAGGATTAATAAAAGGGTTTAGGATAGCAGATAAGGGAAAAGGGTGCATAAATCACGACATCTGTGCTGCTGTTTGTTGACGATATAGTAATGTTTAATAAAAAAAAACGCACTTTAGTTTTTAATGGGGTAGGGAGGAAAAGGAAGCCGATAGTACAAGAGAAGCAATTGAATTACAAAAGCCAGTACAAGCATCTTAGGGTGGCAATGTCTACATGGAACAATGCAGTAAGGTGTAAGGGCCTCTGGGGGTTTAATAAATATATGTATATATATATATATATATATATATATATATATATATATATATATATATATATATAGTATTGTAACTCACGACGTACATTTGAAAGCACTTATTATGTCGAGAAGAAGAGGCAGGCAGTTAGATCATGTGGGGCTGCCCTCCGTGTTTCCGTTAAGTCAAGACCGTTTCAAACTGCCGGGTACATAAAGTGCCCAAGGAGGAAAACATGTTGGTTCCTAAGCAACATGCCGGAGAATACGGGCTTCTCTGCTTTGAATAATAGTTTTTTTTCTCATGAGATCGGATATACGCCTATTGACAGCAGTTCCGTTGTTATCCCTCTGAGGGTTATATAAAAGGAAGCGATTTATATAAGCTATTGGAGGATATTAACGGATTTAATTTTCGGTCATACAGAACACGAAGGGACTCTTGAAGGTCTGAATCTAAACCAACCAAATGTGGGCTGCAAAGGCGACTGGGCACGCACAGTCTCCGTGGTCAGTGCGTCGAATTCCAGTTTCCTACTTCATCTGTGGGCCGTCATTTGAGAGTGACTGGCGGCCGTTTACGATGGAAAATAATTACACTACAATTCATTCATTTGCTACAATTTGAACACTTCAGCGATCGTCCCACCGGGCGAAAAAGTGATGGAAATTTACGATGGAAAATGTATAATGGTTAAATATGCTAGGTCCTGGAGAATAGGGAGTTAGTAGCGTCGAAACACATGTGGAACGGTTCTATATTCCTGAACTTAATGGGCCCATGAGAATCCGTATATTACCAGCACGCATGCACGCCAAGATCGCTTCTCCGCAGATTTTTATGAAACTGGTCTTGTAAACAAACTACCTTATAGATCAATAGCCACTTTTCGGTTACAACGGTTAAATTGAGACGTCTACTACAGGTTTCTAACCAGGACCTTACCGGGACTGTTTGTAGACGTTCCAGCAGAACGTATCCGCTTGAGGATGTGATTCCAAAACGCCGGACCGCCAGTACACATTGCCGCTGCATTACGGGCTGATCTACGCTGAGTACGGACTCGATGTCGCTACCTTCGGGGGTCGCTAGATAAGCCGGTCTTCTTTCATTGGGGCCACTTAGAAACAAGTGTAACCTATGAGGCGCGCGCCAATTTTCATCAATATTTGTTCGCCAGAAAATCCGCCGCTGTTAGAACCGTTAAAAAGATTCTCTGATTTAAAGGAATCATTAGACCGTATCTTTCACTCCACGGCGAATGGTGAACGTTATGGCAGCATATCACTTGATTCGCTTTGGCAGGTATCTGTGATAACATCTTGTTGAAACCAGAGTTCACAATGGTTTCGACACGATAGTGCCACATCCGACACAATTGAGCATTTGAGAATGAAGAGCCCCGGACGCTGTCTGGCCACAAATATATGGAGAATTAACGCCGTTAAGTTTTTGTAAGGTTTCTAGAAGTGTACGCTAAACATTCCACGATCGTTAGCGTATCTCTAGAGCGTGCTAACAAAATTATTTCAGTTATATCATTACGAATGGCAGTATGCATGTGTCAATACGAGGAAGATTAACGAAATATTAAGTATTTTGATCGTTATGTTACTTTACAGATCAGATATTATTTTTGAAATATGTGTATATATATAGGCTATGGAACAAACGTACTCATGTGGTTCAACATAACACTTACATAAATTTGCTTGCACTGTACTTTTAAGTGCCTCAGCTTTTAAGATAAGTTAAACTAAATAAAGGCATTATGATGACCTAGATCTGGCTTTGCCACAATTACTCAACAATATACCAAGTATACATGACAATAAAAACAAAACCTAGGTCTTCTGTATGATTGAAAAGTACGAAACAAACGTACACATGCCGTGATTCAATAAAAAAACGTAACACTTACATAAACATGCGTGCATTATAGGTTCAATCTGAATAAATGCATTATGATAACCTAAATCTGGCGTACCACAATTACTCGATAAAGAATAGCAGCCAAGTACAGGGTTTTTGACTAACACGTTTATTGAGGACGCACTGAAGTATTAGCACATCAATGTTAAGTAACATTTCGTGAACAAAGATAACAAATATATGCTTTAACTATTACACCGTAATGTAGATCTTCCGATATATATATATATATATATATATGGTGTAGCCTCTTTAAGAAGCATTCTGATAGTACTGTATGGCATCTTTGTTCTTGACTATATATGTAGTCTACAATTCAAAACATACATATGATTATAAACATCGTTAGTATATGGCTGAGTTTGTAGACGTTGTTAGCTCTAAGTTTGCATCTGGTCAAAATAATTGAGTATGTCCGGCATAACAATTCAAGCCTAGTTGTGTCATGAGCGAGGCTCTTTCATCTGTTGGGATTTTCGGTGCTTATTATAATAGTCTTTTCCTTTCGGCTGTCTTTGCCGTGTTCAGTCATAGTCGAGTAATTACAAGACATTTGTTTTGATGCATTTATGAGGCAACCAATAGCAGTACGTTCATACAACAAATTTTGCTATAAAAAAAAATTCCGATTTTTCGTGCGTACGTCAAAACGAACGTCCACAACGTCGTCTCAATGATCAGTTCGTTTCCGTCGCAGTCTATCCAGCCGGTCGGTTCTGGGCGGGCGTTTCAGCCTGTCGGTCGAATTGATCTGGTTTTGTTTGATTAAATATAAAAACGACGATACATCGTTTATACGCGAAACGCGGAATGTCATCCAGTACTCGATTCGTTTCATCGTGGTCTGCACCACCACCTTTCTTCATCCTGCAGGCTGCAAACCTGCCTGCAGGATGAAGAAAGCTGGTGGCCGTCGTCGTGTCGTCGTATTCGCCTGCAATAACAGGAACAACAGCAGCAAGAGCAAACAAGATGGCGGGTTTGCTTCGCACGCTGTTGAGTCGTATTTAGGTAAGTCGATCGTAGCTGCTTCCGCTGCTGGTACTACTACGGTGAATGCTGTCAGCGGCAGTTTTTCTGCCTTGCTATTGCGGGGCATGATTGCCTTTCTCCCGTTCTTTAGCCCATCTATATTTCCCTATTTCTACCTCGCGTCTCATCCCCATCTATCTTCCCTTCTTTCTACCTTGCGTCACTTCTCCATCTACGGTCGTTTGCCTCTCTGCGTGTATGTTCGATGCATCTCCTCTGTGATTCTGCTCTCTGGTTGGCTAGGCAGATCGAGCAGGGCTTTCTAGTCGAGGTGCACGCATTCATGTGGATCCGAGCAGCATATAGACGACACATAAATAACACAACAGGACATTTAATCAGATTGGGCTTTGGCAATAATGAGCATTGTGGTATCATTTCGTACTGCTCGTGTTTGGGATAATGATAAAACATACAACCAAATTTATCAGTCATTTTAGAAATTATGTTCGCGCTTTTTTTGTTGTTATCCTCATTAACGTCGTTATGACTTTATGATAAGTTATTCTTAGTTAGTGATAATTATACTTCCGTCGCCGCGTGAGCCTGTGAAACTCCAATTATTGAGCCACATATATGTATATGCGCCAGGGTGGGCTTTCTCGGTTTGTGGACACCTCACGCTGTCAATAGCATGTTTGCAGCGGCAATCCGGACCGCCGGACTGCCTGGCCTTCGTAAAGAACCGCTCGGCATGGAGGTTCACGACGGCGGCCGTATAACCCTCATGTCCTTCGAAATAGGCCTAGCTCTGGTTTGGGACGGCGCAGTCACCGACCTCTTCACTGCCTCCACAGTCGGTAGATGCGCAACCCATCCAGAATACGTAGCCCGACAGGCCGAGCAATCAAATCTACACAAGTATGCACACCGCACGCGCAACTATTGCTTCTATCCCCCTATCCCACTCGAAGCACTGGAGGCGGGGGGAAGACCGGGTTCCTTTAGGCTGAATGGGCCGGCTACATTCACGCTCCTGAACATGGCGCTTACTCGCTTAGCAGCGGCCGCCCTCGGAGTGCATATCGTATGCAGCGGCCGTCCTCGGAACGATGCGCGACGCGCCCAAGCCGGATTCACGCTTTGCTTTTAGGCTTTACGGGCTTGTTACGATCGCTAAGGCATGTCACATAAAGCAACAAAAAGAATCAAGAAAGAAGAAGAACAAAACTCTGACTTTGAATGCGACCTAAGTCACTCGTAGATAATTGCGAACTCAGACTCTGGCAAAGTAGTCGCAGAAAAAGTATTTTCTCCTATTTATATATTAAAAATGACAGGTATTCTCTGTCTTCGTCCTCGCTTCACCTGTTAGGTGGCATCCTTGGCGTTGCTTTTCTCATGCGGTTAAAGTCGACAAATCGTTCCGCCAACCGCTGCAAGTTAGCGTAATTTAAGTAAAGCCGTTTTCAATTCTACTACGAGTACTCGAGTAGGGCTGCCCGATTAGAGCTTTTCCCGCTCGTTTTCATTAGCTGTTTAGTCTTGAATTGCTTAAACGCTCGCCTCTGGCCATTTACAAGGAGACACTAGGTTACTACCGAGACACACACTTCGCGGTTGCTCTCAGCCCAGTGCAATAGGCGATCAGCGGCAGGGCGCTACGATTCACGGCCCACTGAATTGACGTTGACATTTTTGGTGAGCTTCACGCTTCACAAAACTTTTAACCCTTTACTGTTGATGGTGATCTTAGCAGAGCTTGAGGAAACAAGTAGACATAATCAGATACGCGCTGTGTCACTGTATTTTGTTATATACATAGGCATCTACAGTCTAGTGTTATCATATGAATATCAGACAGGTCATACGATTTGTGGCTTGTGCGGCTTTATGCGAATAAGTAGTAAATGAAAATCAGATGTATAACGCATCCATTTCTAGATCTGTATGCATATATCGGCGCGCCTTACCACTTACTTCTCTTAGCAGAAGGTTGACACTATTGGTGTCAGCCTTCTGCTAAGTGGTTGACACAGATAGTGTGTCAACCTCTTAGCAGAAGCCGCTATCTGGGAGGCCAATACCCCTGCATTGGCCGCTTAGATAGCGGCCAATACAGGAGTAATCCCGTACTTATTTCCTGTCTGTCGTTGCCTAGAATATGAAAAAATCAACGTTTTAGTTGTATGCGCTATGCGTCAAATGTAAATATACTGCAGGAAAATTGCAACTTTACAACCTAGAATGTTAAATTACATTTTTAGATGCATTACTGATTAATGATACAACTTAATGTAACCCTAGTACTGAGCAATAAAAAAATCTTTATTAGTTTGTACTCCGTCAAAAAATTATATATATATATATATATATATATATATATATATATAGAGAGTAGCCGACTACAGTAGCTAAATCATATTTATGACGCTTAGGGGAAGACACTTGTAGTCTTAAAAGATACTTGCACTTGTTAATTCCAAACTTCATTAAGCATACAGCTTGTTCAAAGTCCGTGATTACGACGTATAATTAATATTTGCCATTTTGACCTATTTATAATGTGTTGCGATATGGTTTTGTATTACTTATATGATTACGTTTAGCCAAATACCAGCGTTTTAAGACAATGTTCTTTGAGTTTGTACTTGTAATTGAGCAGAGAATTTGTCTGCCTGACGGAGATTAATACTAGTGGTTTGGCAGCAACTCTCTAGTGGCACCTGCAGCCCACCCAAAACGAAACGTGCTTTGTCTTGCACTCTTTCTCTCTCCCTTCCCGTCTCTCCAGGCAGTTTGAGAATGTCTCCCATTCCCTCCAGTTGGCTTGTATGTTGCATCCGCCGCTGCTTGGTACCGACGGTGTTCACTAGAGAGCTTTCATCACTCTTGCTCTTGCCACAGCCAGATGCTCTCAATGCAATTATGCTACAATATATCTGCCATTGCCCGATCACGCAATGCCCTCATCGAGGTTCGATTCAAATCCGGCATGTCATACTAGCCATCCATCGACAACAACAAGGAGAAACAATGCAATCATGATAACGGCACCGCCGCTTTGCGTTCTGTCGGGGGGTCTAAGAGCGTTGTGTCAGCTTGACCTTTCGTCCTTGCTGCCGGTTGGGCCGCTTACAACGGACTTAGACAACGGACTTCTCCACTCGCCTCCTCATCTCTTTCGTCTTCAAGCGCGCTCGGTGCTTAATCGAAGACTCATTCCGTCATTGACGTGTGACCTCTCCTATCAATGTCGCGAAAATAGTTGATCAATGTTGCGAGTTCCACACGCACTTGTTCCGGGACGTCTTCGCTCATCGCCACCTTGCACCCTCATTATACTTCTTACATACGCATATATGCGTGAGAACTTAAGACTGTTTTTTAGTTTCAGTGAAGTGAGATAGTGAAGGATCGAATCCACGGGCATAAAATGGCAAGCATAAGCATGCATTGATGCCATAAAGGCCTTACCTAAAAAGCTGCATATTGCTCTGCTGTGCAACCCCCAGCGAGGATTAAGCGCAAGCGAGTGTTTCGAAGAACTTCGATCGACCTTTGTAGATAAAGCCTTATCCGTCTCTGGGGAGTGTGTTAAGATGGTTCAGAATTTTTCGAACTGAATGTCTTAAGCTGTCGACAAGCCCTGTGAAAAAAAATGCGGCTCGTGTGAAGGCTGCGATTTGTGAAAAATTAAAGACAACATATGCATCGCTCGAAGGTACTTTGGGCTTAGATGCCAAGCGCCTCCATAAGATCCTGCAAGACCATCTCGAACTCACTAAAAAAATCTGCTCGATGAAAACCTCGTGATTTGGCACAGGACGAAAAAGAGGCGCGCTGCTTTGTTCTCTAGAATTTCTGAGCAAACTCGACAGGGGCTGGTCTTCTTTGTTCTCGAGGCTCGTTACAGAGAGACTTGCTGAGACTTGGATACACTTTAATGACCTCTACTCAATTCCCAGATCGCGCACTAATCAGACGTCGGAGCGCCCCCACCTACAAAAGTAAAGCGCCAACGATCAGGCTATGTGATGATTGTCATCTTCTTCTCTACGAGTAAAATTGCGGCGATAGTCGAACTGGAGAAAGGTGGTACGGTGAAGAACAATCGGTATGTTGCAGAACGTACCAGAAGTTTTCACCAGGAAAAGCTTTAGGCGTTTCTTTTCCAAGCTCCTCCACTACAACAACACACCGGCTTTACAAACCCAAAACACTGAGGCAGGTTTTCGCCGCATTTGGAACTACGTGGGAAAGCACCCAGCCTATTCACTCGACATGGCCCCGTGTAATTCCTTCCTCTTTCCGAAAATAATAACAACGACAGTAACAAACATTAGAGGAAGACGTTTCGGTTCACGAGAATTGGTATTTGAAGCCATGAGATAGACTTAGAAAGCGTAGAAAAACGCGTTTTCGATCAATGCATCGCCTCAAAAATTATATATATATATATATATATATAGAGATTAGAAAATGTGATGATTTAGAAAATGTCGATCTCTACTCTATCATAGGAAATTAAAAACTTTGCTAGGTCTCATATATATATATATATATATATATATATATATAGATATACATATATATATATATATATATATATATGTACGGTCGAGCTAACCGACAGTTTGGGTCAGTTCACTAGTATTCCCATGTCGGTCCACGTCTAGGGAGGGTATCGTGGCAAACCAGTGGGAAAGATCAAAGAGAAGCGAAAAAAGGCCCACACGGACATGCAGCTGTGATGCTATAAAAATGCCTATGCGCCTGAAACTGTAACAATGACGAGAGGGACAACGGATAGACAGACTGACAAGAAATATATTTGTTACTTTTGGTAGCCGGTCGCTCGTGCTATGGGTCTGGCTAGCGTCGGGGCACGGAGCTAGCGTTCAAACAATCCGGAAATGGATTAGAACACATGGAGATGACGTTGCAGTTATATTTTACTATTATTGTTACGTTTGTTGTTGTTGTTGCTGCTGCTGCTGCAGCTGGTCTTGTTGCTGTTTTAGAGCTGTTTCCGCTTCTGCCGGTAGAGCCAGGTGGTAGCTCCAACGCCAGAAACTTCTGCAAAAGGCAGACGCTCGTAGTTACGAACCAGCAACGCACAAACGGCATTCAAGGAAGATGTGGCTACCGACCCTCTTGCTTGCGCGCTCTCTCTCTCCCAATCGCTCTCTCACTCTCTCTCGCTCTCCCTGCCAGTGAAGCGAAGCCAGTCACGACCGAAAAAAGGGGTGCTGCTGCCATGCGGGGGGTACCCTCGTTGTATGCCCCACCAATAACAGTTGACAGGCAATAGGCAATAGGAATGACAGACAGACAGGCGGACGCTTACATGGTATTCGATGACCAAGTTGGCGCTTATTGTTGCTGTTGTTGTTGCTACTTTTGGATGATGGTGATCAGAGCTTGATTTTGCACGAGTAACTCAAACTGTTGTCGTCGTTTTGACTATCGATCGGCGTGTTTCGTTCTGTTGGTGTTCTTTGCTGTCTCTCTCTCTCTCTCTCGTTTTGCCTCTGTGACTCCCCGGGGGTTTGGGGAGCTCACACAGTTTTCCACGATACAGCAGCATCTATCAGATAAGCTCACATACACACCCACACACACACGTCCAGGCGCCGCACTAATTGTCTTCCATGCCGCCCTTGCACTTTCACGCATTTTTCGTCCTACCCCGTGAACAGCTAAGTTACGTTGCTGGATATGCTGCTAGCTGGCAAGTCGTCGCGGTGGTGGTTGTTGTTGTTGCTCTGGTTGTTGTTGCTGTTCTTGTTGGTGTTGCTGCTGCTGTTGTTACCGTTGTTGTTGCCGTTGTTATCAATTTGCGGCGCTTCACTTGATGTATGTGTCCGGCTCGGCGAAGCGGCAAACAGTAGCAGAACCAAACAAAAGCTGAGCTTCAAGTACACCAGGCAAAATCTAGCACCAGAGCAACGTCAGCCGTTCGCGTTGCAAGCCGA
>QVRM01003806.1:47500-71021 GCA_003439945.1 Dermanyssus gallinae | reverse complement strand
GTTGTTGCTATTGTTGTTGCTGTTGTCTTACCAGAAGAAGCTCGGCCTCGTAATGATCTTCGTCGCTGTTGAAGAGTACTGCCGTTTCGAACGGCGGAAGGAGCTGCGCCCGATCGAACGATCGCTCGCTAACAGATCTGCAATTGTTTTTGTTGTTGAGTCGAATTGTCGATTTGGACCAACCGGGCGGGTGGGTCCTATCGTATCGAATATGGCGGTATGGTGTTTTCGGTGTGATTGCGGCGGCCAACATTGATCCATTTGTTTCTGTCGGCCGTTGTTGATACTCGATGCTCCCGAACGGCGGCCGGCGCCATGCTGAGCACAATCGCGTGCTGAAGGGAATTTCCGTTGTTGTTGTTGCTGTTGCTGTTGTTGGTAATGTCGTTGGCTTGTTGTTATTTTGACTAATTAATTATTCGTTTGACATTTTAACTTGATGATAATATTTTAAAAAAACTACACATATCACCCTTTTAATCAGGGCCGCTTAGAGTATCAACAACAACAGCCTGACAACAATCACGACAATAAAGAGAACGACGACGAAGACACAACAACAATAACGCGCAGAGTCAGCAACCTTAGCCATTGAAACGAACAGCATCAACAGCACAAAATAGAGCGGACAAAATAAACAGGAAGCGGAAGGAACTTGAACTCGGGGTCGCCACAACCTGACTGCTGGATCTGATCTTTCACAGTCATGCTGTGACTGACTGACTAGCTGGTCGTTGGGTCTATGCTTGACGGATGACCCGTCACGCTACATCGTTGCAACATACGAGTAGATAGAAACCTATAAATATAAATAATATACATTATAGATAGATTATATATAAATATAATATATATATATATAATATATATATATATATATATATATATATATATATGTATATATATTTATATTTATATAGGTTGCTTTATCTACTCGTATGTTGCAACGATTGTAGCGTGAGGGTCATCCGTCAAGCATAGACAGCAACGACCAGCTAGTCAGTCAGTCACAACCTGACTGCTGGATCTGATCTTTCTACAGTCATGCTGTGACTGACTGACTAGCTGGTCGTTGCTGTCTATGTTGACGGATGACCCGTACACGCTACATCGTTGCAACATACGAGTAGATAAAGCAACCTATATAAATATAATATATATACATAATTATATATATATATATATATATATATATATATATATATATATATATATATATTTATACGGACTTTGGCCCGCCGGCGTAAAGTCACGGCATCAAGGCGTCGACGTGCCGGATCTCGAATCTCGAGTTGGTTGACTCCGAACTCACTGCGCGCTTCGCACTAAAGAGTGACACTCAGCTACTAAAACAGCGCAACAATGGCCCGAGTAACACGTGCCATCTAGTTAGTGGCAGTAAGCCAAGTATTTGTGGTTGTAGTCTGTGATAGGTGTTGCTGCCGCCTCATTTGCCGTGGTTGGTGGTATTATCGTTAGTGTTTTTATTCGATTACAGTAGATAATGTACTCGGGTGTGTCATACACTTGACGGACTTACGCGATTAAGTAAAACAATAAGATGAAAACGTACGATCAGTCAGTTAAACAATGTGCTGCAGTTTTTTTTTCTTTCGGTTGTCTAATGTCGAATGTCGTTCGGTGGCGTTAAGTCGGACTTTGATCTATCACCTACCTATAATTCATGCATGGAACAAGCAACAAAAAAACGAAACGAAACAACCAAATGGAGTAGTAGTGCTTGTCTATTATGCAAACGCAAGCAAGCGCAGAACTGTGCTGCCCGTTTAGTTCATTTTCGTGTATTCGTGTGCCGATTAACGGCGTTATCATCTGCTGGCACGCGTTTGCGGCAGTCACCAACGCAGGTAAATTGAGGTGAATCCGCAGCTCACCGGCCAGCGGCCCTCCAGCGTTGAAGACGCACCGTGCTGCAGAGGTCAGCGTTGTTTATCCTCGTTCTTCTTTTGTCGTTAGACGACAAAATTACTTTGAGGTTTACTTATCTTGGCCGAATTGTTTGAAGTGCACTGTAACGAGAATGGTTGTCACATGACTTGTCACACAGCAATTAAGAACATGAGCCATATAGACTGTCACAGCTTGCTACACATATATATATATATATATATATCTATATATATATAGAGTAGAGGAGAGAGAGAGAGCAAGATGTACGAGTATATATATATCTATATACACATGAACGCTATCATCACTGCATCAGTAAAAGTTATAATAATAAAAATAATAATTAATAATAATAATTGCAAAATTTGTAATTGTATGAAACAACACACCATTGTAATTGTGTATATAATAAATAAATGACCTTGTTCAAAAAAAAAAATATTAATAATAGTAGTAATCATAAAACGGATAGTGACGATGATAAACGTATTCATATGACACCACTGCTGAGCTAGCTCAAAGTAACATGGCTGATCCAACTAACCATAATTAAACTCGAGTTGAGTTCTGTTCAAGCTTCGTAATAACTTCGTAGTTGCGCTACCCCCCTCTCTCTCTCTCTCTCTCTCTCTATCTCTATCTCTCTCGTACATATGTATGTGTGTTTGTGTGTGTTCATCTGTCGGGCGCGCGAGTTTGTGTTGTGTATTCGTGTAAGCGTGTTGTTTGGTCATGGTGTCAGCGGCGAGCCGACTAAATGCGACCGACTGGCACGTCAGCTAACTGGCGTAGACTTGACTCCTCGCACTTATGTATCTGTGTATCTATCTGCCTGTTTTTCTGCCTGCCTGCTGGCAGTGTGCGGCAGTGCCGCGCAACGTCACCACCAGAGCCGCCCCCACCACTGAGCGGATAACTGACTAGTCGAATAGATTAATGAGGATGAAACGATGAATGAACTGATGTATGAATGTATTGATGGATGGGTGAATTGATGGATAAGTGGGTAGACGGAACGAATGCGTTGATGGGATGGATGGATGAATTGATTGATGGATAAGTGGGTGGATAAATGCGTTGATGGATGATTGGTTTGATGAATGGATGGATTGATGGATACGTGGGTGGATAAATCCGTTGATGGATGTATTGGTAGACATGTGGGTAGAGGAATGCTTTGATGGATGTAATAAATAAATAACCTTGTTCAAACAAAAAAATGTGTTGAAAAATGGATCGATTGGTGGATAAGCGGGTGGATGAATGGATTGATGGATGAATGGACAAACGTAAGTGTCATGAAGTGTTTCATTTGAAGAGCTTCACTCTAAGGCGTACGAGGTGATCGCTGTTTGTCAAGCGTCTACAAGTGAACCAGCAGCTCGCGAATTTGCCTCAAAATGCACCGAAAAAATCATCATTTTTCTCATCAGCGTCTATCACTGAGCGCTGCTCCGGGCCCTCCTACCTTCTACAAGATGTCGTGCCGGCAAAGGATGTCGGACATGGAGTTTGAGTGCATAGAGCGGTCGCGAGACTCCTTCTCGTTCACGGGACTTCACGCGAATTGTCAGGCGGGAGTGACGCACCCCGAGAGAGAAAGAGAGAGGGAAAGGGAGATGAATAACAGCTCTAATCGGGCGCAGGCCACCAAAGATCCCCCCCCCCCCCCCGATGAGAGATTGTGCCTTCCACCGCATAGGCCGTGCTTTAGGCCTGACCTTTAACGGGTATAGAAAGCTTATGAAACGTGAATTTGCCTGAAAAATATACGTTTATTCTCAGCATTGTCATTGTCCCTTCTGCTTTCGCATTTGCTCGCAAAGGCGCGTCAATTCGAGATAAGCCAGACGTCTAGCAAACGATTCGAATGCGAGCAGGTCTTTGTTAACCCTGGACAAGGTTGTCTTGAGTTACCGAACAAAATGGCTTGACAGCTAAAACATTCGCGCAGCATTCAGGACACAGCAGTAGGGTTTCATCCAAGACCGGTCACTCTTAAATTGGTTGATTGATCGTCTCACTGTAACTTTAACGACGGTTAACGCCACCACCGGCTCTAATCGGCCGCGAGCAAGAGGAAGAAAACACAACGAAATCGAGAGACACAGATGTTTCAGGATTAGGTTTTATTCACCCCTTCCTCCCATTCATCATTCTCCCCCATTACAAGTTAAGTAACGATTGTGATTGACCTGTTTGATGCAATCTACGTTTGTATTGTTCTTCGTTAATGCTATGATTTTCGCGAAATTTGCATTTGTTTCCTCCCAAAGATGACATAATTAAACACAAACGAACGAAGGGCGTGCGCGCGCGCGATAAAGGAAAGAAGCCAGTTTGTAGCCAACTAAAGTGATGCAACACAGGTTCCACTATGGCTGGCATTGTCTTTATATTTCGAAACGCCGTGACCATTGTAGGACACTCACCCATACACACACAGCTCCTGTGTGATGTTTGTGTATGTGTCTTTGGAGGATTTTGTTTTCTTTTTGGCGGCCAATTGTCGCTTTCGTATCAATTCCTAAAGTTGTCCTATCGTTTTGGCGCGTCGTCTTCAACAATATGCAGCACTTTATGCTTCATCACGAGAGTTCTTTGCACATGAAAAATGTCCGCGCCGACTTGACAGTCGCACTCGTACGTGGACAATTTGCAGGTGCAACGTATGTCTATAGAACTAGATGAGTAGAACGTAGTGTAAAGTTCAAACTTAGTATAGCGTGCACTTAGTAAAGCAAAAAGAAATAAAAACATACAAAAATAAACCGAGCTAAACATTAAATTGGATATACCCGCCAGAAAGAAAGATGTTAGGAAAGATGTACCTATAAGTAGAGAGAGAGGCGATGATCCAGATTAAGTCGTTACCCCCTCAGTCAGATCGCACTCAACATTCACAGCACGTTTGCTCAAATAAAACCGAATCAAGCACTGTTTCATGGTGTATTGCATGTTGATTACTATTGTTATTTAATTTGAACTCAACTGTCAATTTGCTCGACACAAATGCACATGCATGCTTTGCATTACAGGCTACGGTCTGATACAAGAAAGCACGCGATCGATCTGGATTCTTGCCTTTCTTTACTTATGTAGTTTCTGTTGTTTTCTGTCGGATATATTTTACTTTTTGGTGTAGGGTTTTTAGTATTTACGTTCGCTGCGATAAAGACATGCACTGTACATACACACATACGTAAAACAAACCTGTACGTAAGATGTATTTTGCCGGCGAAATACTTGAAAGAGCCCTGTTTGCGTCCACGAACTGGCCTCGTATAATGGCGATGTTCACATACGTTTATTTGTTGTCTCCAGCATAAAGTTGGGGTCGGTTAGCAGACGCTCATTAAGGACGGTTGGTACAGATTAAGCACGTGCAAATAACTAACTATATATATATATATATATATATATATATATATATATATATATATATATATATATATATATATATATAGTATATATGTATATATGTATATATATATATATATATATATATATAAATATGTATATATATACATATATACTGTTTTATCTAATTAGATCATGGTAGATTACCTCATAGCGTCAAAAAGCGAGCTGTAGGGGACGACCATTTACTTATCTTCAGCTTGGGTTGGAGCACAGAGATAGCGGTGGCCGCAAAGACAATTGCAGGGGCGACTGAGACGTTTTCCGTCACCGTTGTTGCAACGTTTCGTGCGATTAACGAGCCAACGCCAGGATGCTGTGCCTCTTTTCGTTTTGCCTGTGTCGTCAAATTGCTAAACGTACAGTTTAGTACACACATTTTAAGGCATTCTTTTACAAAAGTATTCTGTCCACTTGGGTTACAGTTCACACATATATATATATATATATATATATATAGCTAGAGCCCCCCCCCCCCCCCCCCCGAGGGAGCACTATAATTCGGGACCACGTTCCTAAGGTCCGGAATTATAGTGCGTATTATTTCCGTGTCGCTGATGTCCATGAGGGCGCTGGCGGATGGCTCAATGTGAGGATTATCCATCAAAGGTCCCCAAACAAATCCACTGTTTCGTAACGTGGAGAGGTAACGTGGTTGCACACAGTCGATTACGGAACAAGCTGTCATGCTGCATATATATGTATATATATATATATATATATATATATATATATATATTGGGTAAGCAAACCAAGCATATGGCATCTACCTGCCAACGAGATGAGGTTGTCCTTCAGAGGTGGCCTAATGACGATATGAATGATAATATACAGCGGCCGACACGATCACAGTGAATCAATTAGTCACACGCACGTGGTGCCACTAATTAATATTCGTTCGCCCTTCGTTCAGCAGACTGCGTTGGATATTCTCCACCCTCAAATGATCGTTGAGCGAATCTCAAGCGCAGTTCGACTCAATTATCGCCACGTTTCTGTGATTGGATAGTCTTCTAGTAGACGCAATAGCAGTAGACCTATTATGTAGCACTGCCGCTTCTGTAAAACATCACAAATAACTAAAAAATAATAATAGCGAATGGCACGGAATTTGTGTTTATCAGTACTTCATCCAGCAGAAGGCAGTTTTTTTGTTTCATCGAGAAAATGTAAGCCAGCCTGCATGTATATATATACATATATATGTATATATATGTGTATATATATATATATATATATATATATATATATATACACACATGTATGTATATATATATATATATCTAGAATGTTTTAACACTCTGTATACATGCAAGCGGCACCTTCTAACAAGCCAAAATACATAGGAAAATAATTTGCTTGCAAAGATTCTGCTCGTTTACTAATTTATAACCTGTTTTTTGTCTCTGTTTTCCAGGTAAGTAAAAGAAAATTTGCCTCCTGGGATCTGAGTGTCACCCCTGCTGCAAGCACTAAGAACTGTGGACGCTATCAACGACGGAGCGACGCATAGCTGATTAAGTGTATACGGTATTCTAGGTTGGGCAGGAATTTGACGTCATTTACCCACGCATTGGTTCGCGGAGATGCCACAATATTCTTGGCATCTCCACGGATTGTTTTCACGCCCGTCTAGCCAATCGCTATGGATTTTTCTTTGTCAGCCTAGAGCAACCCGTCACTCTGTCGTGGTTCACTAAGTTGGTCTGTACTTATTATTATACAGGACATTGACTCTGCAGCTGACTTCAGATGATATTTCGGCAATTTGGCTCCAGGTCCAGGCGCCCTATCGAAATGAAATATATTCGTTACCTGCGAAATATAGATTCTTACCGACGAAACATATATATATATATATATATATATATATATATATATATATATAAGTATTTGACATCGCTAATGTGCCGTATCGTGTAAACCAAAGACCGACAGCTGGTGCCAACGCAGACGCGATATAAATAAACTATGAGCTCTCTTTAAGTGCTGTTGCTTTTTGCTGTCGATTTGTTATAGAGCACATTTTTTCTATCATTTTTGTTCTTAAGTCAGCTAACCGTTTTTTTGTTTTTAATAAGCATTGCTGAATAATTCGTGCCGTGCGGTTTTTTCGAATCTTCAGTCTCCCTTCTTTCTTCTCCCATCTGCTCGCATATCTATTTCCGCCTTCATCGTGTCCTTTTCTCTTCTCCATTCGAAACTAAATGAGCTATTTTGCAGTCGTTGTTTCTTATAGCCTTTTGCGGCGTCGAATAAATACTTTGTAAATGTAATCACCAATACCATGGCGGGTCATCAACGAAGCGCTTAGAAATGTTAATTTTGGCGGCAAATATGCTATTTATATGTATATATACACTATTCGAGTATGAAATAATATTATGTGTATATTTGATCTCGTAGTAGGTTCCAATCATTGAATACGTTTAATTAATCAACGGCATTTGCTAGTGCGCGTTATTTTTTTTACATTAAAGGGCACATTTCTTTAACAAGATCGTTGTGGATGCGAGACTCTTCAGCTACCGCAGAGTGCCAACAGCTAGCACAGGTGTTGCCACGAACAGACACGCCTAGTTTCACAAGAGTTCAGTAAAAACAATCATCATTGGCCGACCGAGTGGAATGCTCCTTGTTTAGCCCCTCGTGTTTCCTCGTGAGCTTTGTTGCTCTCCGAGACATTCTCTTTCACGCGCTCTTGATGGCTTTTGTCTTTGTCGTTCATTTCTGTTATCAGATAATCAGGTAATGATATTAAACTATTAGTAGTAGTAGTGTCAAGCCCGTTTAGTCCAGTGGCGTGGTGACTGTATTCGCCTGCGCCTCACGACCGGAGGAGACACATGGTAGGTAAAGCACAGATTCAAGCCTCACCGTTGCACATTTGTATTTATGGGGGTTCGTTATTATGCGAAGAGCATTGCTCTCATCCCGTGGATGCGTTAAACCTTGGTTGAGGATCAGCCTGAAAAGTGGCGTAGTGCATTTGCGTGCGCCTTGCCACCGACGGGGAGACACATAGGAGGTGCACGGGTTAGATCCCCGCCATTGCACATTGGTATTTATTGGAGTCCGTCATACGAAGCAATGTGAAAGCGATTCCGTGGACGTTAACCGTTGGCTGAAAGTCAACCCGAAAAAGTTTATTTAAGTAGTAGTAGTAGTAGTTGTTGTTTTTGCTTGTTGTTGCTGTTAATATTAATAGTGCTGTTGTTACTGTTTTGCTATGGCTTCCGATCAATTCTACTAATCTTGAATCTTTTGCCGCATCGGTTGCTTCTTTTGCTGTTTCTGTTGTTGTTGTCGTTACCGTCGTCGCCTGCATTGTCGTTGCTCTTAGTTAGCGGACCGTAGTGGTTTCTTTTCTCGTTTTGTTTCGGTTTCACCATCTTCCGTCTTCTTCACCATCTTCAGTATGTGGGACGCACCTGCCGCAATGGCTGGCCAACGACGCGCTTGCTTGCTCCGGCTTGAGCTGAGCGACGCGGGCCGTCGCCACACGCGACTTCATTTTATCTACCTATTTTTTGTTATCTACCTATTTGTATCAATTTATCTAGCTACCTATCTATTAATTGATTTTCCTAGTTAGCAATTTATCTAGCTACCTATCTATTAATTGATTTTCCTAGTTAGCAATTTATCTACCTATATATCAATTTATCTATCTATCTATCTATCTATCAATGTATCTATCTATCTATCAATGTATCTACCTATTTATCAATTCATCTACCAATCTATCAACTGATTTTCCTAGTTAGCAATTTGTCTACCAATCTATCAATTTATCTACCAATCTATCAACTGAGTTTCCTGGTTAGCAATTTGTCTACCAATCTATCAATTTATCTACCAATCTATCAACTGATTTTCCTAGTTAGCAATTTGTCTACCAATCTATCAATTGATTTTCCTAGTTAGCAATTTATCTACCTATATATCAATTTATCTATCTATCAATGTATCTACCTATTTATCAATTTATCTACCAATCTATCAACTGAGTTTCCTAGTTAGCAATTTGTCTACCAATCTATCAATTTATCTGCCAATCTATCAACTGATTTTCCTAGTTAGCAATTTGTCTACCAATCTATTAATTTATTTTCCTAGTTAGCAATTTATCTATCTATCAATGTATCTACCTATTTATCAATTTATTTACTTTACTTATTACCGGTCTACCGGTCACGACGGCTGACGACGCTGTTGGACTGAGTCTGCCGGTGTCGGCTGGCAATGGATGTCGTCTGCCTAGTCATCAACTGCACTCAATAAAGTAATACTCGAGCAGGTCGAGCGTTCGAACAATCGCGTTCAACAGCCGTAGCAACAGCGTGCGGCGAGAATGCCATGCTTCTTTGGGTCTTCGGGTCTTCGTCGGGTCATGCTGGAAGGCTGGCGATCTGGTAAGCTGGCTGGCCAATAAGCTGGTGGCTGTTGTCCTATGGTGGCAGAACATTAGCCAGCCAGGATTACGAATCGACGCTTCAGCTGAATATTTACTCTCTTTTTACCGACTGACCTAAAAACCTAGCTACCTAACTACCTAACAGCAGCAGCAGCGTCAATGAAAAGCTCGTGCCTCTCGTTGGTGGGGTCAGGCGGGGGCTGGTTTAGTACAACCGAGCCGACAGCAGCAGCAGCAGCAGCAGCAACAAGTACAATAAGGGAACGACAATAATGACAGCAACACACCGCACCAACAACTACAGCAACAACAGCATCTACAACCCGAGGTTTCTTTTAGCTAGATGTTTTCTGTATGACGTTGTTGTCGTCGTCGTTGGTGTTGCTGTCGATACAATTGTTTTGTTGCTGTTATTGTTGCTGTTATTGTTGTTGCTGTTGGTGGTGTTGTTGTTGTTGTTGTTGCTGCTGGTGCCATCTTTACTGATCAAGTTGGTAGGTTTATTATATGCCAGTGATATTGTTGTTGCTACTGCTTCTGCTTTTTGTTGTTGTTGTTGTTATTACTGTTAATATTATTATTATTATTACTATTGATGTTGTTCTTGTTACTGGTGCTGATTGTATCTTTGCTGTTGTAGTTTTCTTTTTGTTGGTATAGTTACAATTTGTTTTTGTTGTTGCTGTTGTTGTTGTTGTTGTTGTAATGACTGTTGTACCCAGTGTTATTCTTACGGGTCTTATCGACAGTTATTGTTGTTCTTTGTATTAATATTAATACTAGTAATGAGTGATGATGCCCTGTTAATATCGGGATTCGTAGCATCGGGTTGGTTGCTGCATCTGTTGCTGCACGGTGTCCGTTCGTCTCGTGTTCGGTTGTCGTTGTTATTTTAGCTTGTTTTAATGTTATCTTTTCCCTGGGTTGGTTAGCCGTTGGTTGGTTTGTCTCCGGCTAACCAACGTACCGATGTCGGCCGTCGATCAGTTTCACTGTTGTCTGTGCTCTCACACCGCTCGTAGCCCTGTGGGCACTATTGTCGTAGCCCTGTGGGCACTGTCAGAGGCTGTGGGCACTGTTGCTCCTATCACTGTTGCGCTCATGATTGTTGTTTTTATTGTTGCTATTGTTGTTGTTGTTCTTGTTGTTGCTATTGTTGTTGTCATCGTCGCCGTCGTCGTGCCATAGTAACCCCTCTTAGGCAGCGCTGACCGCATTGTTGTCAACGGCGTTATGTGCTGTCGTGATTTCATCATAGCGTCCAGCATCCTCATCATGTCATCATCATCATGAACAGCAGTAGCAGGGTCATCAGCATCATCATCATCGATACTATTACCATCCTCATTATCATCATCATCACCATCACATTGGTTTCTCGTTTCCCGTCTGTCCGCTCTCCTGTCGGCCTCCTCTATTCGGTCGAACCTTTGGAACACAACATGGCTTCACAGACGACCTTTTTGGTTCTGACATGATTGACGACAATACACATTTATTTATTTATTTATCTATCTATTTATCTATCTGCCAATCGGTTTATCTGTCCATCTACATATCTCTACGATAGTGCTGGTGCTGTAATAACTGGGCATCGGTCAGAGTTATGCACTGTTGTGAACAGCACACCAGCCACTGCTGCCACTGCTGCTGCTGCTGCCCGATGATGATAAACTTGCGTGGCCCATGGCGTGGCGGGCCCTGTCTGAGATCAACTGGCGGACGGACCCGGCATCGGTTAGTGGTGGGTGGTGTGTCTTGGCTCGTCTCTTGTCGTGGCGTCCTGTGTCCGGCGACAGGGCTTCTCATTCTCTCTCTGGCGTCTCGTCTGCCACAACTGCCAAGCCGCATCGTGTAGGATAACATCATCGGCGCGACAACTTCGTCGACGTCCTATATCCAAACTCGACGCTCTCACCCATGACCTACCACGCGTTGTCTGTCTTGTCTCGTCGTTGTCGGGGTCTGTTCTCAGCGGCCCCGCAATTGTCGCGGGACAGGATTAGATTCTCTGGCTGGTCTTTTGAACTCGAGTTCACCTTGCCCAATGGCGCTGCTTATTCATCGTGGTGGCATCGTTGGCAGCGATGGCTAAATAACACCACAAAACAACAACAACAGCAACAGCAACAACAACAACAACAACAACAGCAACAACAACAACAGCAACAACAACAACAACTACTACCACTTATTTTTTAATATTAGGGTTTTATTGATATAACCATAACCAGCATTACACTTTCGTTTTACATAATACCACTACTACTACTACTACTATTTTGACTGTAACAACAACAACACAGCAACAACAACACAGCAACAACAACAACACAACAACAACAACAACAACAACAACACCAGCAGCAATGACGACATGACCAGCAGCCCCGACAACACTAACAAAGACGATAACGCGTCGTGATTCCGTCCGTGGCTACGATGCGTTTCGATGCGCTATTAAACAGCGTATCCTGGTAGCAGCAGCAGGCGGTGTCGTTTGCGTGCCATCCGAGTAAGTCGTTGTCGTCGTCGTTGTCGTCATCGTGCCGGTCAACGTGCCAACGCCCGTGCCGCCCCGCCCCGCCCCCGTTGTTACTGTTATTATTACTGTCGGCGCTGGTACCGTTTGTGCTGCTGCGGCTGCTGCTGCTGCTGTTGCTGCCGTTGTTGTTGTTGCTGTCACTGTGACACTGATATTCTGTGACTGTTTTCTACTACTTCGGTAGTCGCCAGCTGGGTAGCTATCGTCGTTATGGCCAATGCCACCCACCACTGTCGATCAGTGGTCTATGCCGATACACCGTCGTCGATAAGCATGCCGGCTGTCCAGTCGACCGGCCAGCAACGATGCTGCCCATAATCATGATCATGATAATCAGCACCATCATGATCACCATCATCTTCATCACCATCATCGTCATCATCATCATAATCATCAGGCTCAGATCGATACAGACCTGCTAGCTCTGGCACGTATCGATGGCACAAATCGGATAGCATAAGTAGCTAACCCAGCTGCTTGCTGTATGCGGTGGTCGAAGCGATCAATCGATCACTGGTTGGTTAATAGTTAGAGGCGGTGACGGCGTCAAGCCAAGTCGGTGTACGACCTTTTTTTTTGTTTTGAGGGGGGTGGAAATTGGCGACAACGACCTGGCCGGGGCAAAGACGGAAGATGGAAGAATAACAAAGATGGCGACGAGCTCATCGAGGCCGCTCGGTCCGCCGAGCGAGTGTTGCTTGTTGCCGTTCTAGAGTTCAAGTGGCAAGTTCGAGAGCAGAAAACCACAGAAAGGACACGAAAACCCTAGCGAGGTGCCCGGAAGAGGGGAACAAGCCGAATTGGCGCCTTCCTTCGCTCGGGGCACATACGACATGGCGATTTTCATGAGGCGGTATGTACCTACGTTGGCAGCGACAGAGGTGACAATAATAATAATAATAATAATAATAATAATAATAATAATAATAATAATAATAATAATAACGACAGAATTAATAGCGATATTCTTCTACAGTAGAAACTAGAAAAACAACAACAACAACAGCATCAATAACGACAAGAGTTCTAAAGCAACAACGAGGGTGATAAAACCAACAACAGCATCAACAACAAGATATTAGCAATAAAGACAACAGTCCTAAAATAACAACTAAACAATCAGACAGCCAACACAACAAAGGTACTAAAGGGATATCTCAACATGTACGGGCCTTTCGAGAAGATGTTTCAATAGTCTCTTGCAAATTGGGTTAAAAGATGCGAAATTTGAAAAATAACAACAGCAATAACAAAAACAGTCCTAAAACAACAACAACAACAACAGCAACAAGCGCAATATTAGTACAATAACAACACCATCACCAGCAGCAGCAGCAGCAACAGCAACAATAACAACGACAGGTTTCTTGCCTGTTTGATGAGACGCACCAGACGGAGAAGGAAGAGATAGGTGGGCGGTTGTTCTATTTGTTCCTGACGGGCCAGCTCAATTGATTGCTTCTTTTCCTTTTAGTCGACTTCGACTTTGGGCGTCAGCGGACCTGAGTCGACGGTCAACTGTTCTGCCACGAGTTTTAGCGGGCAGCTAAAACGAGCACAGTCTCTGGTACGCCTAGGTACAGGCCCAACAAATTGTGCCATTGCGGCTCTTAGAGAGGCAAAATGACAACGATATATAAAAGGCAAAATGCAAAAATAGACAACATCGCAAGAGAGGAGGAAAGAGAAAGCAATAATTTCGTTCTAGGACTTGGGCTCAGAGAGAGAGAGGGAGCGAGAGAGGAACCCTGTATTATGTGGTTACCACTTAGCTAACGGCCCTTTAAACATACATGGTTTTATTTGACTGGCTGGTCTATCTTAGGTCGTTCAAATAACCGTCTGCCCCTACGAGCGCCCCTACGGTTAGAAATAGAACATATTGCCTAATTGGTCCGGCTGTAGCTCAACTACACACACACACAAGCATACATGTGTCAGGGAAATTACTCCGATTGTGTTGCTACGCGATTATTTCCGGCGGCATTTTAGTCGTAGTTTACGTAGATTATCAATGTTCATTTGATCGTAATAGTGTGAGACATTGCTACAACTGTTGTTCAAAGTGAGTGTCGTTAAGTTGGAACGAAAATTAATAGTTATCATTATTATAATTCTCCACAACGTGAGTGAGCGACTTGGGAGGGATTTGCCGGGTATGCGGGCCGACTCGTCAACTTTGGTGCTTGAATTACCGCAAACTCACTATAACCACCTTAGCTCCACTACAAGTGCTACTACGATAGCGGCTAACAGTAACGGTAAACCTCGGCCGCAGTACTTTTGATTGCTGTTGGCCAAGTCAAGGTAATTAACAACGACTTTCCCAAGTGTCGGCAGCGGAGATGCTGATGTCGCTGAGGGACCTCTGGGTGCCAGCAGGATATAACAACAACAACAAAAACTACAACAACAGCGACAATAGTGACAACAACAATACAAACAATAACAAAACCGAAAGCGAAATGATTGTATCATTAGTGAGGCGTCTGTGGCTTTTGTATCTCTTCTTACGTGAAGCAGCATCATACGGTAGCTGGCCGTTCCCAGTAGGTATTATAGCAAGCTTCGGCGCCTGTCCGTTCGTTTCATTGGCGTGCCAACATATATATATACATATATATATACGCACATATATATACAACATATATATATATATATATATACGCACATACATGTATGCAGTATACATACCATACAGATCTGTGTATAAATTTGCTGCTGGCTAGCACGCTACGAGCGTAGTGCCGTTATTGTGTATATGTTGCCGGGTCTATGTAGGCTCTCATAACGTAGAGCTTCTTCATCAGGTCCCATGACGCGGTGGGTAGCGCGACATCCCGGGTGTTGATGTCGCCTAAAACGATGACGATGCTGACCGCTTCATGATTTAAGTTAAAAACGACTATTGTTTGTTTGTTTGTTCCTGCTGTTGTTGTTACTGCTGCTACTATTTTTGTTGTTGTTGTTGCTGTTGTTGTTGTTGCTGCTGCTACTGTTGCAGCTGTTGTTGTTGATACTTCTTCCTATTGTCATTGTTGTTGCTGACGTTGCCGTGTTGCTATTTTACATCGCTGTGTACATCGCTTTATGCAAACCTGCATTGAATACCAACAGCTAGCTTTTACTGCGTCCAAGTTTTTTGTACAGTTTGGCGGGCGTTTTTCGTTCAGCTTCCGGCAGTTCGTGTGTATATTTGCTTGCTATTCCCGCTGACCATTCTCCTGCTAATGCTAATGAAGCCATGCACCGATTTGATTAATTGTCCTACTTCTGTACACACAGCACATATTGTGTATGTATGCCGTATTCATGTGTGTGTGTGTATTTGTGCTGTACACGCCTTGACAGTTAAACGACATTGACGCTCTCTAAACGAGCTATGATCAAGCGTGCGTAAAGCAGACTGACCAAGTTACAGAGAGACACTTGGTCCGACGGTGTTTCATACGCGAAGGCGTCAATGAAAAGCTCACTACCGTTTATGGTGTGAAGTGTGAGGCTTTCTGACTAAAGTCGGTGAATCTTTCCTGTTCATCATTGGCTGCTTTTCTCCTTTTTCTTCCGGTGTGGTCGACCATCTCAGACAAGTTAAAAAAACAGAATGTGGTGTTCGGCGCATACTTCTTCCGTGCGATCAACGCGATCGGTACTGGCAGTTGCGTTACACGGCAACTTGTGTGGCTACAGGCGTCCTCGCCTCAATGTGGCCGTCTATTGTCATACTGAAATTTGTATTGTAGATTGGCTAAACCAAAAAACAGAGGGCCATGCGCAGCAGGCAACACTGCCGGCTGCAACCACTGTGTGTGTGTTCGTCTCTATGTGAAAACGTGAGAGGAAAAAGAAAAAGCTCAAGACACACACACAGAGAAAGAGGGAGACCGAGAAAAGAAGGCGCCGGCGAAGCCTTCATTTACCGTTATGAGGAGCAATCCTGGTAGTCGCTTGGAGACGATCGCTCATTGTTGTTGTTGTTGTTATGGTATGGGTATGGTGCTGGCTCAAGCGCTGTCATTGGGTAGGTACTCCAGCTTCCTGCCCTGAGTGGCCACTGCCGACAATGATGTTGTTTTGCGACTGCACTCCTTTGCAGAGAGAGAGAGAGAGAGAAGGCCATGCAAAAGAGCGTGACCAAGACGCTAGACCATCCTTCACAAAGCGTGCTTCACACATATGACAAATGCACGGCATGCCGACGTGCCGCGGTAGCGCTTTGCTGCTGATCTGGTTGCTGGCTTAGCACTGGGCTGGGTTAGCGTGCGTCAAACGGTCGACATTCGACATATAACCTGCAACAACAACAACAACAACAACAAAAACTCAAACAACAACAGCAAGAACAACAACAACAACAACAAAAACAACAACAGCTACTATGACGAAGATGGCTACTATGCAGTGCTGTATGTGGGAATCGCGGTAGCGGTTGCAAGTTAAAGATCTTCAAGCAAGATGCGCTCACGAAGCCATTCATTCATTCACTCATTCATAGTGTGTCTGTGTGTATTGTCGTAACGAACGCCGGCCGGCGAGTTCGTGCCGGGTGGGTTCGACGATGTGTCGTCGTCGTCGTTGTCGCCGTGTATTGTTCGTCTCTCACACAGCCCTATGAAAATGACGTTGTGGGGAAGGAATTTTGCCCCATCCGCCGTTCCGCTCCCCGCTGGAACTCATAGCCCGTTGGGAGTCGCTGCTCACGCCGCCACCCCGAGCAGCAGAAACAATGATCACTTACAACACTAATGACGACAACAGTAACCGCAAAAACTAACAGTAGGCTTGTTGTAGTAAACAACAACGGTTGTAGTAGTACTAGTTGTTTAGTAACGACTTTAACAGCAACAACAACAACAGCTTCTATCAGGGCGGCAGCTGCAACGACGACGACGACAACAACAACAACAGCAACAGCAACAACAACGATTACCACAACCAGGAACAATAACAACAACACAACGACTAACGCAAACAACAACGATTAACGCGAACACCAAAAACAACAATAGCAACAGCAACAATTAACGCGAACACCAAAAACAACAATAGCAACAACAACAACAATTAACGCCAACAACAACAACAACAACAACGATTATCGCGGCAAGACAAGCACCATAGAGAGGCGGCGACGTTATTAACAGCGTTGCAGAAGACCCGTTTCGAGCCGGGTGACGATAACGAGACCCACGACACCAGTGGGTCGATCTCGCTTCGGCACGGCTTCAGTAGGTGTTCCGTACCTGTGAGAACAAACTTACGCATAAACATCCTATGCGTACGACCCGCCTGACAGATGGAGTGGGTCCAGCACCCCATCTTCGGGATCTTCGCCACCCACACGTGCATGAGCCATACTACAGCGGCTGCTCTTGCCAGTGTTCTCTTCGGTCGGCATGAAAACCAACACGGAACAAACAGGTGTTGTGAATAGTGGTATTGAATGACGGTAGTAATGAGAAGTTGTCGAGGTGGCTGACCTCTATCTATCGAATTCTGTCGAATTTGACTCATTATGGCTTGCTCGGATTGCCTTTGTTTGTTGGCTAGTTCGGCGGGTACGAAAAGCGATGGCATAGTCGCAAATACATGCGTGTTGATATATATATATATATATATATATATATGGTATGCTAGGCTTCTTACTAATCGCTTACTAATCGTTATGCTATACGCGATCAGTATAAAGCAGAAATGAAACCACGGAACGCTGACGTCAACGCAAAAGTTTTAAGCTTAATTCGCGTCAAGCTGTAATGTATATATATATATATATATATATATATATGGAATGTATATGTATACAGGGTGTTTAATCCCAAGCTGTGCAGACTTAAGAGTCGTACATTATGTTAAAATAAGTTTTCAATTTCACAATGGTATGCGGGAAGAAATGTCTTATTTAGGCGTGACAGTGAAATTGCAAATTTTGATTATGCCAATGTGGCTGGAGCTGGCCGACCGTCACGTCACAAAATATGGGATTGCAAGAGAAAGAGTTGTTCAATAGAGAAGCTTAAGGAAGTTCTGCTTAAGAAGAAAATTAATCATGGATTTTATCACTGTCGGCTAGTGGTAGTAAATAGCTGACTATTTTTTATTTACGCTGTGATGATTATTAGCCTGTTGACTTGATTTTCATTTGTTTTTTTAAATCTGTCTTTTGAAAAAGTTCTACTGAGAATGGCTGGCTATCGGAATCACAACATAAGGCTTTTCCTCTTCGTGGTGTATGTCAAACAGGGGCATGTCTCGTATCAGTTTGTGTTGATATGTTTCTCTATATAAGAGTGGCCGTTCCGTTCTTATTGTTACTGCCTTTACATTTAATGGCGCTATCTCTACCATGTCTTCCTGAAGGAACCTGCATAAATATTGCATGCGCCAGTCTTGTGCCAATAGAACACGTGGACCGATATCACGTCTTAAGGCTGTGTAGACGTGGGCAAAACGTCCCTATGAACTCAGCCGCTTGAGGACGTGCGCAGCCTAAATGATACGCATGTCAAATTGGCGCACGCAAGCAACTGCCTTCATTGCCTCGGACTATTTTTTTGTAGTTTTTAAGTGCGTTTTATTGAATAACATGTACGCTGACCATGCCTTAATTACTTTAGGCTTAAGACTAATGCCCGTGTACGGTTTTGCAACTGAGGCAGATGTTCAAGTTCTGACGTTGTTCGCATGTGTGCCATTAAGTTCTGCCAGAACAAGGTCATCTGCCACAGGTAAGGTTCAGCAGGTAAGAGGGGCTTGTCGTCGTCCGTCAGCGGTCTCTTGTATCGTCTTAATAAAGAATTGCCTTGTGAGCGTCGGTGTGCGTCGGTCGATGACAACAACAACAACAACAACAATAACAACAACGACGACAACAACAACAACGACAACAACAACGAAACGTAGAGGAGCCATGTTGCCATTTCAAGGACACGACGAATGTCACGCGCGCATCCACGAAAAGTTAGCAAAGTGCGCTACTTGCGTGCGATGTTGAGCGTCGGTGAGCCGGCCGACCGACCGACACCCCTGACAGATCGATGTGAAATCGTTGACGACGGAAAGCCAGGCACGTTTAACTGTCCGGCAGCCAGTTCGTACATGTGGTGTTGTGAGCGGGTGTGCATTTCCGTGATGCGTTGTCGGCACTGTGTTGCTGTGTGTGCGTGTGCTGCCACGCCATCAACCGGTGGTTAAAGCGGACTGCCGATACCAAGCAAATGGGTGGCGGACATGTTTGCCGGACGCCTCCGTTGCCCCCCCCCCTCCTCTCTCTCTCTCTCGCTCTCTCTATCTCTCGTGGAAAAACCCCTTCACCCCCATCCTCTACGAGACGAAAAAGAAAAAAGTTGATGGACTTCTGTCGAAAAAGACGTAGGGAGGTTAACGCCGTTTACAATTGCTGTACCGATCCTCCTCCGATCTAATCTTTCCTTTCCTTCTTCCTCTTCTTTCCTCTCTCTTTCGTCCTGTGATGTGTTCGTATTCTATTTTTACTTGTTGTTGGTTTTTTTTCCTCTCGTATTTTCCCCTGCCTTTGTTCGTGTGCTTGCCCCGCAAATATCCGTCATTCGGGGACGAGTAAACATATTTGCGCACAGCAAATGCTCGCACAGCCACAAATGCGCGCAAACAAAAACCACGAAAACGCTACGGGATAAGGCGGTGCTGCACTACCGGAGGGTGGATCGGTCACCACCACCATCAGCAACAACACACAACAACAACAGCAGCAGCAGCGGGGCAATGATCAATGCGCGCATCATAGACATGCAAACACTCAAACAAAGCAAGCCACGACGTAAATATCTGTAAAAACAGAATTAGACATGCTCGTCACATGCGAGACACGCTTTTGCCGCTGCACCTCTGTTCTACTCCTCCTCGTTCACCTTACACACTTGAGGTGCACACGGCGGTGAGGCGAAACCGCGACCGACCGTATCCAAAGTAGGAGGAAGTACGTGACGCATATATGCAGGCGTATTTATATATGTATATATATTTATATATATATGCATATATATGTATATATATATATATATAAAGTGTGTTGCAAAAAATTAGCAACTCATGTTTTTTTGTGATAATTTTGGCTTGGTTTATTTGAATGGCTTGAAATTTTAAGCGCATGATGTAAATGACGAAACATGAGTATAGTGTTGATTTCATTGCAATCTCAACATCGGTTCATACAAAAAATAAAAAAGTGTGAAAAAACAGTGTTGCAAAATATTAGCAACAATAGCGCCTTACAGCGTATTCGAGTCTTAGCAGGGCTGTATGACTCATTTGAAACTACATATTTTATTCTAGAAACGGGTTTTTCGTCCCTTCTTCTGAATCAAATCGTAAACTCGGTCTTTCATGGAGTTAATGAGCTGTTGTAAGTACGAAAGTGGAATATTAGTCCATGCTTGCTGGACAGCTTCTTTGAGGTCCGACAAATGATTATATTGTCGACCATTTGCGTAAATCTGCTTTACCAAATGTCCCCAAAGATTTTCAATAGGATTCAGGTCTGGACTTAATGCCGGCCAGTCAAAAAGTGGCACTCCTTGTTCTTGAAAAAAGGCTATAGTGCTAGCCGAGGTATGAAACGTGGCGTTGTCTTGTTGAAAAACTGCGTCAGGTCCCCCAATTTTTCTGAAGTGGGCTTCTAACTGGGAACCGACAATGCGCTGGTACATGTCAGAATTGTTTCGGCATACAATCTCGACTAGATCAAACTTCCCATTATATCCAAACGCGCCCCAATATTTCACAGAGCCACCACCGGCCACACTTTTCAAGAACCATTTAGGTTCCTTCCGTAAATCGTGCCAATAGTACTGACAGCCGTCAGGGCCATCGAGATTAAATTTATTTTCATCCGAGAAGACGATGTTTTTCCACTCGTTATCCCAAGTTTGGTATCTATGCGAAAATTCACGCCGTGCGACAATGTGCTTCGGTTGCAGTCGCGGCATAAGCTTCCTTTTCGCGTATCGCACGTTTTTGTCAGAACTTAACACTCAGTACACTGTGGATCGGTGCACTGGCACTCCCAAAGTAGTCCTGATCCTGGAAGAAGACATTTGGTCATGAGTAGCCAACTGTATGATCCTTCGCCGATCTCGAATAGTCAAAACTGGCTTACGCCCACTGTTAGATCTGCACCTTTGGTTCACTCCAGGGTGTAAGAACCTGCTGATGGTGCTCTTATGCCGTCCTAATCTAGTTGCTATAGCAGTTACTGTATGACCGAGCTCAGCATATGCCTCAATTCTTGTCTTTTCGTTATCCGAAAGATCCTTTGTACGACCCATGGTTTAAACATAAGATTCGTCGTTAGTTCGGAACAACGACTAAGCTGTAGAATATTTTGCAGCTATATAACGATTGATTTAGCTAGACAATATTCCTGACATTTGATCTCTGGGATCGAATATCAGCTGTAGTATCGACTATCCTTTACAAACAAGAGCTGTGTTGTTAGCATGTTATTGTTGCTAATATTTTGCAACACTGTTTTTTCATACTTTTTTATTTTTTGTATGAACCGATTTTGAGATTGCAATGAAATCAACACTATACTCATGTTTCGTCATGTACATCATGCGCTTAAAATTTCAAGCCATTTAAATAAACCAAGCCGAAATTATCGCAAAAAAAAACATGAGTTGCTAATTTTTTGCAATACACTTTATATATATATATATATATATATATATATAAATATAGACTACTGCTACAACTACTAAGAGCTGACGGTTCGACGTCAACGCGATCTTTTATACAATAACAATTCTCCTCAAGGTTTACAGATTTTGGCTGGAGTTATAATACATAAATAAAATAAAATAAACGCGAATGTATATATGTATATATCACATTGGCAAATATATCAAATATCGGTCAAGTTCGAACTCGTATGCTGTATATATATGAGCGTTTATATCCGTATGTGCGCTGGTAACAATGAGCTGGCTGTAGATCTCTACTGCGGATTGAATGAAACGAGCGTGCAGCGCGGTTCATACTATGCCGCACCGCCGATAAAGTCCATGCCCATTTGTGCGCCTACACGCACATATGCGTGGATTTTTTTGTCGTCCCAGTCGTGTTTAGCGAGTGAGGGCGTCGTTTCCTCGGCCTCAGTGTACATTATGCGTTTCTACATGCGTTTTTTTATGAACGTACAGGATCATGTTTATACGACTAATAGTACCAGCCGCCATTGTTGTATTTTATATGCGTTAATTGTATAAACGACGAATGTACGATCCTCATCTTGCCTGTTATTGTCTCCCTGTTCTACTCGTTGTTGTTATTGTTTGTTGTTGTTGGTGGTGGTGTTTTCTTGTTGCGGTTGTTTGGTGCTGTTAATGTACTTATTGTTGCTGTTGTTGAGGCAGTTGTTGCTGTTGTTATCATACCGGTTGTGGTTGTTGTTTTTGCTTTTATTGTTGTGGTTGTTGTTGTTGCTGCTGCTGCTGCTGCTGTTGTTGAAGCAACGTATGTTTTCGTAGTTTTCTTTGTAATTGTCGAATGCGTTGTTGTTATCCCCGCCGCTGGCATTGTTATGGTCGTCGTCGTCGGTGATACTGCATGTTGTATTGTTATCGCGACGCATGCTGTTGTTCTTATAACCGTTTATATATATATATATATATATATATATATATATATATTGTTATGCCTGTGGTCGTGTGCCGCGGTGCGATGTTGTTGTTGGCACTTTCCTTGTGGCGAACTCGTCCATCTCTTCCCGTCGCCTCTCCCCCCACCATCCCCGTATTGTGAGGACGCAACCCGTGGGAACTACACCAGCATTTCGTCGGCCGGCGCTTTGTAATCCTCAAAGCCTTGACGATCATAGCGACAACTGTGGCGGCGGCAGCAGCAGCAGCAGCAACAACAACAAGAGGGCGTTGTGAAATGCCCTGCGCCAGACGGGTAAATGGGCGCAAATGAATTAATTAATGAATGTAAATGAATAGCTGAATGAATGGACAATGGGCGATGGGCGAAAGAAGCGAGCGAATACGTTCTGAGAAGGCCAGACAATGATCAGCGCTTCGCTAATTGTAGTTGTTATGTTTGTTGTTGTTGCTGTTGTTGTTGCTGACCTGGTCATCTCGGGTGCCGAGAATTGGCGAGGTGGATAAGGAAAATTGAAAGTGGAAGTGCCGCCATGCCGGGATATTATACGTGTATACATAGGGCGGTCTTTGAGGGAATACGGCGTC
>QVRM01003806.1:0-42500 GCA_003439945.1 Dermanyssus gallinae | reverse complement strand
GAACGCGGACAAAACAGAACCACCGGTCCACACGAAGAAAATCCTCTGAGCCCGGCTCGAAGACACTTAGACGCACTTAGAGCCTAGTGACACGAATAGTGGGCTAACTAACACACCAGCGACGCTCCAGAGGCATGACTCCGCCATCGTTCTCGTCCCCGACATAAACAACTTGTCGACAACAGAGAGAATTACGATCTCGAGCGGCTTTTGACGGGGCACGGATGCTTCCAAAAGCCTAGGCAAGGTTCCGGATGCCAAGTGCATCAGGTGTGAAACAGACGAGGAGTGTGACGTGACCCGAACGTGACCTACTCCAGAGAGACAGAAAGATAGAAAGAGAGATGTCGGGATGAGAAAACGAATGCCCGTTCACTCGGAGGCAGCCACAGATATGCAACTTTTGCACACATCAATCGTTTCAGATAAAGGACGGTGCAGTTACCCAACAGCTCAATAATAACAGGAATAGTAATCGTTATTAAAATTATTTAAAATAGTCATTGTAGAAGCAATAATCATACTATGTTGGCGAGTCTAATTCACGCAGTTCGGATTGACTTGCTGCTCGTTTGATTGAAGTGTGTCACAGAAAAGGTAAACTTATATAGAGACAGAGGAGAGATCGTGATGAAGATGAACATTAAATACCGGTAGTACCGAACAGTAAAATTAAAGTTCTACTAAGCAGGCATATCAAGAGCATATACTGCACTATACAATCTTAAAGTTTTGCTGTTATTACTAATATATATATATATATATATATATATATATATATATTGTTAGTACCCATAGCTGGTATCAGAAGGAGAATCGTCGTCTTGGTCTGAGAACGCCCACATAATTGTTTACCGTTTTTGTGTATTCGTCTGCTACTATTCTTGGGTGAGCGATTTTCACTTTTCTTATTGCGCTTTGTATTTTATACTTGTTCGCCTTTGTATACTTTTGTTGCGGTTTTATTGGTTCATTTTCACAACGGTCATAACAACAACAACAACAAAACAGATGCAGCCGTACATACGGCAACGGCCGACATAACAGCAGAAACAAAATAGCGGACAAAGCTTTAAGAATGACATAAACAAAGCTCACAAGAACGCCAGCAACAATCAAATCATCAACAACAACAACAAGAATATTGCCAAGAAGACCAATGTAATCTCTTCCTCCTCCGGGCCGGCGTTGTTCGGTTCGTCGGCCACCCCTTCGACTGTACTGAAGCCGTGAAAACCGGCTCCCGTGCGTCGTCGTCGTCGTATCAATGAGGGCGCAATGAGGTGCGTCGACACGCTCTACTAAGTACTACGTGTTGCGTGAGCCATCTTCTAATGTACATATTGTATATGTGTGTACATGCACTACATGCCACGCACAATGAGAAGCAAGCAGGCAGGCAGCCAAGCAAGCAGACAGGTAGGTAGGTACGCAGGCACTGTCACTGAGAGTCAGGTGTACAAATGTGTACAGTCGTCAGTACCAACCCACAGTACCACACAGAGTGGTGGGCAGCGCACGCGTCGACTCCAAGAGGCAACCAGATCGCTGCGCTGATTACTCGCAAGTGTTCTCGCCATACTAGGCACGAGCACATCATGAGGAACGAGTCCAGCAGAAAGAGACGGGCAAGAAGAAGAACGAAAAGTTATTATTGTGGTCGTTTTCGTTGTAGTACCAACACCTATATATATGTATATATATATATATATATATATATATGTATCATAACTACTTCCGTTGGCAGCGGAAGTGTAAGTATCTCTCTCTTTTGGTATATATATATATACATAGTGTGTTCAAAACGTATCGCGACTTTTGTGTTTTTTCAAAAATTATTCATTTATTCATGAATATCTATTTTGTCCCCTTCAAAGTAATCCCCATGAGATATTATACACTGTGCCAACGGTTTTCCAATCTTCGAAGCACTTCAAAAAACCATTTTTTTTAACCTTGTTCAGCTCCTCCTTCGATGCCGTCTTTATCTCGTCAAGCGTAGCGTAACGTCGTCCTTTCATGGGCCTCTTCAGTTTAGGGAACACGAAAAAGTCACAGGGGGCCAGATCTGGGGAATACGGTGGCTGCGGCATCATTAGTGTGTTGTTTTTGGCCAAAACTCGCTGCACAAGCAACGATGTGTGAGCAGGGGCGTTATCGTGGTGCAAAAGCCAATTTTTGTTCTTCCACAAATCCGGGCGTTTCTGGCGGATTGCTTCGCGCAAATTGCGCATAACTTGCAGGTAATATTCCTTATTGACCGTTCTACCCTGTGGCAAGAACTCATGATGCACCACGCCCCTGCAATCGTTAATCATTAATTTTTTCGTCTGTTGTTGAAGTGCTCGGGCGTCCGGCACGCTCTTCGTCGTTCACATCTTCTCGGCCTTCTGAGAACATTTTGTACCACCGATAAACGTTGCTTCGGTCCAAGGTAGCTTCTCCGTATGCCACAGTAACATTCGGAATGCATCCGCGCACTTAATTTCGTTTTTCACACAAAATTTGATACAGGTTCTTTGATCCATTTTTTTGAATAGGTAAAAATCGAAGACGATCCAAAACACGTGCAAGCAAGCAGCTGTCAACAATTAAGTGAACATTCAAAATGGCCGAGCTTGTCGGCATAAGTGAGAAACATGAGTACTATATATATAGGGCGATAAGATTTAGTTTCTCTTGTGTTGTTGTTTACAATAATGATTGTGTTGCACTTGCTTTTCGTTGTTCATGATTAACTGTTGTTATAGAGTTGTTATTTAGTGCGAGTGGCATTCTTGTTCAGAGCTCTACTGATGCTCGCTCGCGCAGGAGCCCATACTGGTGTCTCGTCTGCCGTCGCTGCTGGCTGCTAGCTTTTGTTTTCGTTTTTTTTCTACGTTTTAACTGCAAGCGATTACAGAGCAACGACGCGCAGTCATGGGCATATATATATATATATATATATGTCTTATTTATGACGCGTGTTCGTATTTTGACGCAGACCAGACGCTTCCAGACTATCTGTCGTCACACTGCAATTGTTCATGTGGTTCTTGTTGACGTAGATTTTGTTGTTGTTGTTGTTGTTTTCGTTACTATTTTCACTTGTTTGGCTGTCTTTGTTTGTGTTCTGTCGCTATTAGTGTCATGATGGTTTTCATTATTGCTGCCGTCATACTGGAAGCATTGTTTGATTAACTTTGTTGCTGCTGCTGCTGCTGCGACTTTGTTGCAGTTATCCTAGTATTTGCCATTACTATGACAGAAGAACATCAGCCGTAAAAACACCTGACCAATTCAGTCATGTGTCTGTACTACAAAGTCATTCAAGGCAGGTACCCGGAGTACACGTAAAAGCCTTCCTTAGCCTTCAGTAAAAAAAAGCCACGCTATCCTCATATCCACTATCGGATCTCTGACCGTCTGATTGGCTGCAATGTCCGACGACCAGAGAGTTTCCAACAACAACAACAGTTACAACAACAACAGCAAAACAACAACAACAAATTACGTTATGTACGACGAGGAAAGGCGTATTATGGGCATTGTTTGGACAATAACGGGCCGGCACGACGCAAGTTCGACCTGCTCAGCCAGCAGTTTTTGTTGTTGTCATCAACAACATTAGTTGTCATTTTGTTGTTGTTGTTGTTGTTGTTATTGTCGTAGTTGTTGTCATCGTGGTCATAAACGACATTAGTTGACTTTTTGCTGCTGCTGCTGCTGTTGTTTTCATCATCCATAACATTAGTGGTACTTTTTTGCTGTTGTTGTTGCTGTTGTTGTTATTATTGATGATGATGAGGCACGATGTCGGCAGTGTGTATGTGTTTGTTATATGACGAGGATAGGCTTTGTTGAACAGACGACACGCTAATATGTGGATATTGCTCGTTGGCGGTCGTGGCGAAGGCAAACGGAGGACTCGTTGAGAATGGTATGATGTCGAGTCATGAATGACACGACACTGCACGTCGCGCATGAAAACGACGACGATGACGACGAACCGTTGATGCTGCTCGCCCCTGCTCGATGATCGATGAGCGATGAGTTTCCATGACCGAGCTGGACGGGATGACTACGGCAGTCTTTGGTAGTTAACGGTTGATGAATGAATCAAAGACAATGCTTGATTGATTGAATGAATGAATGAATGAGCGAAGGAAATCAGGAATTAATGCATGTGTGGATGCATTGATGGATGGATACAGACGAATGCAGGTAGATATTGTGTTAGTGCGGCCAGTCGGAATAATACCTGCAACTGACGGCGCGCTACGTTAACTGCGAGTCTTGCTGCTCTTCTTGCGACGAACCTGCGGCTTTGCCTAATGGTACGGTTGGGTGGAAGCAGACTAGCAAGGTCTAGGGTGACGGCGGTGGGGACAGCTAGTGCAGCGGCGTAACTGTCATCTGTCATGTACGGCAAGCGGATACGTCGCTACTGTCTATATCTATTGCTGCTTAGTAATATTGCGGTCCACATTTTGGTATTTCGTAGTTCTTGTTGTTGTCGTCCTTCTGTATATCTATATCTATATAAGTATAATGTATATATATATATATTATATATATATATATATTTTGCAAATCCATTGAATTTATTCAATAAGTGCACATTTGCACACTGAGGCAGTGCCCGCCTATATTATATATATATATATATACGCAAAGTAGAGCTATCCATTAGCCTTCTGGAGGGTGGGCAAGGTGTGCGGTAGTTGAGCTCGTCATCCTCGTAGTGGGCCGAGGTTTCTCGAATTATGCACTAGACACATCCACATGGAAATTGCGCGATTCAACCAGGCGCGATTCAACATGTGCAGACTGGCGCTGCATGCATCATTCAATGCATCGACCTGGGCTTGCGTACCAACCACGTGCGAGCTATTTTCTGCTCGTCATGTGAAGCTTGGCCGACCAGCTCGTTCTGACGCTCTCCGCTCCTCCTCCTCTTCCTCCTCCTTGTCCTCATCATGATCATCACCATCACGATTGATTTTATTTGTTTAACTTCATTCAGCTTTATATTGTACTACTATTTGCGGCAGGCGCTCTTGAAGACCGGTAACCTCCAACCACGATTCTATGACTACACATACGAGGGCGTAGCGCGTAGATACATACTTAACAAGTGCTCCATGAGTGACTGCACGCAGTGGGACCACGGTGGGGTGCGATCCGGAGGGACCGGAGGGCCTGCCTGTCGTGGGGGAACTCGGGCGGGACGTCGGCGAAGACGTCCCCCGAGTCACCCCCCCCCCACGCGCGCGTTGTTCTTTCACGGTACACGTCGAACGCGTACCGCTGCCTCGTCTCATCTGATTGTGTGCCGTATTCGCAAGACACTGCTGGTACTGCGGGTGCCGTTACTGTTAATTAGTCCGCTGTCGGCTGGCAATTTGGGGCGCGACCACTCGAGCCGTCTTTCCTGCGATAAGATATAGATGGCTTGACGTGGGCGTTGTAGTAATGAGCTTTTCTTCATCGTCGTCGCCGTTGTCCTCGTCGTCGTCGTCTTCGAGGTGAACCAGCGCATCACCAGCGCCACTCGCACAACAACGACCATTAAAGCAAATCATAGCGTCGCGGTTGCCGTTGACGTCATCCACGTTCGTCGCCTGGAATTCAACGAACTTTCTCACTTTTGTCCGCCTCATACGAGCTAGAATTTAATTGCCCAGAATTTCGACGACTGACTGACTGCTGATTAACTGACTGACTAGCCTTTAGTTAGATCTGTTCGGCGCTTTACGGGTCACGGCTCGTAGTGGTGGCCCTAATTAGTCGCGATCAGCATAACAATAGTAGTAATATTACTCATAAGGAAAAGTGACGATAGCAAGAAGAACAGCGGCAACAGCAACAACTACCACAACAACAACAACAACAACAACAACGACAACAACAACAACCAAAACAAAAGGCCAAGTACGTTAGGGTAATCAAAAGTAGAATACCGGTCTCCTTTGGCTACCGGCTCTAACTCAACAGCTAGAGGCCGGCTATCCTGCATCGCTGAGCCGATCGCTACCCACCTACCGAACGGCCTCCCAAATCCTCTTTCCGAATGAGGTCGTTCGATAATCATTCGTAGTGCTCGCTTGGAATTAATTATTTAAAATTATTATTCTAGCTAATTGTTCATCGCTCGCTTGTTAGCTTGTTTTCGTTTTCTTTTCTTTTTTTTCAAAGAAGGCGTGGGGCTAGCGGCAGAACGAACGCAATAGGGGATAGGCAGGCGACTCTTCTTCTCTATCTCGATGCTGTCGGCACTGTAGTTGTCCTCGTCAATATAAGACTTCCTGACAGCACAAACACGGATGCCACCATCATTTAAGGTACCGTCGACGAGCCCGTCCATTGGGGGTAACAATCACTGATTGTAGTGGGTGTTGAACGTGATATGGGACGCGTATATATATATATATATATAATCAATGGCTGTCTGGGATATTTCGTTCGGCTTTGTCTATCAGTTTTTTTAATTTCGTTTACACGCGTATTATCGCGACCGCTATACGGCACACGACACGCTCATTTGACCAGACCGGTATTGATATACGTATAGTTACAGCTAATACTATTATTTTTAGTATTACGTTTGCGATAGCTTTCGCCTTTGGCACTTACTCGCGTAACAACGGTAATGACTATTTTATTGCGAGGAACAGAGGCCTATTAGTGCGGTTCTACCGCCAATATATATATATATATATATATTCTTTGTGCAGACAAGTAAGAAAAACCGCCACTGATATGCCGAGTTTTCACATTGGACTGAAGCTTCTCAACGCGAGGTCCATATATATTGCTCTCCTCGGCACGGCCGTGTGGGCAATTTCTTCAAGGTTTCTCAGGGGAGCAAGGGAAGGGCTATATATATATATATATATATATATATATATATATATATAGGATGAGCTTCCAATAGTGAGTTTAGTTGATGGAAGTACGAGAAGTCACAAGTCCGAACCCAAGGTGACATTTATTTATTTTACTACAAATCATGTCAACTGCGGTTATCTTATTTTGGGATACGCTTGCTATGAGTAGCAGATAGTAATAAATCACGTAACTAGACTCAATAATTAGCTCGATAGGGCGAATGGGGGTACGGACGCCATGCTGTTTCTTAGCGCCACCACCGCTACCGCCTGTACTCGATTATTACGCCTGATCGGCCACCACAGCAGCTAGAGCATACGTCGAAATATTCCATATACCAAAAAAGCTTATAGCATACGCATAGTAGTAGTCTTATACGAACAAGAGGCAAAAGAGGAGCACGTTGAAGCAGCTGATTGAACAGCAAACAGCATCGGCCGACGGTGCACCACATTTATACTCTCACTAGGTTATACGGAGTCCTCGGCAGGGCCTCGGCATCCATTTTTTTAAGTTGATATATATGCTACTACCAGATTTCATTCCAGTACTACTCTCGGTTTACTTCGGTTTTACCTCGGCATCTACTACTACTACTACTATTATTAGCAAATGCGTGTCGTGTCTCGGCGGGTTTCCGCGCGGAACATTCCGCGCTTTCGCATGACATCAGAGTCGCCATAGGCCACACATACATACATCATGCGTGCGTACAGGCATACAGACAGACTCATCTACATCATCATCATCCTCAACTCCATCAGCACACCGTCTCCCCCACCAACGCTTCGCGATACGAGCTATGAGCGTGCCGTCCTATGATTGCCTTGCAGTCAAGTCCTCAAGTTTGTCGTCTGGTCCGTCGACCGTTCGTTGTCTGTCCTGTCGGGAAGACAGGCAGACATCAATCGCGATCGACCGGTGTTTGAGCCTGTCCAGCAAGCCGCGGCCATCGTTGTCCTTCTCGATGATGATGATGATGATGGTGAGGTTCATTTCGGTTTGATCGGTGGACTTCGGGCGGACTTCGGGCTGGCTTGCTGGGGGTGATGGTGGTGGTGGTGGGCTTACCCGGAAGACTGAAGACGACTACAGCGCGTGAATACATATATCGATGGCTATCGGTGGCGACGAAGACAACGGATGTTGATGGAGAAGAGCAACACTGACGGGTCTGACCCGTTAAGACGTCGACGGCGACGACGCTGCGTTTTGACGTGGTCAAGGCGGCGTGATAATCGCCTCGTCGTCGCCGCAACAACGACGGCGGCGGCGGCAGCTGCTGCTTCGGCTGCTGCTGCTGCGCGATATTCTTCGTTTGGGAATTATGCCGTCGCGGACTGTATTGGTTGATTTTTGTTGCGCCTATGTCGGACCAAGTTGTCGGACACATGTGGATGCTAGACTTAGCCGAAAAATAGGACGCGAGTCAGCCAAAAATAGAAACAGAGGTAAGCGAGATCAGGAACAGAGTTGGCAGTAGTGGAGAGACTGACCGCCTATTCACCGGTGTTGATGGATGATACCCCACTACTAATACGAACAATCGCGCTAATTAGTTAACTATTACTACTACTACTACTACTATGACGACCACACTTACCTGAGCTGTGCAGCCCCTGCAGCTTCGTCTGTAAATCGCTGCAGTTCACCCCATGACGAGCGTGGGGTGGCTATACCCTATAGGTATAGATAGGGCGGCGACACCCTGTCTGTATAGATAGACATCCTATTATGTGGTATAGGGTGGCGGAAAGAGGGAACAAATGCGAGATTCGCTAAACGTAAGTTAGCTGAGGTTGGACGTCGTCGTTGTTGTTGAGTTACATGCAAAGATCACGCACAAGAACAACAAATACAATATTTGTTACCCAGCAGCGTGTCCAGAGCGGAAGATTAATGTGTCGTAGCGAATCGGACGACAGGGGAGGGGAGGGGAGCGAAGGGAAGATTAGGCGTTGAAATCGTCGTGAGGGCAATGGGGGTTAGTTGTGTGCCGGACATGTGCCGTCAACCAATAATTCATCATCAGTCGCCATGTGATGCCGTCAGCAGCAGCAGCAGCAGCAGCGACAGCAGCAGTAGCTGATCTGCATGGGAAGCGCGAGGAAAGACGTAAGGAAAAACAGCGAGAAAAGGAAGAGCACTAAGAAAATAGGCAAAACGTAGCAGCCGACGATCTACCGAATATGGTTCCCCATGACGACGACGACGATTACGACGATGCGTTTAGCTGCGGAGTCGGCGACAACGGACATTTGCAATAACGGTCGGTCGTAGGGTGAGAACCGCAATTCCTTGACCATCGCGGTGGATGTTGTCGCCATCACTGTCGTCCGCTGCTGCGGCAGTTGCTGGTGTTGCCAATTTTACTACTGCTGCAGATGCTGCTGCCTTTGCAGCTGCTCGTGCTATCTATCATATGATCTGTCTTGCCATTATCTCATCACGCAAATCGATAGAGCATCGTGTGCTCGCTTATATATATGTATATATATATATATATATATATATATATATATATATATATATATATATATATATATACCGAGCAAGATAGCTTAGTGGCAAAGCCTTTGCCTTGCATTCGGAAGGACTGGGTTCGAGACCCAGACGGGCCACTCTTGAATTAGTTTGCATAGTTTCCAATTTGGATAAGGAAAAGGAGCCGGAGTGGATTAAAAATTAACTACGACATGAAAAACCGTACACAGGCCTTACGAGAAAATCTTTTAAAAAAATCTTCAAAATATATATATATATATACATATATTGATAGATTGATAGATAGAAGGTTAAGTGAATAAATGGTCGCGCATTGCACAGCGAAATGAATAAATGAATGAGTGATGATTGTGGGAACTAACGAAGCGCTCTATACGCGCGAGATGCAACTCGTCGTCCTGCTTTCTTGCTTGCGTGTCTGTACGCTCGACGCTGGTATGTACGTAAGCGTTGTCTGCCGGCGGCCATCTAGATGTGTGGTGTAACATGTGTCAGTGCGTATACGGTGGGAACCAGGACCTCGTCTCTCTCTCTCTCGCCTCACCCTCCCCCTCGACGAACGCTGTCGGGGCTTTTGGTGGGGCGTCCCAGCGACCCCCGTCCGGTGGTGTCACGAACGCAAAACGCCATGCAAAACCGTGACAACAATGATGATGGGATGGCGAACAACAATAAAACAACAACAACGACAATGACGACGACGACGACGTCGTGGGCAAAAGACAACGTGACGCGCCATGACACGCGAGAGTGACAAGCTTCAAGCTCGGCAATACATGGTTGGCCGGGCTACCGACCGCCCGCCCGCCCGTCGATTGATGATGGTACCGTAGCAGATGAGCGTACGCAGGACATTTCAGTACATGTAGTGCGCTGCAGTGCATACACTGACAGCTGACTAGCGCTGGCGAAATTACGCCATTTCGGCTAAACGCTGTTTATAACTATACACTATAATATATATATATATATAATTAGGTAGCTTTAGCTGGCAAACAACAAGAGCTGTTACTGTTTCAATAATTGTTGTTGGCGGCCAAAGTATTGATGGTGAGCTTGAATTAGTTTTCCCCGTTGACCCGCCGTTAGTTTCCCCGTTGTCGCCGCACGTGAGACGCAAGACAAATCAGACCTACCCAAATGAGCTGATCGGCTACGTCGTAGATCTCCACGGCCGGCGAACGGGCGGGTGTGATATAATATATATTATATGCTGCGGCCAGCACGCGATTCGCCTTGTTGTTCCGCGCGTTAGCGCGCGTTGCCGTAAACACACAACACACACAAACTCATGCATGCAAAAAGAAGAGAAGGCGACCAAAAGGCAATCGAGCGAAGCTAGTGGCGAAGGGGATCATAGATTTGGTCATGTTTACCAGGCGGTCTATTCCGTCACTAAACTTTAGTTAGACACGCGACCGCGGTGGTGGTGGTGATGACGACGACGACGACAACAACAACAACGGCTGCCGCCGCCAACGGCCAGGTATTAAACAGGGACCTGTCAACTAACGCACCGGCCAACTAACGTAACAGCAATGCACAAATAAACCCGACGAAGTAATGTTCGGCGCATTTAACTCTACTCTACAATATATATATATATATATATATATATATATATATATATATATATATATATATATTATTTATATATTCAGCTGTATTGGTAAATATATTAGTGGCACTCGTCGTAGTTCAAGTCGCAATTGAAATAGCAGTAGCAGCAGCAGCAACAGTGTTAAATGTAGTGTAAGATCCTGTAGTAGCTGTAGTAGTAGTAGTTGAAATCGCTGTATCCGAACTTAGTCTTCGTCTTACCAGAGCGAAGAAGCGATGCAAGCGGCATTTCTAGTTTTGCGTGTTGCAACACGACGAAAGTGTGTGGTTTATCGTAGAGCGTCTTTTCTCTTCCGCTCGACTGGCCAGCACTATAAATGAACCATGGTGTACCATCTAGCACTCCAGTGCGTTTAATGCGGGGCAACTTATCTCTCCGGTCGCCATGAGAGCAAGGACAGGGATAAAATAACGATGATGCATATTATTATTATTATTATTATTATTATTATTATTATTATTATTATTATTATTATTATTATTATTATTACTACTATTATTACTATTATTATTATTATTATTATGTGTTGTACAATCGATAACTAAGCATGTAACGTAAACAAACGATAGTTGCTCGATTTGTGTGTCTACCGTGTATTGGTTGTTTGTTGCCTGCCTGACTGCCCTATTATAGCCGATATAGTGTATAACGGTGTCGGCAACAGTAGATCACGAATGACGAAGGCATATACGGATCTTTCGATGAAGTCTACGCGAACCGTCACCGACTTCATAGGCTCGAGAAACTACTCCTGACTGCCTTTGAGGCGAGCCCCATTTTCACGGTCGTCGTCGGTGCATTCGTTGTTGATGATGGTCATCTAACACGGCTAACAGAGGAAAGGCGGAAGAAGAAGGCAGGAAACAAAACAGCAAGCAAACACAACAACAACAAAACCAACAAAACAACACCACAACACAACAACAACAAACAACCAAAAACAACAACAACAACAACAACAACCACAAACAACAACAACAACAAAAAAACACAACAAAACAAACAACCACAACAACAACAACACCAACAACAACAAAAACAAACAACAAACCAACAACAACCACCAACAACACAACAACAACCACAACAACAACAACAACAACAACAACAACAAACAACAACACAACAACACACCACCACCAACAAACAAGAACAGCAAGCAAAAACAAACAACAACAACAACAACAACAACAACAACAAACAACAACAACAAACAACAAACAACAACAACGACAACAACAAACAACAACAACAACAACAAAAAACAAACAACAACAACCACACACGCAGCCCAGCAGCAACAACAACCAACGGCATCCTGTTCCATATTCATATCCGAACGAACTGCTTTAACGGACTATTCGGTACTAGTACTACACAAGATAAATTCTGACATGACTAGCCATCACTTAGAGTGTTCGACCCATCATCGGATTTCACCAGGTTAGAGATAAATGCCGTTTTGCAGGTTCTACTCGCAGACGTGTGCTGAATACTACGCAGCGAGCTTTCGTGCATTCGGGACAACCGTTTCGATGGTATTTCTCGATGTTTATTATTGCTTACTTTCCGGAAGCATAAAGAAATGCACAATAAATCCGAACACGTGTTATTTTAGTTTAACCGGTCGGTCACGGTAGCGACCAGTTTAGCCCGTGGCACGCTGCACCGTACAGCTAATGGCTTGGTACGTCCTGCAAGCTGTCCTACAGTATCTGCAGACATACACTGGCATCATGTCTCGACTCGGAAACCCGTAATTTCCAAATAGCGAATTTACGGCGCGATGACAGAGGGTTTCCGCAAGGATCTAAACAACTGTATTGGTAAAGTGCAATGTGCTTGCTGTGAGCTCTAACAATTACAAGAACTCTACTGCTACTATCGTAAGGGACTCTGGCAAAGTGACGCACGTGTATATGTGCGATCAGTGGTGCTTGGTGATATAACCACAGCTTTTGTTCTTACAGTTTTAATCACTGGTTGCACCGCAGAAACTAGGCTAATCCGCCTTATGTTGGATTGGCCGTGATCAATGCAGTATGCTCCACAGTGAACCACACTGCATGGATGTGCTGAACAAAAATGTCAATTTATCTTGATTTCAATGACGGTGTGCGCCTCTATGATATATATATATATATATATATAATATGTTTATTTTTCAAATATCCCGACTCTTCGTCGTCAATCGTATCCGGCCATAATGTACCACGCTAACGTGCATTGAGCCAATCAGCAATTTTCTCGGACGTTACGAGACGTCATGTTAGCCGTAGTAATAGTATCAGTTGTCGTACCTGATATCATCCACCAGACGTTGGATGCTGGTGAATGTTTTAACGACAGTTCTAAAGAGCGACGCCCATCTAAGCGTATATTTTACAGATAGTTCAACAGAGTTGATGTTAGATAGCCAGCAATTACATAACCGTGATGATGAGACTTCGGCTTGATTCGGGATGATGGTGTGCGAGGCGAAACTCTGTGCGAGCACTGACTGTTTCGGTTATTCTGAACTATATAGAAAAATTTGATTATTGTCGATCAATAGCGGTAGGTGTAACGGTGATGTAGAACAGAAGATGGCAAATTGGGGACTTTATTTTCTCATCATTTAGTGTCAAACTGCAAGACTCGCAAGCATGATCCGCTACAAAGTGATCAAACCTGTGGGCCTGTCCTGCTTGTGGGGGTAATTAGTTAGCTTTTCTTTGCTTCGTCTGTGCTTTTCGTTGCACATTTGCTTTTATATTGTAGTCTTTTACGAAGTTCTGATCGGAAGTCCGGACATTTCGTACATATTGACATAGCCGTTAACCTTTTTCCTTCTAACAGACAACTCAAGACTACTTTTTGCGCCCCCATATCGTGGTGCGTATTCCTTGTTCTGGGCGTCGGTCTCTCAGATGGGCAAATGTGCTTGGTTGTCTTCGCTGGTCTGGACGAACAACTACACCAGCAACAACAACAACAACACCAGCGTCAACAACAATAATAATAATAATAATAATAATAATAGCAACAACAACAGCGACAACAGCAATACCAGCATTAACAACAACAGCAGCAGCGACAACAGCAATTCCAGCATTAACAACAACAGCAGCAGTGACATCAATCACAACAACATTAATAATAATACAACAACAACCGCGACAACAACATAAACAACAGCAACAACATTGGCGACAACAACAACAACAATCGCAACACCAACAACAACAATCGCAACAACAACAACAACAATCGCAACAACAACAACAACAACAATCGCAACAACAACAACAATCGCAACAACAACAACAACAATCGCAACAACAACAACATTAGCGACAACAATTGCTGGGACCGGCGACTTCGTTGCCAGCACAATAATCGGCCCGGGATGATGGCGATGAGAAGAAGCGTCGCCATTGGTATGAGCATCACCACCACCATCACCACCCCAACCACCACCACCACCGCCACCGCCGCTCTGAGCATCATAACGAACGGCAGCAGCAGCAGCAACAGACGGCGACAACGACGACGACGACAACAACAATGAACGAGCCGGGAAGAAGCCGAGAAATAGATAATAGATTCATTCGTCGGCGGTCAGCGTTGGCGGTGGTCAACCACGATAACGTGGGCTGCTGCTGCAGAGGCAGAGGCTCTAGCGCGTCTAGCTAGCTAACACGCTTTAAGGAGAACACGCCTGGTGTCGTCGTCCACCTGCTCGGACGGTAGACGGTATGGTAAGTCGGTGGTACGTCGATGGCCGCGGCTCGGTGGTCCCGCTGGCCGTGCGAGGTCTTTGACAACCACAGCACACATCGTCGCTTGTCGGGCATGGGCTCATCAATGGAGAAACGGGGGTAGGCAGCGAGGAGGGAGGCAGGGATGGAGAAAGGAAAAGAAAGAAAGAGAGAGCGGGGGGGGGGGGGGGTTGGAGAAACGGAGAGAGAAGGGGGGCTATGCACCGCCACCAGAATAGAATGGTTGGTGCAGGCGGAATCTCGCCATTTGTGGCGTTGCCGGTGTTGGCGGAAACGCAAGGAATAGATTGGGGGAGACATGGAAAGAGAGAGAGAGAAGAGGGGATAGACATGAGAAGTAACGAGATGGAGATAGGACAGCTAGGAGGAAGAGAATGAAAGTCTGAGCAATTTTCACTCTAAAGTCGACGATTGATGACGAGGGTCGGTGGCTGCAGGTCGACAAAGACGACGAAGACAATAACAACAACAACAACAACAACAATGATGATGACAACAACAATATTATCGCTGTTGTTGTTGCTGCTGTTGTTGTTGTTGTTGGTTTTGGCGGTAGCAGAGTGAGAACGATCACAATTTGCTGTAGCAGTAGAGAGCTTTGTGCTTTGTCTTCCTTCATACAGGCTGAACGACACGGGCGAGCCTTTGTGGCTTCTCAGCGTTGTGCTCGAGTCTGTAGAGCAAAGTTCGATGAGGAGTGATTTGCGCACGTGAACCGAACGCTCACAGCTAACTGTTGTTGTGAATGCGCGATCCTCTCTCAAGAAAAAAAGCTGCAATTTCGTTTCGTTATGACTTCACGCCATGAGCACGGTACGCTACGGCAAGTAAACGTTCACAGTCCTCCATACATACGAGGACATACGCACGCACCAACATCTCGTCTAGATCACCTCGTCGCAAGTCGCACTTTTTCTCGCTATTATTCGTTGGCATTATTTTGTGTTGTTGTTGTTTGTGTTTTTACGCCTGTTGTTGTTGTTGTTGCTATAGTCGTTGCCGTCTTGTTGTTGTTGTTGTTGTTGTTGTTGTTGTTGTTGTTTTAGTTTTTGGTATTATTGTTGTCGTTGTTTGTGGTAATAACAATAATTTTGCTTTGAATGCTTTTGTTATTCGTGCATGCACATTATTTTTCTTTGTTCCATTCAACGCGTCTAATAGGGAACCGATATGCATATGAAAAGGCTATTCCTATTAAAACTGACGTTGATTAAGGAACTCGATGAGGGGTGCACCTCAAGGCGGGTGTGTGTGTTTGTATATGTATACATGCGTACGATGTACCAGGTACACCACGTGCAAAAAACTGCGGCAGCAGCAGCAGCAGCAACAACAAAAACAACGATAACATCAACAAACAGTGGTCCTTTTAAAGGTCAATTGTTTTTAAAATAATGCTATTTTCTGCTTTGTTCGCTTATGGCTTGGGATGGGTCAACAGACCACCCATCGTGATGCTCTGACGATGGTCTCAAAAAGAACCCAAGTGGTGGAATAATCTGTGTTGAAGTTGACCGAGTCGTCAAGTGGGCCATCTTGAGGTAATTCTTGAAAGTTTTTGACGTCCCCGATGGTCGCGATTGTCTGTCAATCTGCTCCTGCCATCAATAACCTTCTCCACAACCTCCTCCTCTACCTTTGCTGAGGTGGCTGCTTCTTGTAGCTGTCGGTGAACGAAAAAGTGCTGGCTAGTTCCATTATTTCTAGACGCTGAATGAACAGAAGGAGGAAATGAAAAAGACGACACTGAAAGGAAGGGAGAGAAAGAGAGAGAAAAAGAAAAATAACTTTAGACTTCAGCTATGCCTACTTGGAACACCATCAAGCCATGCGTCATTGCAACATGTAAGTAGAAGTTCAGCGTGAAATCAAGTCAGCGCCGCAGAGAATAAATATACTTCGTCTCCGATTCGTTCACCTTCTGGCCGCTATCGTCGTGGACGCGTTGGACTTTGTTCTGGCGAAGTCTGAGATCTGCGTTGCGCTAAAACAATCGAATTACTCGCATATTGGGTCGTTGGAACATGAAGATGCGCCAGCCAGCGGACCTTGGTGCAGCAGGTGGGAATATCTGCTCGCGTTTCCCTGGCCAGAGTCACAAGCTTCTGTCAAATTCCTGCGAGCTAGTTGCGGACCACCTAGGAATATATATATATATACCCTCGTATCTCTCGGATGGCGTCAACGCATTGACTTGTGCGATATGTGTGCGCTGCGTAAATCGGTTTCTAGATGCCATAAATAGCGTCTGCAGTAGCAACTGGCTGTGGCAGTGTTTGATTAGATCACTGTCAAGCGTGATTTTCCGCATAACTCTGCAACCTGCTTGTAATGATTTTGACAGAAGCTATCATATATATATATATATATATATATATATATAACTTGGTTAACCAACTCCCTCAGTACTAAAAATCTCTTGGACCGACTCTAACACTGTTTGTCGTTTCCAGGCAAATTTAATAGGCCATTCGTTCAGCTCTCGCTTAACTCTTAATAACTGACTATCTCTCATAGTCTTTCAATTGACCAAAATTAAATACACAATACATACACAACAACGTTGATGTAGGGAGTTGTTGTTACTATACAATATGTACTATATATATGTACAGCGAACTCTGGGCTACCGGGCACAATAGCGGCAGCGTATGTATATATATATATATATATATATATATATATATGCCTATCTCCACGTACCGCCCAAAATGGTTCGAGTATACCCACCCAACCTTTAATTCTCTTCATATCTCTGTCTCTATCTATCCATTCATCTCTCGCCCTCGTTCTCTGTCAGATCCTCTTCACAGGGTTGGTTTTTTCCCCATGGGACCCCCGACGTTGCCAGCGTTTCTACAAACACTGTCATCACTGCGTTTTGTTGTTTTTGTTGTTGTTTTTGCTGTTGTTGTTGTTGTTCTTTTCCATTTTCGATTACTATATCTTCCTCGTATTCTCTTTTTATCTCTTCTTCAACCAACTACTGCTACAATTACTATTACTAGTATTCCTCGTCGGGACTTCGGTTGCCAGGTTGATCAATGCATAGAAAGATCCCATTGAGACGGTGCTGATAATGTAAGTGGGGCGATGATGCCGATGATAGTGCGGTGATAATAACAATAATAACCATCATCATAATGATGATAAAGAGTGATATTGAAAACGTTGATACCAACGATGGCCAACCACCTTGCCCATCGGTATTGTCGGTGCTGCATACAGAGAGAGAGAGCTGTGGGCTTGTGGGCCAATAGTTATGACTATACCATCACGACAAGCACTGTCACTACTTCTTCTACTACTACTACTACTACTATACTACTGCTGCTACGACTACGCGCATCATCAGCTGATCAATGCGATTTACCACCAGCCACCAGTAGGTACGTGTTCACATACATACGGTATCAGCGTGACGGGGGTCGATGTGGTACGTTACGTTGGTTTATTAATTATTATTCTTCGGCAACTGCACATTCAGCGCCGAGCGGTCGGTAGCCCATGATCGATCCATGACCGATGCATACATGGATGGGTCCATCGGAAAGAAAGAGGCACGTACGCAGGGGTAAATGGATGGCAAGATCGGTGACGTATTAGATATGACTCGGTGACATATTCGATATCGTTCGTCACTCAAGCTAGCATACATTGTCCATCACTAGCACCAGTACATAATGAGTGGTTGGTTGATTAAAGGATTGATTGATTCGTGAGTGAGTGAGTGAGTGAGTGAGCGACCAAGCAAAGGGCTGGTGAGTGAATGCGTCAGACGATTTGTCTGTCAGCGTTCGCATACAGGAATTGTACCAGCGTTTGCTGTAGACGTAACTGCTGTACTAACAGTGTCTATAACTATCTCTCACTCTCTGTAAACTAACTTTCTCTTTTCGTTATTCCTCACTCCTTCTCGAGTAAACCTCTTCCTCGTCTGTTACCGCCGTTGTCGCTGTCAGCAGCCTCGTTTGTAGGGGGGCATCAATTCAACGTCGTTGGTTCGGTTGGTTGTCTGCTGGTTGCGATCTAACGCACGCACAGGGAAGGGGGGGGGGCTCTTCCACTCGTCGTCCATCAAAATTAGCGACAACTGATGATATCTTTCTGCACGGCAATACGATGCTACGTGCGCACATTCATGCACATGCATGTATCCAGACCGGCAGCCCAGCGGCGGTCTGTGAAACGTTGCTGGCTTCGTATAGAGAAGAAGAAGATAGCCATCGTGGTAGAGCTACAACCTCTGGCAGTGGCGTATAGGCGACAGCATGAGGAAGCTCGAACGGCGACAGCTCTATGGGGGTAATCTTGCGCGGCCGAACTACGCCGAACACGAAGACGAGGTTAGCGATGAGCAGAAATGGGCAGAAATATGAAAAATCAACTATAAAACAGATACCGTGCGGGAAGAGAGAGAGAGAGAGAACGATAGAGATAGAGAGATGGGGCGGGGTGGATAGAGGGAAGAAGAATCCAATAGCGGAGCTCAAACGAAAAGACAGATAGTGCATGTGAAAAAGAGAATCTTCTCCATTCTCCTTTGAATACTACAGCTGATAACGATATTACCGATCTGCCTGGTCGTCGTCGTCGTCGTCACCATCATCTACGCAGCTAGGTGATGATGACGGTGATCTGGGCAACCGCGGGTGATAGATCTTGAGGAAAAAGCGGGACTGGGGTGGGGGGGGGAGGTATTGAGAAGGGGTGATAATCACCTAGGGGTCAGCTCACGCATGTTCCATGCCAGCCACCCCGTCGGCGACTACAAAGTCACTGACAGGAAAACTGCAAGGCATGTCGTGTATTTGCATCTATCTATAAGACAACGGATCACCTCGCCGACATCGAGACCGGTTTTCCAGCTGTGGCCGGCGGCGGCCATTCACAGTCCCAGCTTGAGCATGCATGCATTGACAACGAAATTGAATCGCAAAAACAAAACAAAAACAGGCAGGCAAAGAAAACAGAACCGACGATGGCGACGACGACGACGCAGCCACAGAAACAAGACTTACGTGAAAACAAACACAAACTCATATCGTACGATAGGCGCGATCATATCTTCGCCGACCAACACGACGGTTGATTTCAATCATCATTCAGTCTCAGAGAGAAGGCACCACTGTTCGGCGGCATTCATGTATGCAGGTAGCGAACGCTGTGGTGCGGTTCAAAATCTGCGGTCGGATCGAGGACCGCAGTGTTAGAACGCGCTCGTTTTGCTGGGACACGCTAGGCTCAGGATAGATGACCCAAAAAAGCAGCAGCAAACGCAGCACAGTATTGTATCACCAATGGTGATCTTTGTTTCTTTATTTGCTCGCTGTCGTTGATATTACGAGCGCGGGTGGCGTAGGCGGCAGCAGTAGTAGTGGTGATGGTGGGGGTGCTGGTGGGGGTGCTAGTGGTGGTTCCCCGTTGTTATCTGTCGAACGTAACGGTGACGTTGTTTAGTCTTGACGCTTCCGGTACACGTATTTGTGTGCTGTGGTTACAGGTGACTGGCTGGCTGGCTGTCAGCTAATGTATGTCTTAGTTTGTTTCGGTTGTCTGCCTATGTGTCTAGACGACGCTCGTTCCATCACCCGTCTCTCTCTCTCTCTCTCTCTCTCTCTCTCTCTATGTATGCGCCTGTTTGTATGGGAGTATTTTTCTGTATGCTTGTACATATGTATATGCCGCTATGTGTTGATACGTATGAATGTGTCGCCGCCATGCGTGTCGTTGCGTGTGATTTAGATGCGTCGAGATGAAACGACAGGGATAAAGGCTTCCAGCCACCGTCGGTGGCTTGTCGATGGTCAACGAATCAAGATGAGATTGAGCTCTAATAACATTCTGTAATGCCGTTTGGACGTCAGTTACTGGTAGCAGTCTCCGTTTCGTAGCGATAACAGTATTAGTGGTACTAGACTATTTTGTATCAATCATTAGTAACATTGTATAAACATGTAAAGTTGCATTAAAAATACTTTACTTTGATTTAAACGGTTGCACATGACACAAGTCCATGGCATCTATCCATTAGTTTCGGGTCGAGCCGATGGCTTATGATACATGGGACATGAGTCCCAGGTCATCTAGGCACTGTACCGCCCCGCCGACGTTAAACCACTGTAATGATAAAAATCGTTTTTTGCATCGAATAACAGAATTAGCAACAACAGCACTATTGCTTAGCAAGAGCCACAGCAACAAGCAGCAAACGACAACAGCAGCAGCAGCAGCAAAAACAACGAGGAGAATAGCAATCGTGACAACAGCAAAAATAACAGGTGTATGGTTATGTGCCCCATCCCTGCGGCGTTTACACTTTTTTTACAAAACTCTACTGTCTAGAGTAAATAGTTACTTGAATGATTATATTCGTTATAGAAGAGGTGTATAACATATATAGAATAGCACTTGATTGAATTGTCTAATTTCAGCGAGCTTGTACCGGATAACTTCAGGCCATCTAGAGTGGCTTGATTTTTGCCGTTCGAAAATTCGCCGTTTATTTACGTTATTACTATACGTTTTTTTTTTTAATGGGGGGGGGGGGGGTTGGATGGTAATGCACCATCTCTTTCTATTGAGACATCTGTGCTCACCGTTTTTTTTCGATCATGGTCGATTTTTAATCCATTTCGGCATTCACCTTGTTTAAATTGGGAGCCATAAAAACCAATTTAAGAGTGGCCGGTCTGGGTCTCGAACCCAGACCTCCCGAATGCAAGGCAAAAGCTTTTCCCACTAAGCCATCTTGCTCGGTTTCGAAAATGCTCTAATGTTGTAAAAAACGTCCAGTGTTTGGATATATCGCATATGTCCAAGCAAGCCATATTTTACCGTTTTTGTTAGAAAAGAGACAACTGTCGATGCTATGTGAGTTTAGGCATGCCACTTTACGACGCGTTGATGTCGCATTGAAGACGAAAAAATAAAATATAGGACGTTTATCAATCTTTTTCCTTTTGATCATGTGGCGGCGTTGGACACATGTGTGTGTTTCCCTTCCGGTCTTTTTCTTCTGTGTATGTTGATTCTACTTCTGTTGAGGTTCTGCTGCTTCGAAGACCGTTGGAAAGCGCGCTTCGTTCGGCGAGGATCTCTGCCGGCTTGCGACGAACGAAGAATCTATAAAGAAGCGAGCGAATTGCGATGACTCAATTGCGTGGGTTAGTGGGTAACTGAGTCAATATTGGAAGGTATGCTTTTTGAAAGCCCGCACGCAAATGGTGTCTTCTTTTTCTTCTTCTCCCTGTTCATTTTGTATTATGATCTGAGACGCACACTGGCGCTGAATAGACTGACTGACTGGCCATTACCAGTTTGTGATACCAGGATAGCCACTGCCTCGGCTATTCCGGGCGGGCCGACTCTTACGCTTATCTTTAAACAAAAACAAGAAACAATATGGGAAAAATAAGACGACAACAATAACAACTCGCACAACAACAACAACAACAAACGTAACCCGAACAACAATCTTAACAACAGTCACAAGAGCGACAAGCACAACAAGAACAACAACGACAACAATCATCATCATCATCATAATAACAGCTACTGCAATGACAACGATAGTAGCAACAACAACAATAATAATAATGATGAGCGCTACAGCGACGCGAAAATAATAGCAGAACGCGTTCAGTTAATTACAAAGATGGCGTGCATGTTTCTATCGCTATCGTTAGTGTTACGGCTATCGCTCGCTTGTTAGCTGGACTGCTCTTCTTTTCGGCGTTGTTACTTGAGCGTTAATGTTTCAACTGTTGTCGTCGTGGTGATCGCTGTTTTGATTGTTATTGTTGTTGTTGTTGTAGTTGTTGTTGTTACAGCCGTCACTGCTATCTTAAAACTGTTGTTAGTGCTCATGTTACTGTTCTAGTTTTGTTAGTAGATTCGTTGCTCTTACTTACTGGCTGTCATTATTGTTCTTTGCGTTGTTGTTGGTGTTGTTGTTGGTGTTGTTGTTTTCATTACTTTAATTGAGGTCCACAGAATGTGTCTGCACTGTGTTTCAAATAATTTTCTATGACCTCATCACTTTGTTGCAAATATTCCGTTGCAACTTCTGGTGGTTGCTCGGCGTTAGTAGAAATAACGTATTCTTAGACCGAACAGTTACATAATGTAGAAAATTTTGACAATCGATATGTGTATCACTTCATAAGTAGTGATTTGGAATATATATATATATATATATATATATATATATATATATATATATATATACCGTTATGTATATATATATATATATACATAACGGTGACCTCTTGTAGCTAGGCGTTCATGCTCCAGATTCATTGCTTCAATTTGCAGAAGTTCTGACGGGAACCTAAATAGGAAACGATAAATAAACAAAGGAAGAAGCTTTTTCTGACTTATGCTAATGTGTAGCAGAATCTGCTTCAGAGTTGTCTGGCTGGGTCCATGCAAATTTTACCGCTTGCCAAATTGGGGTAAAGTAGCTGCAGAAGTAGCTTATGAAACGGAGAAACGAATCGCGTGCTGCCATTCGTGGTGACCGTTATGCTCTGGACTGTTGGTCAATATTAAGACGACTGCTGTATGCAAGTTTGTCGGCTAGCGAGGGATGGCCGGCGTTATGACCAACGGGGACGAGCTCTATAATAATAATAATTAGTATTACTAATTAAAGGTCGACGTTAGGTGCCATTTATATTTTTATTAGTTATAATTCATCTTCCTTGTGAATTGGGGGAGGGACCAGTTGGACAGGGTCGAGTCGCTTGTTTTCAGTGCTAAGAGCAAACTTCGGACGATTTTATATATATATATATATATATATATATATATATATATATATATGTATATATATGTATAGGATTAATAATATTGTTTTCTTTTCTACGTTGAATATATTTTTTTATTTCCACACACTTGCACATCCTAAAAAAGATGTGCGAGTATGCTTAAAAGATATACACTTTATACAAGATTAGATATGCAATCATATTTGACACATCTATATGCTCTATGCTCTGTACTCGTGTTATGCAATAGGGGCGGCTAAGATGACGAATCTGCATTAGTGGGCTCGAGAGTTTGTTTTGAGAAGTCGAGCTCTCGTGTTCCTGTCGTTCGCATGCACGCATTGATTAGTTCCTGCTGTTCCTGTTGTCAATATTCATATTGTTGCCAGATTGCTTTTCTATCTCTCACTCTCTCTGTTGGACATCCCAAGCAGGCGGCAACGGTGGCAGCGGTAGAGCTGCCACCATCAATACCCATGCGCCAATACCGATTCTGCAACAACAATTACAATAACAGGTAGACAACAATTACAATAACAGGTAGACAACAATTACAATAACAACTACATCATTTAAAATACAACAACAACTACTATCTCAGTTGCTATACCAACAACATTATTTAAAATAACAAGAACAACTACCTCAGTTACAATAACAACAACAAGAACAAGTAAACAACAAAAAACAGCAACAAACGACGGCAATCCCAGCAGCAGCAACAGCAATAACAAAAACAACAACAACAACAACAGCAATCCCAGCAGCAGTCACAACAACAACATCAATCCCAGCAGCAACAACAACAGAGGTTTAGAAACGACAAAGATGACGACTATGGTAGTGATGGTGATATCAAAGATGGTGACTCCGCAGTCACCGCCGTGATGAAATAATGAAAATGAAGAGGGGCGATCAGCAGGCGACAGGGCTGATGGAACACGTGGACGTGGAAACACTACTATACTCACATGGGTCGATAGGCAAACGACTGTCGCAGCCATCCACGGCTCTGCGAGACATAATTTCCCAGGGGAAGCAAATCGTTTAACAGCATCAACAGCAGCAACAACAACAATAACAACAACTGTGCAACAAGAACGACACAAACACCATAACGGCAGTAACAACAACTGTGCAACAACAACAACAACAACAACAATAAGCTCAGCAGCATCAACAACAACTCGATAGCAACAATAACAGCAGCAGCAGCAGCAATAACAATAAGAACACCATCATCATCAGCAACAACAACACCAACAACAACAAGGTCGATGATGGCGTCAACACAAGTTCGCACCCGTGTGAGGGCGGGTGATGATGGTGATGATGATGATAGAGAAAATTCGTTTACTGCGGGACGATCGTCCATCTGGTCAGAAGGTTCGGTGTTGCGTGCCAGCTTGGTTAGCTGTGATTCTGCTGTTCGATGCCGCCGCTGCTGCTGCTGCTGCTGCCGCGGAGACTCACGACGTGGGGAGACGACGATGCATCACGAAGACCTCGTCTTGACGTTCTGTTCGATCATTTCACGCATACGCCATCGCCTTGTGTAGCTGGTTGTTGCTGACGAACATTGAAAAAAATGCAGCAGCAACAGCAGCGGCAACGGAACTGTGTGACGGAAACACGTCGTGGTTTTTCAAGCGGTGACTTGTCAGTGGGTCTGGCTGACTGGTTGCCATATCATGGGATCATCGGCCTCGGCACGATCATCCGACCGATCAGGTTTAATCCCAATCTCCACCTGCTTTTCTGCCACCAGGCCTTTCCTTCTATCTTTTGATTCGGGACGTTGCTCGGGGGCGTTTAAAATCGACATTGACTATGTGTGTATCTGTATGTGCATGGGCGTGGGTCAGGGGTGATCAATATATGTAGATCTTCAGTTCAGACACGTATGTGACATGTGTTTGTCTGTCTGTGTGTAGACATGTGTCGTCGGCCGTGGGTGTGTGCTTATACATGCGTTGACCATGGGTCTGTGATTATAGACGTATGTAAACCGTGTGTCCGCCTTTACACATGTGAATGCGTGCCTATGTGTACATTCACGTGCCACAGTTCGTGACTGCGTTTATTGCAGGCTGTATGATTCTCACGAATTCCTTCGTTTTCATATATGTTGACTTTGACCATATGTCTGGTACGTGGTCTCTGCTAACTACTGCATGCGCCCAGCTAACCCGATGTTTATCTTAGAAGTTATTTAACGCATACTTGTCAACTGAACAGTTCGAATCCACAAACTTCAAAAAAGATTGCTCGAAGGATATCTATATATATATATATATATATATATATATATATTCGACTCTTTCGTTTGCCTTTCACTTTCATCAGCGTTTTCGATGCAAAATGTCGTGAACATCGCGACAGGTAGCAAGTGACCAAAACCGGCCAGCCAGCCAGCAAACAGGCAAGTTAGGACAAAAGAGATAATCTACAACACCGGAAGCTGTCAAGAAACGCAGGTGAGGGATGAAAACGATGGAGATGGAGACAGACAGCAGAGAGAGAGGGGAGAGATAGAGAGGAATGAAACTATAACTTTGCGAACTGTGAGCAGATTGTGCACGCCCCGCCTATCCCTGGAAACAACGAGTTTTGGCGGTGACGACGAGAAACCGACCTGGATCGGATGAAGAGGCATCGAAACGCGAATCAGGGTATGCGTACTCCGCCTAAAGGAAAGCGTATCTCTCTGTTCCTTTCTTGAGCACCAGTGGCGACGATCAGAAGAGGGAAAAGGGTTGGTCTGCCCCTTGCTCTATTCTATCGCCACATTTCCCGTAAAGATGCGCTGATTCTGCTGACTGTTACTTCTACCGCTGCTGCTGCTGCCGCCGCCGTGCCGAGGCTGCATCTTCCGCAGTCACTGCAAACGGGTGGGGGTTCGGAAGGCGGCGAGGGGTGGAGGCGGAGGTAAGAGAGCCCGGAGTTGAGGGATGAATGAGGAACCACACCACCAAGTTGCCGGCGTTGCCTTGCGTTGTTGAACGAGGCGGGGACGAAATGGGTGCGTATAGCAGCCATGCGCACAGCTGCGACGCTGCCGTTATCCAACCTTTTGACATCCACTAAGCATGGTGCTTCACTTAGATAGTGGCCAGCTTGCGCAGCCATCATCAATCGGCCATATTGTTTCTTTTTTCGACATATCTCTCTGGTGCCGGATCGTCGTTGTCGTATGCCACGTTGTTGTTCCTATTGGTGTTGCTGTTTTTGTTGTTGGTGTCATTGTTGTTGTTATTGTCGCTGATGTTGCTGCTGCTGCTGCCGCTGCCGCAAAACGATATTAGCTTCCACGGCATGGGCACGCATTTTACGGCCAGTCAACGGCCGCCATTGTCGCGTGTGCAATGCTGACACTACGCTACAGCAGCAGCAGCAGCTTACGGTAGCATCTTTTCCAATTTACCTAGACGGCCACTGTGTTGTGGAGAAGTTCATCGTGTCTCAGATCCTCACCAGCATAATAGCAGACCTGTCTCTGTCAGTCGGTAATATCTCACTCGTTGACCTCCACTTCAGCTACATACATCACACATATTGTTGGGGAAACCCTAGATAAACGTAACATGTCCGGCTCTCGGTGCCTCATTGAAGCTATGCCTCACGGCAATTGCAAGCCCGTAGGGGACGGCAGATAGTCTAGAATTAAAAAAAAGAAACAACTTTTTTAAACATGTAGATACATCATACATGGTTTGTCGGCATACCGTAGAGAAGCATTAACTTTTGTTAAAGTCGTGTGTATGTGTGCGTGTGTGTCTGTGTACCAGTCAGCCGGTGACAAAGTGACAAATATAGAGAGAAAAAGAGAAAAATATAGACGCAAATCACACAGAGTGAACGGGCATGAAAAAAAACGCCGAAAAGAGAGAGAGAACGAAGAAAGAGAAACCTTTAGTCTTTCTAGCTTTTGTTGTGTTTTGCGTTGTCCCGGTATGATAGTTTTGTCAACCCACCATCTTTATCTATGCAGCATTTTGCTCATTATAGTTGTGTTTGTCGTTATCGCCGTTGTTCCTTATTAGACAGGCCACCGTATGCGCTATGACGATTATATATATACACACACATATATATATATATATATATATATATATATATGGACCAGACCTCCGTACAAAGAAACACAGGGCGGCTTAAGCAGAGACGCCGTTACCAGCATTTAAGTAACTAGCCCGCATTGAGCGTTGAAGCACTACGTGACCCTTGATAGTCTCATAGCGTGGCTATGAGGCGGCGTATTTTTCGCTCGTTGGCCTATCTTTCGTTGCTGCTGCTGTTATTATTGTTGTCGTGGTCGTCGTCGTTGTCGTTGTTTACTACGCCGGCTGTCCGTAGTTCAGCGGTTGTGGTAGTACTATAGAAGCGCGCCGTGTCTTGACTAAGACAGTGAACTACAAAACAATGCGCAGTGCTGTACTCTATCTAGTATGGCCGCAACGTTTGTCAACGGCTGTGCAGAGTGCTGGTCTGCTCGGCAGAGGGGCAGAGGCGACGCGTGTCAGAAGAATGGTCATTTCTTTTTGCGGCTTACTAACTGCTAAATGTGTGCCTATGTATGTACAACATCTCTTCACTCTTGCGTGCACATGTGGATGTGCGTGTAGCTATGTGCTCGCGTCGATTTTCTGCGTCGACGGTGCTAGCGGCCAGCGGGCCACGTTGGCGGTAGTGACCGCTTCTCCATCAGTCGTTGGAGTGAGGAATCCATCTCAACGGCTGCACCGGGTCATCATGGTGCGGGGATCCATGGGGGTAGCCATGGGCTTGCTTCTTTGCATTTACTTCAGCAACAGCAGCAGCAGCAGCAACAGAGACGAAGATGAGGCAACAAAAGGATATCGTCTTTGATCATATTGCTTCTGTTGTTTTTATTTCTGTTGGTGTTTGTGTTGTTGTTGTTGTCGTTGCTGATGTTGTTGTCATTGTTACTGCTACAGCTGTTACTGCCGCTGCAATCATTATTGCTGATGAGCCCGCGAGGGTCGCGTGTCGCTACTTCTACGGCTTCTGGCATCAGAGCTGTGCTGCCGGATGTACACTGCAAATGTAGACGAGGAAAGTCCCGTTACCCTACGCCCCTGCCCTTCCCGGCCCGGGAAAGGGAGTTGGGGTTTGAATGATAATTGCCTGGTCTCAGCTGGCGTCGCGGCGGTTGGTGAAGTTCAGAGCCAGATCCATCTTGCTGGCTGCAAGGAGATGACACCACCATAGGTTTGTTGATCGGATGGACTAAAGAAAACGACTTAAGAGTTTGTGACGCACACACACAACCAAAAAAAGGCCTGCCCTAAGTCCAAATTCTCTGGGCATTGCACCGAGTGTCAGCGATCGTAGCGACCCTTCACGATCCCCTAACGCTCGTCCGCTCTCACTGGTGACAACGCGTCTGTATACGCAGGCAGACCGCTGATCAGGAAGACTCCCCGGCTCAAGTTCTTCTTTTTCTTTTTCTGCTGCTCTAGTTTTCTGCAACTGCTCCTCAGAAAAAAAGAAGGAAAGAAAAGGCAACGCAAATGAGAAAAGTGCGGGCTGCAAGCGACATCCGCGCAGCCGCCTGCAGTGACCAGCAGCGCCGAAAGCGTGCGTATGGCTGACTCGCTGGCTGGCTGACTGGCTCTTCTGGATAGATGGATGACAACGAACATATAATATGGGGCGCTGAAGATGAAAAGCCACGCCATGGAAAAGATGTCGACGTGCAAAGAAAGCCGTCCTTTGCGCCGCTTTTCTAATGTTACCAATGGCGGTGCCGCCGTTACCAGCACCACCATCACCAGCCGTGAGTTTTCTATTCTTCGCGTTTTCGTAGCGTCTCTTCTCCGAATCGCTTTCTTTCAGTCGAGAAAAGAGAAAAGACTCGAGAATACGACGAACGAGACCTGCAAAAGGGGTGGTTGGGGGTGGGGGAATAAAGAAGCGGCATGAGAGAGACTAGCGGCCACTGCCTACAAAGTTACAAAGAATGTTTACTGTCGAGTGCCAGTGTCCATTCAAGACACGCCGTACGACACTCGGTCCTTTTGTCCATCTTGCATCTCACGCAGCATGGCGCTGGTTCGCTCGCTTCCGCTCTGACTTCCAGTCGTACCTTTTTTGGGGGAGGATGGGTGGGTGGGCGCTGGGTAACATTTGTTGTGAAAAATGGTGTCGATCGTTTTCCTAAAATATGGCGCAACGATATGGGGATAAGATACGAGACAAATATGTTGATATATTGAATATTGATATGTATGCTATATTCCAAGCAAATCATCGGGCCCCTTGCACCTACTATTGCTAACTAGGTTACCAATCGCAGCAAATGGTGGCAAGCACAGGAACTATGCAACACAGCATAACCTCTCCGCTCGTAAGTCGTAATTCCCCTTGACCCTGCAAATGAATCAGTATGCTTTTTGCTGTCGTTTAACCTTGGCTGCTAGACTGCTTTTAGTCAACACTTAGCCTGGCCACTCGTGCTTTGAACGTTCGTTTGGTTTGACGTGAAAACTCAATGCCACAATGTGGTCTCTCGATCTATGTATGCCACGTCCGAACTGAAAGAAAAACCGGAATCTGCAACGTCAGACAGGTTCCAATCAGTTTTTTCTTTGGGTTTGTTTTAATCTGGAGCAGGATCCAGCAGAAGAAAATGATCCCTGCTTTTTCAGTTCGGTCAGCATGGGATGAACCAGAAAAGATGGTACCAATGGTCAATCGATACTAGTTCAAACGACAGTTCCAGTGGCGTTCCGTCAGGGAATTTCATTGCTGGTCGGTCACTGGGCTTCTGCCGTTGAACGGACGGCAGGATCGAAGTGTTTTGATTGTTTCTATCGTTGATGTTATTGTTGTCATTGTTGTTGTTGCTTTTGTTGTTGTTGCTCTTGTTGTCGTTGTTGGAGTTGCTTTTGCGAGTCTGCTGTGTCCGACCACGACCGTGTCAAAAGCATCAGCGATAGCAGCAAAACTAGCGATGGCACCGGCTACAATGATGACCACCATGATAGGTTGATGGTGATAAAGATACAGATGATGATGATGATGATGACGATGATGGTGATGGTGACTTTTCGAGGAAAATCTGCCGCTATGATGTTCATGGTGGTGGCTGTCGTCAACATCGATGACGATCTTTCCTACTGCCTATCTCAGCACCGTTCGAGATATTCCGTCGTCGGATTCTGCGATTTCGGTTGAAGCGTTTGCTTCGACTCCGTCCTTTGTTGTTGTTGTCGAAGTAGTAGTAGTAGTAGTAGTAGTAGTAGTAGTTGTTGTTGTTGTTGTTGTTGTTGTTGTCGAAGTTGTTGTTGTTGTCGAAGTTGTTGTTGTTGTCGAAGTTGTTGTTGTTATTGTTGTTGTTGTTGAAGTTGTTGTTGTTATTGTTGTTGCTGTTGCTGTAGTTGTTGTCTGTTGCATCTATCTATGCTGCTGCTTCTGCGCCAGTGACTTCTGCTGCTGCTGATTTACTTGTTCGTCTTTCTTCCTGTCGCGTGCAAGCTCCCTCCTTTCGCTGTGGGCCTCGGCACTATATTCGCCTCGATTGGCACTAACAGGCCGTTAGTAGCACACATATGTGCAGACACATTCATACACCGACAGAGACGCACACAGCCAAACCAAATATAAATGTGCAGACGCCTTCAACAGACATGCCGCCTGCAACCCTGCGTCTGCTGGAGGTCTTCGGTAGGTAGGCCCAGCGTGCGTTCGCGGCGTCATTGAGAGGTCTTTGTCCGCTAACGTTACCGAGCCGGCAACGTTTGCCGCCAGCTATTTTTCAGCCCAGAACGGCCAATGAAGGGCACGAGTGGGTCGTCGAGCTCTTCCAGGTACCTCGGCGACGAGAGCTTTTTCCGACAAGGCTACTACATTGTTGTTGTTATTGTTGTTGATGATGTTGTTGTTGTTGTTGTTGTTGTTGTTGTTGTGTTGTTAGTTGTTGTTGTTGTCGTTGTTGTTGTTTCTGTTGATGTTGTTGTCGTTGTTGTTGTTTGTCGTTGTTGTTGTTGTTGTCGTTGATTGATGCTGCTGCTGCTGTTGTTGTTGTTGTTGTTGTCGTCGTCGTCGTTGTTGTTGACGATGTTTCTGTTGTTGATGCTATTGTTGTGTTGATGCTATTGTTGTTGTTGATGCTGTTGCTGTTGTTGTGATGTGCTTCCTCGGCTACTACTGCCTCAACGGCTACTTTCACCACTAAAGTTGGCCAGCCCTGGCTGACTGGTTGGTTAGCGCCACGCTAATTGAAAAACGAACCAGTTCGCTCCTTGCTCTATTGTGATTGTCGTGGTTGCGTTGGTTTACGCTATTGCTTCTGCAGCTGATCCTGCTGTTGCTGCTGCTGCTCCTGAAACTTTGAACAATCCTCGGACCTTTTGTGACGCTCTGTCACGTCTTTCCGTAGTGACGGTCGCCTCGTCCCGTCCGCATAGGGACAATAACGGGATAAGGAACCCACTCACTGACTACGTTCAGCAGCCGACTCTAACTCTTCTTCTTCCGGTCACTCGTGCTTATTCTCTCCTTCCTCTACTTCTCTGCATTTTCTTTTTCCGCGTCTTCCATTTAAGGGTTGAAACTTTTTGTTCTCTTTTTACCGATTGCGCTTGTTAATTCATCACCAACAGCTTAAAATCAACATCTATCCACTGTGTGGCCGAAGAAAGCCAGAGCTTAGCAAGGCCTAACTTTTGGGGAGACTTTGCGAGAGAGAGTCTACCGTACGCCCGGACACATTTAATTTGTGTATTTTACAATTTCCCTACCAAGATATATATATATATATATATATATATATATATACGTGTGTGTGAATTTCAGAGTAAACGCCACGGAATTGCCCATTGTGTAGAATACTATTTCTATGCAAATGTATTACCACCCCCGCATACATCATACTAGGATTTGCCATGACTCATGACACCAGAGTCATAAGCCATAACCAGCACGCCATTGCATTTCATACGCTGTAGTAGAATTTTAATGAACGCTTCGGCGAATATGACAAATTGTCTCAAGTTTCTGATTATGCTGTAAACGGCATTACAAGGCGATGAGAAGTCAAATATATACATGGAATCATTTATCAACGACGTGGGGTGCGGGGACCGTCCCGGCGCGATACAAATGTATATGGAAGCAATGCATGCATGCTCTTAAAATCTGCAGATTAGCGGTACAAATGAATACGACAGTTGGTTTGCATTCTTACAACCCCAGTGGCACCACTCTTGCTATTGCATTTCATGCTAGAATACATATATATATATATATATATATATATATATATATGGACTATTAGTGTTGTTGAAATCTTAATTATTCTCTATTGTTGATGATGATGACACAAAACCACGATAAGGGGCCTTGAACTACAGTAACCACAACAAAAATAATGACAAAACATGTGCAGCAACAGCAAACGTAACCAGAGCAGCTACAACATCTATGCTAATCTCACTGACGTGTTACAGTCGTTTTTCTAGCTCAGACAGCATTGGAAGCTAGCAAACCAGCAAAGCCGGGCACGTAAAGTGACATGTACATTATTATAGCCTGCTAACTAATAATAGTATAATAATAGTATATATATCTATTATTATTAGATCAAAACAGGCATTGCGCCGTCGAAGCGTACGCCAGCCGAGACCTCCTTGGAGGTGAACTAGAAGGCGAAGGCTTAAGGTTAGCAATGTGATATTATCGTTTGTTTCAATAGGCAGATATTTTAACCCATACCAGGGGCTTTCCTGACATAACGGGGCTATATAGCTTCAAAGCGCTTTCCATCTGTCCGAGACAAGCCCCGTGGCTCAAGCGTCTGTGGGAATTCAGCCGACCGAAGAGCTCTGCCAATGGCGTTGTCGGTTGCCAGCATGTCTCGCCGCCTAGTGACGTTATGAATGCATTGATGCATGGAGGTTGCGATAACGGATGATAATGTAGCCCTGACATCCACCACTGGTTCCCGCCCATCTGCACTGAGCGAACGGTGCCAAGTGTTTATGTACCAAGTGCGGCACTTGGAAAAACGTACAACCGGGCTGAAAAAAGCCCCCCCCCCCCCGGGCGCCCCTAGTACTCTTAGGCGAGTTGCTGTGTTGCTCTCCGGTATTGTTTTTATTTTCTTTATTAAGCTATGGCTCGACGTACGTGCGATACGTCGCTGCTATAGTCAAGCATGCCGGTACAGACACGGTACATAATCATGTCGGGTGTATGCGATATCGTGTGAATGAACTTCGATTCGAACAGCCCTTGCAGTGGAAAACGAAATCTGAGGTACTGTACATGATTACGTGCTTGCTAATTGTTTCGTTGGGATTACACGGATCATAATGCATGACCTCAAATGGCATACAATGCAAAGAGTCAGAGTTTCTTCAACGGACAACAATACTGACTCAAAAATTGCACGACATACTGCAATTGAATTCTACACAGCCACACGGCCGCCGCAACCGTCACGACGCAAACCAGTCAGTCAGCATGGTGACAGTCACACAGTGAGATTGACGTTTCAGATTCAACAGAGAGAGAAAAAAAGCCGAAACCCAATCGCAGCTATTCTTCTGCGGCACCAAGGCAAGAAGCTACGCTGTAGTTATTTGCGTTTCTCTGTTCACGCTGCGGCGACTGCGTGGAGGCACTGATGTTGACGCCGTATCCGTCCGTATGCACAGCAGAACTCGGAGCTCCGCACCGGCCGGATAAACAGAGCCGGCAACAGAGCTAAAAATTGCACAATTTGGCAAACGCAGAATTTAAAGGCCACAATCAAATGATTGATAGCGCAGCTCCCTGGTTAAACAGCAGCGTTGTCTGATTCCAGAGAACAGACAGATCGCTGTGAGCGTTGGCGACGTCTCGAACTGCCAATGATGACCCAACACGCCGACAGGTGAATCTATTTAGATGTGGCCGCGTTCTTAATACAATCGCAGCACATCGAGCGTCTGCCACACACACTGGTCGTTAAACTGGTGGGACGTTAAGAGTTTAGGGCAATGCAAGTCTGTCTGTCTATTTCTCCCTCTCTTCATATAATAAATTGTGAAACGCTGTTGAGACTTATCTTTGTGTCGCCCGGTGGTTAATATATATATAGAAGGAGAGAGAGAGAACAATAAAGATATGTTTTTTTTTTATAATATAATATTTAGAATACAGATATATATGTGTAGTTTTATATATTATGCTAATGTTAATATCTGCAGTATTTATATCTATTTATAAATGTATCAATTATAATAATATTAAAGTGGAAGACACGGGCGATAGCCTTTTGCAAATTACCAAATAGTAAATTGTTTGATTTATGTATAATGGAATTCAGTCAATAAAGTTATTGAACTAATAAATTTGCCGTCCGGAAAAGACGGTCCCATAAACAAAAATATATGTATATATATATATATATATATATATATATATATATATATATATATATATATATATATATATATATATATATATATATATATATATATATATATATATATATGTTAATGTATATATATGTATGTATATATATATATATATATATACATTCATACATGTGCATACATCTTCAGCAATATAGCGTGTACATATAAAGATGCTATCGTGTGATGTTTAGCGTTTGCAGTTGTTTAATTATCATCATAACTATTGTCCTTATTGTCTATTGTACAAACGTTCTTGAGCAATCCGACGGCTATTGCCAACATTGAATGAAATTGCTGTTTCTTTCCCACCGCTGCCATTCACATGCACCTTATGCTTACTAGAATCACTGTGATCACTGCAAATCATGCATCGCATTGAAGTCGGCACGGCAGTTTGTGGTGCTAATGTGTGTGAAACACACTAATGCTACTACTAATAGTAGTCGTAGTTATATTAATGATGGTAGCGATAAATATGATGGTTACACTCATAATGATAAAACAGGTTGTTGCCAATCACGACAACGACGGTAACGGCTGAACGGCAGGCGATCAACGGGAAGGGGATGAGGCCTCAAAGAGGTAGACGGAAGTTATGGTCGCGACAAATCAGAGCCTAACAAATATTGGCTGGCTAATGAACGTAAGCTAGTGAATGGAACCATCCAACCACCATAGAGAGAGAGAGAGAGAGAGAGAAAGAAAGCGAGCATAGTTAATTGCCCGGATTGTAAGTATTGAGTGACGGACAGAGGAAATACAAGAACCGCTGCTTGGAGGATTTGAAACACCGTCGTACGGGTCCCACGATACCGATTGAAGTAAAAACCGCCCCGGTTAACTAAGCGACACGGCGCATTTTCGTTTCATCATATATATATATATATATATATATATATATATATATATATATATATATAAGTATGTCAGTACGTGTGCATTTATGAGTACAGTATATGCCAACAACATTAGATCAATGTCTATTCAGAGTTGCATTTGCTTAATTTGTGCAACTCGTGTACTCTGTATACAACCTGTCGATCAGTTGCATCAATCAGCAGCCTCTTACTGATCTTCTTGTTAGAATGCAGGATTACGGAGAACAACCAGAATAGTTGCACTTATTGCGGTGGTGTTGTTGTTATTGTCGTTGTCATGTTGGTGGTGGCGATGTGTTTATGGTGTAATGCTCAAATTGCGAGACTGGTCAGACGTGAGTAGCTGGCAGGCGGCCACGTAGCTGCCTAATCCGTTCCCGGTTAAGATAGATGTACGTACAAGCTTGTATCCTTGCATTTCGCTCGCATCTATCTCACGTCACCATCGTTGCCAACTCACTGACTGACTGACTGACTGAATGGCTCGTTAACTGAGAGCGGCAAACAGCAATAAATGATACTCATTGTTCTTTTTTTATGTTTGCTGTTGCTGCTGCTGCTGCTGCGGATGATGTTGTTGTTGCTGTTTCCAGCAGCTTCGTTTATCTTCGTGCGATCTCTTCACTGTAGCAGCAACAGCAATAGTAACCGCAGAAGCAGCAGAAACAGCAGTCTTCGAGGGTCAAATCTAGGCCCCGGGACGGAAAGGGAAGCAACTATCAATAACTATTCGAGTGGCGCCTGGACACAAAAGAAGATCAACCGACCACTGGCCGATACATGATGTCATGTAATAATAATAATAATAATAATAACAAGTCGATGAGTCATCATCGGTAGCAATAGATTGTCGTGCTTATGGTGGAGGATGTGATTTTGATGGTTATCTCGTTCGTCCGTCTTTCTCTTCTTCTTCTTTTCGCTCTCGCTCGACTGCTACCCTCTCCTCCCCCCCCCCTCCTGGCCATCATAATAATAATGATGATGAATGAGCGACGATGATGGTGATGAGGACAATGATGATAATAATAATAATAAGATAGTGTTTGTTAAAGGCAAAAACAATATGAAGATGTCACTGTCAACAACGATTGAAGTGGAGAAGAAAAAGAAGCGCAGGGTCTTCTTCTTCGTGGTCACTTTTTGGTGGCGTTGGTCACGATGCATGTCCGACGACGTGCCCTGAAGGGACGGATACCCCATGCACGTCGTGCCAGTGACGGCAGTGACTGCGATGCACACAAATGGCCTACGCCTCCGTGCGCCCCCATGCGCGCCATGACGTTACTGACGACCCTTCTTATTGACAAAGGGCGTTGGAGTCGATCCGTTTTATGTCCGTCCGCCATCGTGACGACCCAGTCCACCGCCCCCGCCGATTATTATGACTGTGATGATGATGATGATGATGGTGACAAAGTTAATGGTGATGATAATCAAAATGATAATGATGATGGTGATGATAATCAAAATGATAATGATGATGGATGATAATCAAAATGATGATGATGAGATGATGACGACAATAATAAGTATGTATCATGACAACCAAAGTAACGCGAATTGACGAGTCGACACGATCATTCTCGTTGTTTTTGTTGTCGAGGGGAGCGGAAATGGATGGGGGGGGGGCGCAGTGGAGGCGGGGGAGGGGGATGATGAGGTTGATGATCTTTGCTGTCAGCCTCGGCTGCGGCGATAGTTGATTGATCAGTGATGATGAAGTTGATGATCTTTGCTGTCAGCCGCGGCTGCGGCGATGGTTGATTGATTAGCGATGATAAGCGTGATGAACTTTGCTGTCAGTGGCGGGGCAATTGATGACAGCCGAGCAATTGATGATTAGTAATGAACGTGATGGTGGTGGTTGATCGTTGTGCTGTCAGCCCCGTTTCGGTCAGGGGCGGACTTCGTCAGGACTGCGTATAAAGTGTGAGTGCACGGTCGATGATCATCCGATGGTCACCCGTCGCTGAACAGTTCTAGGTCGGCAGGTCGATAGGTAAGGTAGAGCGGTGCAGGGCTGTTTGGTGCCAATCTTAGGCCATCTTTGCGCCATCATTTGCATTATAGACCTTGATGATTCTGAAATGAGTAGGTGGTGAGCAGGTGGTAACGGCGAGGCTGGCTGTGTCGAGCCAAAGGCACGATCTCATTTCATGTGAGTGTGAAGACGCATCGACACACGATACGTATTTGCTTTCGAGGCGACTTTATTTAGTTATTTAGTAATGATTATTATTTGTTTGTGGTTGTGGTTGTTGTCGTTGTCGTTGTTGGTGTGATAGTCTGATTGTTATCGCTGCCGCACATTTTGTAGTGCTAATGGCTGCTGTTGTCGCTGTCTGCTTTAACATGAAACATGCTTTTTTGCTAAGTGGTTAGTTAACTGCTTTGTTGTTGACAACACAACATGCACATATCGTCGCCGATACCATTTGCCCGTTTTGCTTCCCCTTCTTGCTCTTAACCTCTAGTGAGTTGGTCTTGTTGTTGTTGTTGTTGCTGCGGCTCCTGCTGCTGTTGTTTCTGTTAATTTCGAAAGTAAATTATTGCGATCATCCTGGCCACCTATGCGATGACGATGGTGGCAGTGGCGACAGAAAAGCGTTTTCGACAGAAACACCGCTTCTGGCGATGTTGGTACAACACCAGCAGTAAGCAAGAGCGGCTGAAGTAGCAAGAGACTTCGTACTAGTGCCTGCGGTCTATTCGTTTGGTCGTGCGCTCAACCGAATGCTGTTGCACCTTTCAACGTGGTGCTCGCAACAACAACAACAACAACAACAATAACCGCAACAGCAACAACAATAACCGCAACAGCAACAACAACAACAACAACAACACCAATAACCACAACAACAACAACAACAACAACAACAACAACAACAACAACACCAATAACCACAACAACAACACTACACACAACAACAAAACGAGCCAGAGCCACAACGGACTGCCGGTTATGCCGGGAACAACAACAACACCAATAACCACAACAACAACTCTTTTTTGTTTGTGTTGTTGCTAATCACGGTGGCCATTGTGGCCTCGGTCGACTGGCGAGGTCAGTCTGCGGTCACACCGATGCTGCTGCTACTATGGCGGCAGCCATAGACCCGGCCAGTATCGTCCTCCAGAACGACCGACCGTCTCGTTGATCTCTACGGCCAGCGCCCATGTTTGACTTGCTCGTCGTTTGGCAATAGTAGTTGTAGAACCAGCGGGAATCATCATCAATGAGACAACGTACTAGGAGTAGAGATCTTTGCCTTAGTCTCCTCATGATCACAACACCGTAGTAGTGGTAGTAGTAGACGTGGTGGGTGGAGGAGGAACAACAACATGGCGACATTTTGCACTTTGTTCAATTGGACGTCACCGCGACGCTGGTGCCGGTGCGCAGTTGAGGTGCATCTGCATGCAGTTCGCAGTCCATCAACAGAATCAAGTGCCGATCCGCAATCAACACTGCTCCTCTTCTCTCGACGGCTGGCTGCATTCACACCATATGTGCACAGACAGATACACACAAATGTACGCATGTGCTTAGCATGACAACAAGAACAACAACAACAACAGCAACAACCACAACAACAATAACAACAACAACAACAACAACAACAACAACAACAACAACCACAACAACAACCACAACAACAACCACAACAACAACAACGCCATTACCACCACCATGACCGTCACCACCACCGCAAGCTCCACTGCTCAGGATCCTAGCTGCAATTTTCGAGCCACAAGCGCGTTGAGCGCTGCTGAATAACAATCAGATATATGTTACATACGTAACAATAACGCGGCGGCGCGCAGCAGCGTCGACAACAGCGGTGACAGACGTAAATTTGGCCAAAATGTTGAACCATTTTGTCTTCTAACACCTCATCACACCATCACACCTCGCAGACAGCCGACGTGTCTGCATGTGTACGCGCCCGCTGTAAGGGCACGCCCCTTACATCTACTACAAACGGTGTTACGTTTCTATTTTCCTGCGCATATATATATATATATATATATATATATATATATATATATATATATATATATATTGATTTAATAAACTGATACATCCATAGATAAGTAGCAAAAACGGCGCGCATCACTTGCGTGTTATCATCTCTCTTGCTTACTGCTGCTGCTGCCGCTGTGGTGCTCGGTCTGCATTCATGCATGCTCGGTTTGAGATTTTTTTACTGGGATGCGTCATAAGGCGACAGTCGTGTTTGAGGCGTTGCCTTCGCTTGCATCTCATTGCAGCGCATTGCAATGTTTTCTTTGGATATATATATATATATATATATATATATATTGTTTATATATTTATAAATATATATATATATATATATATATATATATATATATATATATATATATATATATATATATGTATATATATATATATTGTATATATATTTATAAATATATATATATATATGTGTGTGTTCAGTTTGCTGTGTACCGCTCCCTCTCGGTGTAGCCAACCACTTGTGCTTTGCTTGTCTCTTACGACAGCAATGTTCGACAGCACCGGTGGGAGCGAGTTGTCAATCTGCCGAGGCTGGTCTTATTTCGTTTAGCGCAACCCACGACGACAGTGCAGGCACGTTATTCTCGGATGGTCACGGGGACGCCTGGTTCTCGCAGGCGGGCGGGTGTTGTTGTTGTTGTTGTTGTTGCTGCTGTTATTGTTGTTGTTGTTGTTGTTGTTGCTGCTGCTGTTATTGTTGTTGCTGTTATTGTTATTATTGTTACGCCTACTGGTAACATATGACTGCCGCTGACGTCGCCTGTCGCCGTCGTTGTCGTCTTCATCCCCTTCAAGGGATTGCGGAGAAACCCCATAACCATCGCCTGGGGACTACGGACTGAGATCGGTTTGGTCAGACTGAACGAACCCCACCGACAACTAAGCGCAGCAAGTGCAAAGCAGCAATCAGCAAATGTCGGACAACTTCTTGTTGTAGTCTGGTCATCATGAACGTTACTAACATGATTAGTAAAGTAATGCCCCTTTACTTATCGTTTGACGTTTCAACATGAACAACCTCCTTGTCGTCGCCTCCGCCTAGATCGTTTTTGTCGTTACCACCAACGCGACAAACATCGATAACTGCGATTTCACCGATAATCCGCCGCTATTTGTTGTTGTTGTTGTTGTTGTTGTTGTTGCTGTTGTTGTTGTCGCTGCTGGTTAGCGACACAAGCGAGCACAATCCATTGACAACAACAACAACAACAACAACAACAACAACAACAACAAAACCGATGACAAACAGATGAGAACTACTACAGTGATGACGCTGGTGACGATCAAATCATGATAGAGCCTCTGCCCCTGCGTTGCAGGTGCTGATCTGCTGAGTGGTGCGGGCGGCTGAAACGAATCATGTTGCTACTGTTGTTGTTGTTGCTCATGTTGTTGTTGTTGTTGTTGTTGCAGGAAAGCAGGGAGGTATCTGACGTGGTCAGCGTCGCGTCGATGACGGTCTTGTAGTTGTTGTTGGTGCTGTTGTTGTTGCTGCTGCTGCAGGTCCCGGTGTTGTTGTTGCTGCTGCAGGTCCCGGTGTTGTTGTTGCTGCTGCAGGTCCCGGTGTTGTTGTTGCTGTTCTCATTGTTGTTCTTGTTGCTGTTGTTGTTGTCAATGTCGCCAAGAATGCTGTTGTTGAACATGCAGTGTTGAAATACTGTCGCCTGCAGGTAAAGCTAACAGGTGTGGAAGATGGCTGCCTTCTCGCTCTCGAAGTCGACGGGATCGACGTCGACGAGAAGCGACGACACACAACGACACCACCGAAGACCGGCGAACACATTCGCGTCCACGCAATAAATCCGTAGCAAAAAGTGTCGATGTCAATTTGAGAATGAGACGGCTTCGTCCATTTGTTGTCCTTGAGACAGATTTTCGACTTAAATGACCGATGATGTCGCCATTCCTATTATAAGCTCGTTTTTTTTCACACATATATATATGCGCATGTATATGTGTCTGTCGGTGTGTGTGTGTGTGTGTGTGTGTGTCTGAAGGTGTATAGTGTCTGAACAAGCCTATTTTGGTTTCCCCTTGTTGTTGTTGTTATTGTTGTTGTTGTTGTTATTGTTGTTGTTGTTATTGCTGTTGTTGTTGTTATTGCTGTTGTTGTTGTTATTGCCGTTGTTGTTGTTGATGTTTTTGTTGTTGTTGTTGTTGTTGTTGTTGCTGTTGTTGTTGTGGTTGTTAGTGTTGCTGTTGTTGTTGTTGTTGCTGCTACTGCTGTTGTTGTAGTCGTCGTTGTGTTTCTACCTCTTCATTTTCTTTTACTACGACACACTATGACCACCGCAACAACAGCAGCAGCAGCAGCAACAACAACAACAATAAGTAATGCTAAACCTTCAACGATTGCTTAAATCTTGGTGACTTGTTTGCAGCTGAATACAATATCTATCTACCGGTGTGCTGACCGCTGGTCCATCCGTTGTGTCGTAGTCGAATGGCGTTGTCGTGAGCGCCAACCAGCCCGGTGTCAGCACTGTGACACGGTCTGCCATAACCTGACGTAATCCTCTCTTTTCTCATCCCACCGCCCAGCCTCCTCAGGTGTCACTGCGATCGTCTAATACTATTATTATTATTAGTGTTATTACTATTACTATTATGTAGACTTCCGAGG
>QVRM01003805.1:0-46170 GCA_003439945.1 Dermanyssus gallinae | reverse complement strand
CCAAAGCGACCAAATCGAACGGCAACTTCAGCACACAAAACAACTGGCAACCGGTCGACCGCAGCCTCAAACGTCCCAACATATGATCGCCCCCGCCAACGTGGGTTGCACGTACAAACACCACACACACCGCGAAGTCTCGGCTTTTGCGACGACGTGCATAAGAAGAACCTGCATGGACGCACACCAACGAAGATAGAAAAACGTGACGACGGGTGGCGTACACAAGGAAGGAGAGATCGTAAAACAAAGCCACCACCACCGGCACGAACAAGATGACACATCTGAAGGCATCAAAGACGACGAACGTACCTGGGCGACCACGGCAAAGAGCACTGTTTGTAAGCCGTATTGATCTTACACACAATGGTCGGATATTCAGAATTATGTAACTAGAATCGTTGGTACTAGCTCGGGCGTAAAGTTACAAAGCTTGCAGGGCTTAACAAGCATATTACAATAGCTTCCATATTCTAGTCAATCAAGACAGTTTTTCTGATCTATTAGACCCAGCTGTATGGCCGGAAGGCACACGGTTTAAGCCGTTCCGAGGCCAATTAAAACCATACAGGGTATTTGGGGCACCGCAACCACCGTTGTCACAGATAGACAGAGCGCGCACAGCACTGCGAAAGCAGAAACGCTGGCGAGCGTACTCTTTCTAACTGCTCTGAGATGATCTATTGAATCTGCCATAATGGCCTATTTGTTCCGCAATTAGTGTAACGGTTAACTAACACACTGCCCCACGTTGGGCGCCAAATATGTTACAGAACTAATGCGGAACGAGAACAAATATATATCAAGAATAATAGAATACTCGTTCTTATTTATTTCTCGATACTGGTCTTGCTCTCGTGGGTGGAGCTCACATTCGTTCTCACACACAGACGGTGGTGTCTGTTTACACAATGATATATTATATATAATGTCACACACAGTTACTAATGCGCGGCCGTCCTGAATACGCTGATTCACACCTAGCCTACCTGCGCACTATCTATATCACGGCACCGCAACGGGCCGGCTCTGACTCACCCGGAGATGGCGCCCCTCGCACGTGGCGGAGAGAAGAAAGCGACGAGAATCTCGAGTCGCGAGGACACGAGTCAAAAAGAGGCTTCTAACATGGCCGCAGCCGTTTAAATATCGGCCGACCGCCCCGCCCCTGGCGGCCTTCTGTGCTACGACAACGTCGTTCGCTACGGCGTGCGCTCTACGTACTTCCTGTTCGTCTGCTTAATTGTGTAGTATTGTCTTTAGTCTGTTCAGTTGTGTGGCGCGCTCTGTCTATCTGTGACAACCGTATTTAGGACTAGGTAATAAACGACCCGAATTGAACAATCTGATACAATGCTGGTCGGGGTAGCCCGCAAAATTGACTAAAACTCGAACGCGACAACAAACAAACTTGTTTCAAACAGGGCTAAATGTTCAGAGCCTAAGACAATATCTCAATGTATCTTTGGAATGTAGAAGGATTGCATTCAATATTAGAAAAGTTGTGGGGAAAATGAGTTTTGCGCATACGACATAATGTTTCTCACTGAAACTTTTGTAACAGACGCAGCAGCCATTGTGCTACGCAAACATAAGGTCTACCATGGTGAGCTATAAAGGCCCCCAATAGAGGACGACCAAAATGGGGGGTCTCGGTCGCTGTGCGCTCGACCGAGTGGTCTAGATTACTTAGATCCACGGCTAGGCTACTTGTTGTTGAAATAAGGGACTTTTATTTAATATGTATATGTAGCCCACCTGACCGCAAAGTGCCAGATATTTTACTTGATATTGAAGAGTCACTGATGCTTTGTACAGACAATTGTAAACACACTATCATAGCAGGAGACCTGAATTGTAATCCTCGCTAAAGATGACTCAAGAGCGGGCAGTTTTTATAGAGGGAGTGAAGGGAAATGGGCTTGCAAATAGAAGGTAATTATTCCGATGCTACGTATATAGCATGGAATGGAAAAAGTGCTGTAGACCTAATTATGAGTACCTCTAGTGAACCGGGAGCCTATATAAAGGACCATAAAACGATAATTTCAGCGAGCGGAAGCACCGTAAGGTTACCTTCAGTCCTACTCATACGAGTAGAACTGGCGGTGACAAACGAAATCCCCTCGGTCGCAAGATCAGTCTCATAAAGCTAGAACAAGCCTTTACATCTACTCCCAAATGCGGCCGAAGTAGACCACAGACTTTATGAGCGCTCACTTCGGTGGGCCATTCAAGCTGCAGCAATACATAAGAGCAACACTGCGACAAACCAGAGACACAAACCATGGTTTGACCACGAATGCAAAACCATCAAGGTCGCATATGTTGCCACAACGATTGGAGCTTATCGGGGTTGGCAAACCTAGCTGAGCTGAAGAAAAAATATAAACGAATGATTATGAGAAAAAGATATGAATACGAGACTGCGCAACGCATACATCAGGTACGAGACAGCAATCCAGAGACCATAGATCCTCTTGCCGAGACCTGTCATAGCAAACCCGCTAATTAAATGGCGAAGAGTGGATCTCGCATTTCACAGCCCTACTGAACCGCGATGTACAACTGCCCGAGAAGGAACACGCTTCTTATATAGAGTCTAATGGGCAGACTTTACGGAAGAGGAGGTTCGAAGGGGCTATACTAGCGAAAAAGAGCGGAAAATCATCAGGTCCTGATGATATTTACTACGAACATCTTAAGCAGGGAATAGAACACGTAGCCCCAAAGCTAACTGCGCTGTTCAATGCATGCTTAGAACACGGGCACATCCCAGGCAATGGCGCCGAAGCTACCTGCAACCAATTTACAAAAACAAAGGCGACGCCACAGATCCAGCGAACTACCGCGGGATAGCATTGACTAGCGTAATCTACAAAATATAAACCTCAATAATTCTGACCCGATCACATAGCGAGTGTAAAGACCTAATACCTACGGAACAGAATGGGTTCTTGGAAGGTCGGTCAACTGAACGAGCTCTCACGGAAGTCCTTCGCCACGTGCAGGAACGCTTCAACAACGCACAGATGACCTACGCAGCGTTTGTTTGACTTCAAAACCGCTTTTGATAGTGTACCTAGAGACCGCCTCCTGGAAGCTATGCGACATCACTTTGGCATTAAGGGTCGAATGTTCAACCTAATCAGAAGCATTCTCACTGCAAACTACATCACAGTTAGAAATGGGCCTCACTGTATTGCGCAAGAAGTTAAACAGACCATTGGCCTGGCACAAGGCGACACGGCAAGCCCTTTCTTATTCATCCTATATGTCGCAGGGTTAAGCCAAACACTACGAAATGCTAAAGCTCCGCATGTATTCTACGCTGACGATCTTATCATAATGGCCAAGTCAAGACCACATTTACAGTTTTACCTCAATGAAATGAGCCAATAGTGCGCACAATATAAGCTGACAATTAATGCATCCAAGACGAAAATCCTTCGATTTTCCTGAGGAGGCCGATACGCCAGTCTTGACTATATCATCAGGGTAAATAACCAAAATATAGAATTAGTAAGTCAATTTAGCTACCTCGGGGTAACCTTGACACCCGGCCTATCGTTTACAAAACACATAGAGAAAAAGCGTGCAAAAGCAGTATCGACCATGACGCTACTCGGAAATCTTACACAAATTGACATTAAGACTGGAATAAACCTTTTAAGATAAAAATAGCTCCGATTATAACTTACTACTGCCTTCGGCCCATTGCACCACAACTTAACATTAGATAACATGAAATAAATAGACAAAATAAAAGCGAATTTTGTGAAATATATGCTCGGACTGCCGCGTAACGCATCGACAACCTTGGCGTTGGAACTATGCCAAGAGCGAAACTTTGTGGAAGATTTTATCTTGGACAATACGTTTTTAGCCCACTCGTCGTAGAGCCATATCGCGCAGACAGAGAAAAGCGTAATTTGAGCTTTGCCATAGAGAAGTTCACTGACGGTCCTGCATTCACGACAGACCGTTGGAAGCAGGGAATGCAAGTGAACAGACGGCACTCTGCAGACTTACCTGGCATGGCTACCACTAATATATATGCCTAAAAGGGTATTGCTTTGAAATTGAAGATTGTGTATGTAAATATTGTGGCACATGTAATATTGACCGATACCACATACTGCAATGCAACGAAATAGAAGCTGGTTCGACGCATGCAGTAGTGAAAGACGTTATCAGCCGACATGAATTTGCGGTCATATCTACCAATTTCTGGTGAAATAAACTTGTATCTTATAATTATTTGTTTTCTGCCTGTTGTTTTCAGATTGAAGTCTTTAAGGTCTAGTATATGATTCTCTGACTTCTTCAAATATGTCAGTAGACTGTTCTCGAAGTTGGTTTTGCCGCCAGATGAGGTTAAGATAGTACTCTGTCTCAATGCAATAGGTCGGCAATGGAAGCGCAATAGGTGACAAGGAAGCAACCCACGACAACAACGATGATGACTGTGACTCAGGAGACACGTACCACATCGAGACGATCGGTAAGGTGCCTAAACGGAAATTGTTTGCAACATTAAATATCGGAGTTGATCAGAATGCCCAGCTGCGCGTTCTCTGAGACACTGGCTCGACATGTGACGTCATGAGTTACAACGAATTTCTCCGACTGAAAGCAGTGTTTGGAAATATGACAATTGACCATAATGATCGCGCTCCCTTGGAAGTGTATGGCAACTCCAAGCGATTACGATGGGCTCAGTTGAAATTGTCGCATCATCAGCCACCGAACAAAAACAGTGAAATTCCAGGTGATCGACAAAGTAGTCGAAACTCTCTCTCCGCAAACACATGTGAACCAAAATGCACGCCCAGTACAGCAGCCTCTAAGCCTTGGCAGACGCTACCGTGCGTCGCATAAAAGAACTAGAACAACAAAAATGATAGAGAAAATTAACTATCCGACTGAATGGGCATCGGATTTCGTGGCGGTGGACTGCCCTGGCCGAAAACTCAGGCTAGTACTCGACCCACATGCGTTAAATAAACTCATCCAAAGACCAAGATACCATATGCCGACACTCAACGATACTTTATAAGGCCTAAACAAAACTAAGGTATTTTCGGTGCTCGAGATGGCTTCTATCAGATGGCCTTAAGCCCGGAAAGCCAAAACACAACATTCTGGACGCCAGTCGGCGATACCGCATTGCCGGGTCCCCCAAAGAATCTTATCAGCACCCGAAGAATGTCAGAGACGTCAAGTACAAGCTTACGGCGGCATCAGAAATGTCTCAGTGGTAGCAGATGACACAATTGTATAGGGTGAAAGACACACAGCTCTCAAAGCAATCGAAGACCACAACAAGAACTTGCTGTCCCTATTCCAACGCGCTCGAGAAGTTGGACAACGCTTAAATAGGGGCAAGCTCCATATGGGTATGCCGCACGTTTAAAAAAAAGTCATGCGTCATGTCATAAACAAAGACGGAATTAAAAGTTAATGCCGATAAAATAAAAGCCATTCAAAGAGATGACGGCACCAAATGACCAGCAGCAAGCAGTGTTCGTCACAATGAAGAAAAAGCTGACGGAAACACTGACACTCGCGTGCAAGAAGCCGGAATACTACATCTACGGGATGCCGATGGTCACAATACAGACAGACCACAGACCAGTAGAAAGTATATTCGCCAAACGGCTTGACGCCTGCCCTAAACGTTTGCAACGAATGAGGTTAAATTTAATGAAGTTTGAACTAGAGCACCAGTGCAAATGCTTTCAAGGGCGATTCAGGACGGTTGGCCTGCGCAAAAGAAAAATATACCTGTTAAAATCTTACAACGGTGGCTGTCTACCCGAGTCGTTTCTCCACAGAGTCTGAGACCAGAGTTTCTCCGTCGGATGCATAAATCATATCTAGGATTAGATGCGATGTGCCGTAGAGCTAAAACACAGTGTTCTGGCCAAGGATAAGGACGACATGAAAAGCTACGTAACTCGCCGTGCTGCCTTCCAGTCATTTCACATCAAACAACGAGCTGAGCCGCTAATGAACAAGCCGATTCCACAAAGACCGTGGCAGGACGCATTTGTTTGGCAGGGGTTACAGTACAGATCTGGTTACAGTGGATAGCTACAGTGATTACTTCGAGCTGGACGAGCTGAACGAGCTGAACAAAGACACCACTACCGCTCAGATCATCAAGAAAAAAAATTTGTCGCCACAAACGACCGGTGTGAGATACGCACCGACGCTGATGACGACGCTGGCTCGAGAATTCCAACTATGTTGTGCAGAGTGCCAAAAAAAACACGTGAGGAGTTTGCTCCATTACCGCCAGGCCAACGGTAAGGCCGAAAGCGCCGTCAAAATAGCAAAACGAAGAGTAAACAAGACGCGGCTAAACATCGAGAATCTGTACATGGCGTTACTGGAGTGGTGGTCAATAAAACAATCTGATGGACCATCGTAGGCAGAGAATCCGTTCGGATGCCTGCCCGCCGGTTGCCAACTACCAACGAGTGAGAAACAGTTGGTCTCTGCCAATCACCGTCAAGTCACCCAAATCCATTTGAAACCGACAACGGGCTGCACAGAGAGCGTACAACTAATAAACCAAGCAACTAACACTAATAAATCAATAATAAGTTCTCGCACCAACAAATTAATAATAATCGATTACATTTCCAAGAGTAAAAGAAGGGAGATGTTAGGGTGCATCAGACTTAATGAACGCACTAGACTTGGTGCGGTTGCAAAACGTACCACACTTAGCGGGGCATCCGAGCTAAGCACGCCCACGCGTTTCAAATAAAGTTCAACAGTCAGGTTTATATCAACCACGGCTTCGTTAACACTACTATTTCATACTAGCACTTTTTATTTGACAAAGTTTGGCCATCGACATTAATGTCAACTTCTGTTTTAGCTTTGGCATTAAGAAAACTGGTAAATAAAGTTACGGTATTTGTCGATTATTTGCAGATTGTGTTTATTTTCAACTCAAGTGGAAGCATGAATACCATATATATATATATATATATATATAAACCAAATTTGTTACACGGGCTGATAAATCAGGGGGACACGTGAATGTAAGCATTGTTATAGACTGAGCGGGGGCCCTCGCTTACCACTGCCTGCCACTAAAACAATCAATACTGTTCGCACATTCAAATATACAGGATGTATACAAAAGTTTTTATCATCGTAGTAAGAAGTTGTAGAGCTCGTTAAAGCAAATCTTTTTTTTCATATGAGAGTTAAATTACTACAATTTGCGACACTAGTGTTTTTGCCGACATAGGAGCATATTGAGTGCTGTTGCGAGACAACCTAGTCCTCCTAACAGAAACTAAGCACACCGTCGTGTTTCTGTGTCACAAATTGTAGGTATTTAACTCTCATATGGAATGTTATCTCCGAAACAAGGTTTCTCAGAGACCATGTTCCATTGGAAAACATATTTGCTTTAACAAGCTTTACAAGTCCTTACTACGATAATAAAAACGTTTGTATACACCCTGTTTCTTCGTTTCCTTAGTTCCAGCCTGACTCCGACGAATCCAACACGGATTCGTTAAGATGGAGTCGATATTTGTACAACTGACTCACTCAGAGTGGGACAAAAATCACTGTCACGCTTCAACTTAATTTGCTTTAACGATACTCGTGTCTTAAGACAAAGTGCACTGAGTGGGAGTATTTTACAACTTTGTCACGCAACGCTTGGTTAGAGCTTTTAAGCAATGCGCTGTCATAGCATCGGCGCGATTAAGTCTAGGGCCAACTTCAACGATTTTTGGCCGATACTATAGCCTTAAACTCCTCTGTAGCCCTCTAGGGCGCGGTATGAGACAGCTTGAAGCTCCCGGTGCAACTTTTGATGTAAAGCATGCTATTCCGGCGCAAAGTGCAGGTTTCTCCAATCGATTTATATTTGCGATTGCCCGCGTTGTGAAGTTGTTTACCGCAGTATCCGGGGTCTCTACAGATTCACTTTAATTTATGCGGCAAGGTACTTGTAATTTTGGAAGGCAGAGCATGAAGCTACGGCGTCTGATCCTAGACAAGACACCACCTACGTTCCTGCCCTCGTACTGTGGCCTGTTGTTGGGAACAGAACTGCTCCATGTCGTATTCGTTTACCCTGAAGAGCTACTGTATTAAAGTCACGGCTGGCACGACACCTGTCGAATTGGTCCGAGAGTCGGGTAAATTACCACAAAGCCTTTTTCGTTGATTTTATATAAGGTGTCTAATTTTTATTTTTAGTTAAGTATGGTTTATTGAATACCACGGCTGTAGTATCTGGTCTCCATCGTATCAAAGCCCTAACATAAGCGTTTCTTGCTAAAAGCCAAGTGTGTTATTTAAAAATCTATTTGCCAAGAAGCGACATGACTTTAAGTGATTCCAAATCGCGAGGTTAGCACGCCTTGGCAGCCGCAGCCACATCGTCTGGAATTTCCAAGTAGTTTTATTTAACTCCACTGTACATAAATTAGAAAACTTTTACAAGTTGTAGAAGAAGAAACAAAAAAAATATTTACACAGTATTTCCTAAACCAGACTAAAAACAACGATGAACATCCTTTAAATGCGATAGACGAGCGATAGACTCATGAAAACATGGTTGCTTGCAATACGTAATTAAAATTTGTAATAAGTAATAAAATAATGCATAAATAATAATAATAATAATAATAATAATAACTTCATCATGATGATGATGAAGATCATCATCATCTTCATCATCATCAAAAACGGGACTCATTATGTTAGTTAAGTGCATGTTTTGATCAATCTTCAGATGCACTGTATCGTCCGTAATAACAGCTAAAATGTTGGCCAGAAAAATTTATTGTGGATGTTGACCCTCTTATAAAAAAAAATTCCAACAGCCGTTGCTGCTCAAGACACAAGTATTGCACATTCAATATATTCTATTTAACACAAACAATTGCCGTGCTTTGCTCCTAAGTTTGTCGTACAAGTGGTTTAGGACGATGAGAAATGAATGTTGTATACATATTATTAAAAGCAATATGATTTCGGCAAAAGACATGCCCAGCACATTTGCATTCATTGGGATGTCTCTATACACATGCTACCTCTAGAATAAAAGACGACGCAATTGGCTAATAGATAACAACTCTCGCGACTTTATTTGCCAAAAAATATTGTTTTCTTGAGCACCACGGTTTTTTGGGTTTCCCCCGCTTTTCTTCGTTTTCGTTTTGTAGAGCGATTTTGTCACGTAGGCATAGCCAGGGCCACCTGCAGCACGCAGAAGGACGACAGAGAAAAGCAAAGCGATGTAGAGGAACTTCATCTTGGCGAATCTGTTGGGCTAACGGCGTCTTCTTCAGCGGGAGCAACTCGTTCGCCAGGGCTGCAAGCAGTGTCGTGCGCGTCTAGCGATGCAAGCCACCACAAGCTGAAGTTCGTTGGGAGTGTCACCGAGATCCCACTGAAAAACTGAGAAGCAGTGCAGCTCGTAGTAACAACACGAACCGATAGTTAAGGATGTCCGAAGACTGCTGAATCGTCGCGTTCAAGCTTGCTCATCCAGAGATGACTTTGATTGCGGACGTCCTCGACCATTTATAGTGCCTCAGACTCAGCAGGGGTCCTGCAGAAATACCCTTTCCAAGCACGAGCTCGCCCATCTCTCTGCGGGGTGGGGGAGATGGAGAGGGCGATGTTCTTAGAATTGAGTCCCAGACTGCGGCACATAGAATGCTGGCTAAACCCAGCCGATGCAACCCGTTGGGCCCAGCAATCTCTAACCGTCACATGCTGCGATCCTTCATGATTTTCTAGTGCTTTGCGACGGTAAATCCCTGACGTGTGTTTGTACTGGTTAGAAAAAGTGTATTGTGCTACAGATTGAAATGCCGAAAACTATATTGACAGCTTTATATGTTATCTATCTTCACGGAGCGATTTTTATATCGACTGCCGCAAAATACCATTTGTCGGGGTTGTTAGTTGTCCTTAACTTTTCTGGACCAGCTCTCTATTCAACTCTAGTCAACTACGCTTCTAAACAAGAATTCGCCTCAAGAATAATTTAGCTATACTAGTCGATGCCGAAAACCGTCGTCTTAGCAATGATGTGGAGAAATTAAACCTACTTCGACAGAAGCTCTAACAAACCTACTGTCATTCTACGTCTGTACGAAAATCGTCAACCATAGTTTAATATCACTCTCACTTAAAAACAAAACTTCTCAGAACCTTATGTTCCATTTTTTTTAAGGTTGTTACGTAAAGCTGCTCGTGTACAATTTTTTAGTGTCATGACCGATTTTTAAGCCACTCCGGCATTTACCTTGTCTCGAACCCAGACCTCCCGAATGCAAGGCAACGGCTTTTGTTCCTAAGCCATCTTGCTCGGTAAGTGTTTGCTCTAACGAGCTCTACAAATCCTTATATCGCTTTCGAAATATCTCTGTTACACCATATATATATATATATATATATATATATATATATATATATATCACGAACACGACGGTGTGCTTAGTTTCTGTATAGGAGAACTGGTTGTCTCGCATCAGCACATTGTGTGCTCCTATGTCGGGCAAAAACACCAGTATCACAAATTGTAGCAATTTCACTCCCACTCCGAAGCAAGACTTCTTAGATCCCAAGTTCCATTGGAAAAAATATTTGCTTTACCGAGCTCTACAATTCCATGTATCGCTTTAAAATCTTTCCGTCTCACCCTATATAAATATATTTAATTATTTGTTTTCAATATGGCGCCAACTGCCCGGACGCGTTTTCTGAGTGCTCTCATAATTGTGTACTTCCTGGCAAAATACCAAAGCAAAACTAGTGCTGTTTTCGACCAAGAGGACTCTCAGGACACAGTGAATGTAGTGACTGTCTACCTCAACGTACCTCGCCGCAGCTTCTCCAAAGCCCACACACTCCGAGCCACAGCACTTGTGATCATCCTGTTACAAGGAGGAGATATCGAGGCAAATCCTGGTCCTCCGTGCGTCACTTGTGGAGGACAGTTTCAACAAGTCAGCGGTAGAACTGTTTGCAAAAGCTGTGACAAGCATGTTCACACACATTGTAGCTATCATATCCCTGACAAGGCAACAACGTACTGCAAGTCTTGTTTTTGGATTGAGGTTTCGACTATAGTCTCGAAGTCAATAACTGTCAAGTCATCTTGCAATTGTACTTCGGAACTACAGACGCTTAAAAAGCGTATTGACGAACTATCCAAAGCGACCAAATCGAACGGCAACGTCAGCACACAACAACAACTGGCAACCGGTCGACCGCAGCCTCAAACGTCCCAACATATGATCGCCCCCCGCCAACGTGGGTTGCACGTACAAACACCACACACACCGCGACGTCTCGGCTTTTGCGACGACGTGCATAAGAAGAACCTGCATGGACGCACACCAACGAAGATAGAAAAACGTGACGACGGGTGGCGTACACAAGGAAGGAGAGATCGTAAAACCAAAGCCACCACCACCGGCACGAACAAGATGACACATCTGAAGGCAGTCAAAGACGACGACGTACCTGGGCGACCACGGCAAAGAGCACTGTTTGTAAGCCGTATTGATCTTACACACAATGAGTCGGATATTCAGAATTATGTAACTAGAATCGTTGGTACTAGCTCGGGCGTAAAAGTTACAAAGCTTGCAGGGCTTAACCAAGCATATTACAATAGCTTCCATATTCTAGTCAATCAAGACAGTTTTTCTGATCTATTAGACCCAGCTGTATGGCCGGAAGGCACACGGTTTAAGCCGTTCCGAGGCCAATTAAAACCATACAGGGTATTTGGGGCACCGCAACCACCGTTGTCACAGATAGACAGAGCGTGCCACAGCACTGCGTAAAGCAGAAACGCTGGCGCGCGTACTCTTTCTAACTGCTCTGAGATGATCTATTGAATCTGCCATAATGGCCTATTTGTTCCGCAATTAGTGTAACGGTTAACTAACACACTGCCTCACGTTGGGCGCTAAATATGTTACAGAACTAATGCGGAACGAGAACAAATATATATCAAGAATAATAGAATACTCAGTTCTTATTTATTTCTCGATACTGGTCTTGCTCGCGTGGGTGGAGCTCACATTCGTTCTCACACACAGACGGTGGTGTCTGTTTACACAATGATATATATTATATATAATGTCACACACAGTTACTAATGCGCGGCCGTCCTGAATACGCTGATTCACACCTAGCCTACCTGCGCACTTATCTATATCACGGCACCGCAACGGGCCGGCTCTGACTCACCCGGGGATGGCGCCCCTCGCACGTGGCGGAGAAGAAAGTGACGAGAATCTCGAGTCGCGAGGCACGAGTCAAAAAGAGGCTTCTAACATGGCCGCAGCCGTTTAAATATCGGCCGACCGCCCCGCCCCTGGCGGCCTTCTGTGCTACTACAACGTCGTTCGCTACGGCGTGCGCTCTACGTACTTCCTGTTCGTCTGCTTAATTGTGTAGTGTCTTTAGTCTGTTCAATTGTGTGGCGCGCTCTGTCTATCTGTGACAACCGTATTTAGGACTAGGTAATAAACGACCCCGAATTGAACAATCTGATACAATGCTGGTCGAGGGTAGCCCGCAAAATTGACTAAAACTCGAACGCGACAAAAACAAACTTGTTCCAAACAGGACTAAATGTTCAGAGCCTAAGACAATATCTCAATGTATCCTTTGGAATGTAGAAGGATTGCATTCAATATTAGAAAGTTGTGGGGAAAATGAGTTTGCGCAACACGACATAATGTTTCTCACTGAAACTTTTGTAACAGACACAGCAGCGATTGTGCTACGCAAACATAAGATCTACCATGGTGAAGCTATAAAGGCCCCCAATAGAGGACGACCAAAATGGGGGGTCTCGGTCGCTGTGCGCTCGACCGAGTGGTCTAGATTACTTAGATCCACGGCTAGGCTACTTGTTGTTGAAATAAGGGACTTTTATTTAATATGTATATATAGCCCACCTGACCGCAAAGTGCCAGATATTTTACTTGATATTGAAGAGTCACTGATGCTTTGTACAGACAATTGTAAACACACTATCATAGCAGGAGACCTGAATTGTAACCTCGCTAAAGATGACTCAAGAGCGGCAGTTTTTATAGAGGGAGTAAGGGAAATGGGCTTGCAAATAGAAGGTAATTATTCCGATGGTACGTATATAGCATGGAATGGAAAAAGTGCTGTAGACCTAATTATGAGTACCTCTAGTGAACCGGGAGCCTATATAAAGGACCATAAAACGATAATTTCAGCGGAGCGGAAGCACCGTAAGGTTACCTTCAGTCTTACTCATACGAGTAGAACTGGCGGTGACAAACGAAATCCCCTCGGTCGCAAGATAAGTCTCAGAAAGCTAGAACAAGCCTTACATCTACTCCCAAATGCGGCCGAAGTAGACACAGACTTTTACGAGCGCTCACTTCGGTGGGCCATTCAAGCTGCAGCAATACATAAGAGCAACACTGCGACAAACCAGAGACACAAACCATGGTTTGACCACGAATGCAAAACCATCAAAGGTCGCATATGTTGCCACAACGATTGGAGCTTATCGGGGTTGGCAAACCTAGCTGAGCTGAAGAAAAAATATAAACGAATGATTATGAGAAAAATATATGAATACGAGACTGCGCAACGCATACATCAGGTACGAGACAGCATCCAGAGACCATAGATCCTCTTGCCGAAGAGACCTGTCATAGCAAACCCGCTAATAAATGACGAAGAGTGGATCTCGCATTTCACAGCCCTACTGAACCGCGATGTCTAAATGGGAAGACTTTACGGAAGAGGAGGTTTGAAGGGCTATACTAGCGAAAAAGAACGGAAAATCATCAGGTCCTGATGATATTTACTACGAACATCTTAAGCAGGGAATAGAACACGTAGCCCCAAAGCTAACTGCGCTGTTCAATGCATGCTTAGAACACGGGCACATCCCAAGGCAATGGCGCCGAAGCTACCTGCAACCAATTTACAAAAACAAAGACGACGCCACAGATCCAGCGAACTACCGCAAAATAGCATTGACTAGCGTAATCTACAAAATATTAACCTCAATAATTGTGACCCGATTACATAGCGAGTGTAAAGACCTAATACCTACGGAACAGAATAAGTTCTTGGAAGGTCGGTCAACTGAACGAGCTCTCACGGAAGTCCTTCGCCACGTGCAGGAACGCTTCAACAACGCACAGATGACCTACGCAGCGTTTGTTGACTTCAAAACCGCTTTTGATAGTGTACCTAGAGACCGCCTCCTGGAAGCTATGCGACATCACTTTGGCATCAAAGGTTGAATGTTCAACCTAATCAGAAGCATTCTCACTGCAAACTACATCACAGTTAGAAATGGGCCTCACTGTATTGCGCAAGAAGTTAAACAGACCATTGGCCTGGCACAAGGCGACACGGCAAGCCCTTTCTTATTCATCCTATATGTCGCAGGGTTAAGCCAAACACTACGAAATGCTAAAGCTCCGCATGTATTCTACGCTGACGATCTTATCATAATGGCCAAGTCAATACCACATTTACAGTTTTACCTCAATGAAATGAGCCAATGGTGCGCACAATATAAGCTGACAATTAATGCATCCAAGACGAAAATCCTTCGATTTTCCCGAGGAGGCCGATACGCCAGTCTTGACTATATCATCAGGGTAAATAACCAAAATATAGAATTAGTAAGTCAATTTAGCTACCTCGGGGTAACCTTGACACCCGGCCTATCTTTTACAAAACACATAGAGAAAAAGCGTGCAAAAGCAGTATCGACCATGACGCTACTCGGAGATCTTACACAAATTGACATTAAGACTGGAATGAACCCTTTTAAGATAAAAATAGCTCCGATTATAACTTACTGCCTTCGGCCCATTGCACCAAACTTAACATTAGATAACATGAAATAAATAGACAAAATAAAAGCGAATTTTGTGAAATATATGCTCGGACTGCCGCGTAACGTATCGACAACCTTGGCGTTGGAACTATGCCAAGAGCGAAGCTTTGTGGAATTCTTATCTTGGACAAATACGTTTTTAGCCCACTCGTCGTAGAGCAATATCGCGCATACAGAGAAAAGCGTAATTTGAGCTTTGCCATAGAGAAGTTCACTGACGGTCCTGCATTCACGACAGACCGTTGGAAGCAGGGAATGCAAGTGAATAGACGGGCACTCTGCAGACTTACCTGGCATGGCTACCACCAATATATATGCCTAAAAGGGTATTGCTTTGAAATTAAAGATTGTGTATGTAAATATTGTGGCACATGTAATATTGACCGATACCACATACTGCAATGCAACGAAATAGAAGCTGGTTAGACGCATGCAGTAGTGAAAGACGTTATCAGCCGACATGAATTTGAGGTAATATCTACCAATTTCTGGTGAAATAAACCTCAGCAGCAAATAGAGCCCCAGTGCAAATGCTTATCAAGGCGATTCAGGACGGTTGGCCTGCGCAAAAGAAAAATATACCTTGTTAAAATCTTACAAAGGTGCTGTCTACCGAGTCGTTTCTCCACAGAGTTTGAGACCAGAGTTTCTCCGTCGGATGCATAAATCATATCTAGGATTAGATGCGATGTGCCGTAGAGCCAAAAACACAGTGTTCTGGCCAAAGATAAGAACGACATGAAAAGCTACGTAACTCGCTGTGCTGTCTTCCAGTCATTTCACATCAAACAACAAGCTGAGCCGCTAATGAACAAGCCGATTCTACAGAGACCGTGTATCTTATAATTATTTGTTTTCTGCCTGTTGTTTTCAGATTGAAGTCTTTAAGGTCTAGTATATGATTCTCTGACTTCTTCAAATATGTCAGTAGACTGTTCTCGAAGTTGGTTTTGCCGCCAGATGAGGTTAAGATGGTACTCTGTCTCAATGCAATAGGTCGGCAATGGAAGCGCAATAGGTGACAAGGAAGCAACCCACGACGACAACGATGATGACTGTGACTCAGGAGACACGTACCACATCGAGACGATCGGAAAGGTGCCTAAACGGAAATTGTTTGCAACATTAAATATCGGAGTTGATCAGAATGCCCAGCTGCGCGTTCACTGAGACACTGGCTCGACATGTGACGTCATAAGTTACAACGAATTTCTCCGACTGAAAGCGGTGTTAGGAAAGTATGACAATTGACCATAATTATCGCGCTCCCTTGGAAGTGTATGGCAACTCCAAGGCGATTACGATGGGCTCAGTTGAAATTGTCGCAGTATCAGCCACCGAACAAAAACAAGTGAAATTCCAGGTGATCGACAAAGTAGTCGAAATTCTCTCTCCGCAAACACATGTGAACAAAAATGCACGCCCAGTACAGCAGCCTCTAAGCCTTGGCAGACGCTACCGTGCGTCGCATAAGAGAACTAGAACAACAAAAATGATAGAGAAAATTAACTATCCGACTGAATGGGCATCGGATTTCGTGACGGTGGACTGCCCTGGCCGAAAACTCAGGCTAGTACTCGACCCACACGCGTTAAATAAACTCATCATCATCGTATTTATTTCACTCATATTGAGTATGCATATAACATGAACAATTATACATATTATACAATTATACACTCAGCTCCTCGCGGCATGTTATACGAGAGAGGCAGTGCAGTGATCTCTTCGCAAGGGCCAGGCAGGCAGATGCATGAAACTTCGTACACGCCTGAGAGCACAGTCGACAGACGCACTCGGTGTACTCTTCGTGGAAGCTCGTATTCGAACAAACCAGGTGATGATAGCCATGAACTATGTATCTGGTCTAGACGTGGCGATTGTCACACGCAAGACCAGACCAGAGGTGAAAGACCCTGAAAACATCCAGGTCTCCGACCTCTCGTCGGACTTGTTCAACTTTATTTTCCCATTCCGAGATAAAGCTCTCGACTGGTACTGTACGCGGCGTCTTCAACCTCAATCGAATGATCTCAACAACTGGTGCACAGCCTGACATTAGGTACACAAAGCGGCTCCTTGCCCGCATTGACAGGCAAAGTACTCGCTTCATGTACATTGTAAAACACCTTTCAAGCAAACCAAAGTTTGCCCGAGTGAGGTGTTCCCATACTCTGTCAAGACCATACATCAGCGCCGGAACAACCTTGAGGTAGAAAAGCGCCACTGCCGTCGGGACGGACAGTCGCCGGACATCGCCTATTTCTCCATAAAGAGAAATTAGGGCTGTGCGCGCTGTCTCGACGATGTGAGCAGTGAAGGTCGTCCCAGTATAATGAAGCTGAAGCCCCAGATACCGGAAAGAGTTAACGAATTCCAAGGATTGGCCGCCGCAACGTATAACGTCTTTAGCAGCCAATCGACCTCCTCTTCTGAATTTCATAGCCTTGGTCTTCATGGCGTTTATTTCCAGCCCTCTTGAGACAAGGAACACCTCCGCCAGAGAAGTGATGCGCTTGATGGCACCCAGGTCGTGATGAGCAACCACTATGTCATCTGCGTACATCACAACTGTGGCCTTCTGGAACTCTTGTCGAATATAATCAACAAAATCGGCAAGCAGAAGAGTGAAGGAGACGCAGCTCAATGGGTCGCCTTGCGGGGTTCCCACATTTTGCCTTACCTGCAACACTTCCTGCTCACCTTGTACCAGTAAGGTGTCCTCATCAAAGAAACTAGAAATTACGCTCAGAAGAGAGCCACCAACCCCTGCGTATCGGAATGACTTCACCAGGAGATCTCGAGGTGCTTTGTCGAAAGCCTTGACGCAGTCTATAAAGACTGCATACAAATGGCCTCCGGGCTTTGCCACAGCTCGCTCTATCTCTGACTGAAGCACATGGATTGCATCACGCGTTCTTCGACCTCTTCGAAAGCCGAATTGCTCCGGTGGAAGGGTCTGGTCGACAACGTACTCGATCCGTTTTATAACCAATTTGCAGAAGATCTTCTTCAGCGTCCTTTCAGACGCTATACCGCGGTATAAGTTTGGGTCTCGTCTGTCATAACCATGCTTACCCTTAAATAAAAGAGAAAGCCTGGCGATATGCCAGGCTCCTGGCATTTGTCCCCTCTTCATGATCTCGTTGAAGAAATCACAAAGATGGTTTGCCAAAAGTGGCTCAGACTGCACCCAGTGCTCATAGTACACTTGGTCAGGCCCCGCACTCTTTCCTCTCGGAAGAGAGTGCAGAACCTGACTTACTTCTTCTACCTCAAAGGGCAGATTCATAGTATCCTGCTCCAATGTGAGCGGGTGCTCAATCATTGGAGCCAGGCGTACCGTCTCGCGGTTATATAGAAGACCGGTCAGGTGACTCGTTACCTGTTCGTCGCTGAGCAGGTGGTTCGCCCCCCTACGAGGCCGTACGACGTAGGCTGAGGGCTTGCGCTCCGCTCTTTCGAGCAGTCGGATTTCCTCCCGCCTAGCGTATTCACGCTTGTGGTCAAGGCATAGCTTTATGTAAGCTTTTCTACTATTGAAGTAGTCAAGCCTGCGTCTGGCTAGCAGCTGTGGTGGTGCCTTTACCCTCGCTTGGCGCAAAAGCTCGAGCACCCCACGGTGGGCGAGATAGCAAGCCTGAGAAAACCACTGTCGTGATCTTCTCTGCCCCGGTCTCTTCCACCTGGCTGCACTTCTCATGGTTCTCTCTAGGAGTTCACAACAAGTATCCACATCACAGCCCACCTCGAGGCTATCAACCTCTAATAGTGAAAGGTCAACACGCCTCGTGGCAACCAGGTGTGGGTCGCCTTGCTGCTTAAACCAGATATCTGGAATATTTGCGACTGCTGACACCGGTAGGTGCTTCCTTGCAGCCACCTCGAGAACATCGAAGCTTTCAACTTCGCCATCGACAAGGTTGTGAAACAGTAGGTCAATGATGCTGCTTCCGTTATGACTTATATACGTGTGGTCTTCGCGTGCATTTGCACATCTCAGACCAAAGTATTCCATCAACTGGAGCAGCACCTCTCCTTTATCGTTAGTAGCCCCACCATCAATACGGGCATTGAAATCGCCACCGACGATGATTGGCATAGACAGGTCGGAACCTGATATACCGGAACTCACCGTGTCAGCGACCTCTGCCGAGTCAAGATGTGGGGGGAGGTAGAAGACGGCTATGTTCACCCTCATAGACGAGAGACCCACATAGAAATCGTTCTTCCTCACACATTGCGCCGGCGGTAAACGTTTATGTAGGTAGATTGATAATCCACCCACTGGTCTACCACGGCCTCCAGCAGGTAGAACTGCCAGCTGGTGGAACCCTCGCATATTATTGATATGCAGTTCCTCCCGCTGGTAGATCTCCGTAAGGAGTGCAATGTCCACCGACGTAAGCATGTCAACTGGCGCTAGGTCTATTGCTCCTCTTAGTCCCTCACAGTTCCAAAGAAGCAGCCGCAGAGACCCTAGTAGTCTCTACGTTAGCATCTTTAGATCTGTTCAGTCACTTGCGAAGAGCCGGACCGCCAGGCGCGATAAAGCTTTCCATAACCATTTTCTCGTAGGGAGCACCACCAGCCCAACGACGAAATAGGATACCTTTTGGCCAGAACTCACTCTTGCTGCATTTTGCGTACTCGCCGTCACCCAGCACTACACAGAACACGGCATCATTTCCCTGCGTTCGCATTTTGAATACTGCCTTTACACAAATGCTTCTGTCAACGAGCCATGTGTGTAGGTTGACAGCTGACGCTTTCGCCGCCAGCCGTGCTACTCTCAGCGCGCTGAACCTGCCTGGCCCAGCATACACTTCAAGATCTCCTACTCCATCAGCTACACTGCCTTTCTGCATACGATGCTTTGTTCTGCCGCTCCTCCTCCGTTGGACGGTGACAAAACCATCGTTGTCTTCCTCGTCTTTCCTCGCCTCTGCGGTTGTCTCCGTTGGCGACGTTGCGGCCGCTGCCGCTTCCCTTGCCGTTGGCGTGTTGTCATCCATCGGCTCATTTTCTTCGAGGGTAGTGGCGGTGTTGTTGTTGCCGCCGCTACTGCTACCGCTGCTGTTAAGACCAGCTGCTGTAGCACTGCGCTTGGCGCCGCAGAGACCGGCCTTGCCGTTCTCTCCGGTGGCGCTGTCGTCGATCGGCTTTGTTGGTACAAGCAGATCTCCGCCTTCCGTCAACCGTGACTTCTTGTTCTTCCGCGCTTTCCGTGTTCCGTCCGTTTTCTTCACGCTAACTTTTTCATTTAGCGTAGAATTTAAACACCCCTCGATGGTTTCGGGGTGCGCAAGTTGCTTCAGGGGAGCCGCTTCATTGCTGGCGACTTGTCGCTGGAGCTCCGTGTGTGATGCCCACAGCTTCACTAAGTTCCACTGTAGCACACACAAACGTTCCTTCATAAGGACAAAGGTGGGTTCCACTGATTCACAGGACCCGCACGACACGAACTGTGTGTCCTCGGGGGGCACGGGGTTTAGGCACCCCCCGTGAAACACAGCCTTGGTTACAAATAACCAGTTGTTCTCCCGTTTTAAACGGGAGCGAACACTTTGCACATTCGAACATCACGGTAGCAGACGACAACTGTTAAATAAACTTATCTAAAGACCAAGATACCGGATGCCGACACTCAACGATACTTTATAGGGCCTAAACAAAACTAAGGTATTTTCGCTGCTCGAGATGGCTTCTATCAGATGGCCTTAAGTCCGGAAAGCCAAAACACAACATTCTGGACGCCAATCGGCGATACCGCATTGCCGGGTCTCCCAAAGAATCTCATCAGCACCCGAAGAATGTCAGAGACGTCAAGTACAAGCTTACGGCGGCATCAGAAATGTCTCAGTGGTAGCAGATGACACACTTGTATAGGGTGAAAGACACACAGCTCTCGAAGCAATCGAAGACCACAACAAGAACTTGCTGTCCCTATTCCAACGCGCTCGAGAAGTTGGACTACGCTTTAATAGGGGCAAGCTCCATATGGGTATGCCGCAAGTAAAAAAAAAGTCATGCGTCATGTCATAAACAAAGACGGATTAAAAGTTAATGCCGATAAAATAAAAGCCATCAAAGAGATGACGGCACCAAATGACCAGCAGCAAGCAGTGTTCGTCACAATGAAGAAAAAGCTGACGGAAACACTGACACTCGCGTGCAAGAAGCCGGAATACTACATCTACGGGATGCCGATGGTCACAATACAGACAGACCACAGACCAGTAGAAAGTATATTCGCCAAACGGCTTGACACCTGCCCTAAACGTTTGCAACGAATAAGGTTAAATTTAATGAAGTTTGAACTCAGGGTTAGGTATATATCTGGTAAGACGAACCTCGTAGCCCATGCATTAAGTAGACACCCCCTGAAGACTAAGTTTGAACCCGATGACGTGTGGAGAGTGGACCTCGAACAAATAGATCACAGCTCAACTAGTCATATATATCACCCACTGGTGCAACATGTCGAAACCTCAGCAGCAAATAGAGCACCAGTGCAAATGCTTATCAAGGCGATTCAGGACGGTTGGCCTGCGCAAACGAAAAATATACCTGTTAAAATCTTACAAAGGTGCTGTCTACCGAGTCGTTTCTCCACAGAGTCTGAGACCAGAGTTTCTCCGTCGGACGCATAAATCATATCTAGGATTAGATGCGATGTGCCGTAGAGCCAAAAACACAGTGTTCTGGCCAAAGATAAGAACGACATGAAAAGCTACGTAACTCGCTGTCCTGTCTTCCAGTCATTTCACATCAAACAACGAGCTGAGCCGCTAATGAACAAGCCGATTCCACAGAGACCGTGGCAGGACGCATTTGTTTGGCAGGGATTACAGTACAGATCTGGTTACAGTGGATAGCTACAGTGATTACTTCGAGCTGGACGAGCTGAACGATATGAACAAAGACACCACTACCGCTCAGATCATCAAGAAAAAAAATTTGTCGCCACAAACGACCGGTGTGAGATACGCACCGACGCGGATGACGACGCTGGCTCGAGAATTCCAACTATGTTGTGCAGAGTGCCAAACAAAACACGTGACGAGTTTGCTCCATTACCGCCAGGCCAACGGTAAGGCCGAAAGCGCCGTCAAAATAGCAAAACGAAGAGTAAACAAGACGCGGCTAAACAACGAGAATCTGTACATGGCGTTACTGGAGTGGTGGTCAATAAAACAATCTGATGGACCATCGTCGGCAGAGAATCCGTTCGGATGCCTGCCCGCCGGTTGCCAACTACCAACGAGTGAGAAACAGTTGGTCTCTGTCAATCACCGTCAAGTCACCCAAATTCATTTGAAACCGACAACAGGCTGCACAGAGAGCCTACAACTAATAAACCAAGCAACTAACACTAATAAATCAATAATAAGTTCTCGCACCAACAAATTAATAATAATCGATTACATTTCCAAGAGTAAAAGAAGGGAGATGTTAGGGTGCATCAGACTTAATGAACGCACTAGACTTGGTGCGGTTGCAAAACGTACCACACTTAGCGGGGCATCCGAGCTAAGCACGCCCACGCGTTTCAAATAAAGTTCAACAGTCAGGTTTATATCAACCACGGCTTCGTTAACACTACTATTTCATACTAGCACTTTTTTATTTGACAAAGTTTGGCCATCAACATTAATGTCAACTTCTGTTTTAGCTTTGGCATTAAGAAAACTACTAAATAAAGTTACGGTATTTGTCGATTATTTGCAGATTGTGTTTATTTTGAACTCAAGTGGAAGCATGAATACCATATATATATATATATATATATATATAAAGACCAAATTTGTTACACGGGCTGATAAATCAGGGGGTCACGTGAATGTAAGCATTGTTATAGACTAAGCGGGTGCATTCGCTTACCACTGCCTGCCACTAAAACAATCAATACTGTTCGCACATTCAAATATACAGGATGTATACAAAAGTTTTTATCATCGTAGTAAGAAGTTGTAGAGCTCGTTAAAGCAAATATTTTTTCAATGGAACATGGTCTCTGAGAAATCTTGTTTCGGGATGAGAGTTAAATTACTACAATTCGTGACACTAGTGTTTTTGCCGACATAGGAGCATATTGAGTGCTGTTGCAAGACAACCAGTCCTCCTATACAGAAACTAAGCACACCGTCGTGTTTATGTGTCACAAATTGTAGTAATTTAACTCTCATTCCAAAACAAGGCTTCTCAGAGACCATGCTCCATTGGAAAACATATTTGCTTTAACGAGCTCTACAATTCCTCACTACGATAATAAAACTTTTGTATACACCCTGTATATTCGTTTCCTTGTTTCCAGCCTGATTCCGACAAATCCAACACGGATTCGTTAAGATGGAGTCGATATTTGTACAACTGACTCACTCAGAGTGGGTCAAAAATCACTGTCACGCTTCAACTTAATTTGCTTTAACGATACTCGTGTCTTAAGACAAAGTGCAATGAGTGGGAGTATTTTACAACTTTGTGACGCAACGCTTGGTTGGAGCTTCTAAGCAATGCGCTGTCATAGCATCGGCGCGATTAGGTCTAGGGCCAACTTCAACGATTTTTGGCCGATACTATAGCCTTAAACTCCTCTGTAGCCCTCTCGGTATGAGACAGCTTGAAGCTCCCGGTGCAACTTTTGATGTAAAGCATGCTATTCCGGCGCAAAGTGCAGGTTTCTCCAATCAATTTATACTTGCGATTGCCCGCGTTGTGAAGTTGTTTACCGCAGTATTCGGGGTCTCTACAGATTCACTTTAATTTGTGCGGCAAGGTACTTGTAATTTTGGAAGGCAGAGCATGGAGCTACGGCGTCTGATCCTAGACAAGACACCACCTACGTTCCTGCCCTCGTAGTGTGGCCTGTTGTTGGGAACAGAACTGCTCTATGTCGTATTCGTTTACCCTGAAGAGCTACTGTGTCAGAGTCACGGCTGGTCCGACATCTGTCGAATTGGTCCGAGAGTCGGGTAAATTACCACAAAGCCTTTTTCGTTGATTTTATATAAGGTGTCTAATTTTTATTTTTAGTTAAGTATGGGTTATTGACAACCACGGCTGTAGGATCTGGTCTCCATCGTAACAAAGGCCTAACATAAGCGTTTCTTGCTAAAAGCCAAGTGTGTTATTTAAAAATCTATTTGCCAAGAAGCGACATGACTTTAAGTGATTCCAAGCGAGGTTAGTACGCCTTGGCAGCCGCAGCCACATCGTCTGGAATTATCAAGTAGTTTTATTTAACTCCACTGTACATAAATTAGAAAACTTTTACAAGTTGTAGAAGAAGAAACAAAACAAATATTTACACAGTATTTCCTAAACCAGATTAAAAACAACGATGAACATCCTTTAAATGCGATAGACGAGCGATAGACTCATGAAAACATGGTTGCTTGCAATACGTAATTAAAATTTGTAATAAGTAATAATAATAATAAGTCTGAAAATAAATCTGAAAAAGTCCCGGCAGACTCACGAGACACGCTGAACTCAACGCCATAGTACGAAGAGCTCTTAGAAGGGCAGGGATACCATCTACACCCGAGCCAAAGGGTCTTAATGGCTGCAATAAGCTGCGGCCTGACGGGGTCACCATCCCGCTATGGTCACACGGAAAAAGCCTTGTATGGGATGTTACGGTTTCATGCACGGCGGCCTTGTCGTATTTATGTCACAGCGCAGTCGAATCTGGATGGGTAGCAGAGCGCGCGGATTCTGAAAAACGAAAGAAGTACCTCGAGCTATCAAGAAGCTACCACTTTGTGCCCATCACATTGGAGACACTTGGCCCCATCAGCACAGGTACAGCAAAAATCCTGAAAGATATCGGAAAACGCATAGAAGACGTTACGGGTGATCGACGCGAGGCCATGTTTCTGAGACAGATGATGTCTTTGGCCGTTCGTAAAGGGAACGTGGCTTCAATCATAGGCGCAATGAACTGACAAGGGAACAAAACAGGCCTGGCTTAAACGTTCATACTTCACAATTGTTATAACTGAATAAAAACTGAATAAAATAATAAAAATAATAATAATAATAATAATAATAATAATAATAATAATAATAATAATAATAATAATAATAATAATAATAATAATAATAATAATAATAATAATTATTATTATTATTATTATTATTATTATGCTTCACGGCGTATATTTAACTTACTGCATCTGAATGAGAGAGGGCGTAATCTCTTTAAACATGAGCAGACGTGACTTGGGTACACAGGCAACTATTGTACGTCGTCAGCTGTGATTGTATAAAATCTGCATACTCCGCAGATAAGTGGTGAATATATTTGGTTTATTTTCTAACATCATTGCTGCAATTGGCTCCAAAGATAAGGTATGCGCCTTGATGGTTAGCAAGTCGTTTTTAGAATCGACTTGAAGGCTATTAGACCCACTGTGCGGTTGAACCTGTAAATTAGTCGCAAAAGGAATCGGCTAGACGAACATGTTCCCGGTAACTTGACAAAAATTTGTCGAAGCGTCTACGCGTTATGGGCACACTACCTATTGCTACTATGACTCCTATCTTTGATGAAGTGTAATTTCAAGTATTTTCAAGGTTAGCTATGTTAAGCGCCAAATAAACATGCTGCAAGCGAATCTTATTATTATTATTATTACATGTTAAACAATGGTACAGTTGTGAGGTCTGAACGTATTATTGCAAAGTTTTTTTAATAGTTAGTTCACTCCATGGCGCCTAAAATAGATGCCGCTTTCCCTCTGCAAACGGCTAAGGACAACGCTTGCCTCAAGAATTGACCCTCTCTTCGGTCGCTTGTGAATTCCTGAATTCGCTTACCTAAATCTTTAAGAAATGCTTCGGTTTCCTTGCTGATTGGTCCTAGTGTCTCCAAGGCAATAGGCACAAAAATATATATTGTTTCCAGTCCAGTATATTTAAACCGTTTCCTGGCGTCCGCGTGCTTTGCTACCCACCCCGGCTCAACAGAGCTGTGGTGTAAATAGGAAGCCGCGGTTGTGCAGGAAACCGTTGCATCCCAAGCTAGGGACTTTCCATGTGACCATAATGCAATGGTAACCCCAATGGTCTTTCTTCGCCAGCGGACATTAAACCTCTCGGTTCAAGTGTAGATGGTATACAGGCTTTCCTAAGGGACCTTTTGACCACACCGTTTAGTTCAGCATGTCTGGACGATCTACCGGCTCTCTTCGGGCAACTCAGTGGGTGTAGGCCACTAGAATCTACCATCTCCCCACACAGTTTGCACTGAAACGGCTCGCAGCCGCTAGCGCCGATTCTAAGTGCTGACATCATGCGGTAAGAGTTGGGATCCAGCATGGTGCCGAGCTGAGGCGAGGGTAAGGCTTTAAGCCAACCCCGACTGAAGTTATCTTGTGCCGCTAAGAATACGGCGCGGTCTCTCCGGGAAACAAGCTCGTCTAAGATTTCTCTGCTCTTTTTTTGCTTTTGAGCTGATCTAGGTTATATTGGCTAGGATATTCTTCTAAAGGGCCCGGTTCTAGCATGGTTCTAAAAGTGTCCCGTGCTTTACTGGTTATTATTATTATTATTATTATTATTATTATTATCAAAAACGGGACTCATTATGTTAGCGCAAACAATGCGTGGAAGGGACTGCATTGTACCAACCGAGGTGTGGTAGTACGCTATGCAGTGCATGGCTTCCACCATGTTCTCTGTAAAACTCAAGGGTACCAAGAACAGACAGAAGAATGTATCTGTAACAGGTGTGGGAGAGCTCGTGGGAGATATCATGCGGGGGAGTGCCCCAGAGTTGAATCACTGGCCAGGCTGGCTCAGTGACCGTGTTTTTATGTATAATATTTGACTATATACCTAAGAAAGGTGATTAATAAATGAATGAATTATGTTAGCTAAATGCATGTTTTGATCAATCTTCAAATACACTGTGTCGTCCGTAATAACAGCTAAAATGTTGCCAGAAAAAAAATATTAGTGAATGTTGACCCTCTTATAAAGAAAATTTTCAACAGCCGTTGCTGCTTAAGGCATAAGTATTGCACATTCAATATATTCTATTTAACACAAGCAATTGCCGTGCTTTGCTCCTGAGTTTGTCGTACAAGTGGTTTACGACGTTAAGTAATGAATGTTGGACACGTTTTAGACGTGACAAATTTTAATGTATATAGACATATTATTAAAAGCAATATGATTTAGGCAGAAGACATGCCCAGCACATTTGCATTCATTGGGATGTGTCTATACACGTGCTTCCTCTAGAATAAAAGAACGACGCAATTTTCTAATAAATAACAACTCTCGCGACTTTATTTTCCAGGTTTCCACAAGAAAATCTAAGACAAAAGTCGACAATAATGCCGGCTAACAACGAAGTGCGTCAACGAAGGCCTCTGAAAGTCCGATGTGCAGCTACAGCTTGACTTATTTTTCACCTTCTAGCAATTTGTTGCCGTCCTTGCATGCTTAATTGGACTAGCTATTCATCTTAGCCAAAAAATATTGTTTTCTTAAGCACCACGGTTTTTTGGGTTTCCCCCGCTTTCTTCGTTTTCGTTTTGTAGAGAGATTTTGTCACGTAAGGCATAGCCAGGGCCACCTGCAGCACACAGAAGACAACAGAGAAAAGCAGAACGATGGAGAGGAATTTCATCTTGGCGAATCTGTTGGGCTAACGGCGTCTTCTTCAGCGGGAGCAACTCGTTCGCCGGGCTGCAAGCAGTGCGTGCGCGTCAAGCGATGCAAGCCTCACAAGCTGAAGTTCGTTCGGAGTGTCACCGAGATCCCACTGAAAAACTGAGAAGCAGTGCAGCTCGTATTAAGAACACGACCGAAAGTTAGGGATGTTCGAAGACTGCTGAATCGTCGCGTTCAAGCTTGCTCATCCAGAGATGACTTTGATTGCGGACGTCCTCGACCATTTATAGTGCCTCAGACTCAGCAGGGGTCCTGCAGAAATACCCTTTCAAAGCACGAGCTCGCCCATCTCTCTGCGGGGTGGGGGAGATGGAGAGGGCGATGTACTTAGAATTGAGTCCCAGACTGCGGCCCATAGAATGCTGGCTAAACCCAGCCGATGCAACCCGTTGGGCCCAGCAATCTCTAACCGTCACATGCTGCGATCCTTCATGATTTTCTAGTGCTTTGCGACGGTAAATCCCTGACGTGTGTTTGTACTAGTTAGGAAAAGTGTATTGTGCTACAGATTAAAATGCCGAAAACTATATTGACAGCTTTATATGTTATCTATCTTCACGGAGCGATTTTTATATCGACTGCCGCAAAATACCATTTGTCGAGGTTGTTAGTTGTCCTCAACTTTTCTGGACCAGCTGTCTCTAGTCAACACTAGTCAACTACGCTTCTAAACAAGAATTCGCCTCAAGAATAATTTAGCTATACTAGTCGATGCCGAAAACCCTCGTCTTAGCAATGATGTGGAGAAATGAAACCTACTTCGACAGAAGCTCTAACAAACCTACTGTCATTCTACGTCTGTACGAAAATCGTCAACCATAGTTTAATATCACTCTCACTTAAAAACAAAACTTCTCAGAACCTATGTTCCATTTTTTTAAGGTTGTTACGTAAAGCTGCTCGTGTACAATTTTTTAGCGTCATGACCGATTTTTAAGCCACTCCGGCATTTACCTTGTCTCGAACCCAGACCTCCCGAATGCAAGGCAACGGCTTTTGTTCCTAAGCTCGGTAAGTGTTTGCTCTAACGAGCTCTACAAATCCTTATATCGCTTTCGAAATATCTCTGTTACACCATATATATATATATATATATATATATATATATATCAAGAACACGACGGTGTGCTTAGTTTCTGTATAGGAGAACTGGTTGTCTCGCAACAGCACATTGTGTGCTCCTATGTCGGGTAAAAACATCAGTGTCACAAATTGTAGTAATTTCACTCCCACTCCGAAGCAAGACTTCTCAGATCCCAAGTTCCATTGGAAAAAATATTCGCTTAACCGAGCTCTACAATTCCATGTATCGCTTTAAAATCTTTCCGTCTCACCCTATATATATATATATATATATATATATATATATATATATATATTTAATTATTTGTTTTTATTATGGCGCTAACTGCCCGGACGCGTTTTCTGAGTGCTCTCTTAATTGTGTACTTCCTGGCACAATACCAAGGCAAAACTAGTGCTGTTTTCGACCAAGAGGACTCTCAGGACACAGTGAATGTACTGACTGTCTACCTCAACGTACCTCGCCGCAGCTTCTCCAAAGCCCACACACTCCGAGCCACAGCACTTGTGATCATCCTGTTACAAGGAGGAGATATCAAGGCAAATCCTGGTCCCCCGTGCGTCACTTGTGGAGGACAGTTTCACCAAGTCAGCGGTAGAACTGTTTGCGAAAGCTGTGACAAGCATGTTCACACACATTGTAGCTATCATATCCCTGACAAGGCAACAACGTACTGCAAGTCTTGTTTTTGGATCGAGGTTTCGACTATAGTCTCGAAGTCAATAACTGTCAAGTCATCTTGCAATTGTACTTCGGAACTACAGACGCTTAAAAAGCGTATTGACGAACTATCCAAAGCGACCAAATCGAACGGCAACGTCAGCACACAACAACAACTGGCAACCGGTCGACCGCAGCCTCAAACGTCCCAACATATGATCGCCCCCCGCCAACGTGGGTTGCACGTACAAACACCACACACACCGCGACGTCTCGGCTTTTGCGACGACGTGCATAAGAAGAACCTGCATGGACGCACACCAACGAAGATAGAAAAACGTGACGACGGGTGGCGTACACAAGGAAGGAGAGATCGTAAAACCAAAGCCACCACCACCGGCACGAACAAGATGACACATCTGAAGGCAGTCAAAGACGACGACGTACCTGAGCGACCACGGCAAAGAGCACTGTTTGTAAGCCGTATTGATCTTACACACAATGAGTCGGATATTCAGAATTATGTAACTAGAATCGTTGGTACTAGCTCGGGCGTAAAAGTTACAAAGCTTGCAGGGCTTAACCAAGCATATTACAATAGCTTCCATATTCTAGTCAATCAAGACAGTTTTTCTGATCTATTAGACCCAGCTGTATGGCCGGAAGGCACACGGTTTAAGCCGTTCCGAGGCCAATTAAAACCATACAGGGTATTTGGGGCACCGCAACCACCGTATTTAGGACTAGGTAATAAACGACCTCGAATTGAACAATCTGATACAATGCTGGTCGAGGGTAGCCCGCAAAATTGACTAAAACTCGAACGCGACAACAACAAACTTGTTCCAAACAAGACAATATCTCAATGTATCCTTTGGAATGTAGAAGGATTGCATTCAATATTAGAAAGTTGTGGGGAAAATGAGTTTGCGGGAGCAACTCGTTCGCCGGGCTGCAAGCAGTGCGTGCGCGACAAGCGATGCAAGCCTCACAAGCTGAAGTTCGTTTGGAGTGTCACCGAGATCCCACTGAAAGTTAAGGATGTCCGAAGACTGTTGAATCGTCGCGTTCAAGCTTGCTCATCCAGAGATGACTTTGATTGCGGACGTCCTCGACCATTTATAGTGCCTCAGTCTCAGCAGGGGTCCTGCAGAAATACCCTTTCCATGCACGAGCTCGCCCATCTCTCTGCGGGATGGGGGAGATGGAGAGGGCGAAGTACTTAGAATTAAGTCCCAGACTGCGGCCCATAGAATGCTAACCGTCACATGCTGCGATCCTTCATGATTTTCTAGTGTTTTGCGACGGTAAATCCCTGACGCGTGTTTGTACTAGTTAGGAAAAGTGTATTGTGCTACAGATTAAAATGCCGACAACTATACTGACAGCTTTATATGTTATCTATCTGCACGGAGCAATTTGTATATTGACTACTGCAAAATACCATTGGTCGGAGTTGTTAATTGTCCTCACCTTTTCTGGACCAGCCTAAAATACGGTACATATTATTGCGGAGAGTTTTGACTCTAGTCAACTACGCTTCTAAACAAGAATTCGCCTCAAGGATAGTTTAGCTATACTAGTCGATGCCAAAAACCGTCGTCTTAGTAATGATGTGGAGAAATAAACCTACTTCGACAGAAGCTCCAACAAACCTACTGTCATCCTGCGTCTGTACGAAAATCTTGGAAAAATAAAAAGAGTTCTTCGATTGGATGAATATCGCATGATAATGAAAATAGATTTCAGGTGCTCCTTTTTACCAAAGTTGCTTCTCGCGGTCATATCGACCACAATTTTATCATTATTTTCCTTTAAAGATTTTGTATGCCGCTATTCTCAGAAATCAAAGTATTTTCTTAAGTTCCTCTATAAAGTTTCTGTCGGCAAATGTACGAGGCGGCTCTAAGTTGAGGTACGCGAATCGTGCTTCAATTCGCTCGTGATCTAAGCATGATGAAGCTCGATGACAGCATAAGGTACCGTTGGTAAACATTTAATAGAAAAGATGACCAACCAATGAAACATGCCCTTTCGAAATCAATCAATTAGGTTTTATTGACGTGCACAACAAGTTGGCGATCCGCCAGCTTTCGTTTAAAATATACACAGTTTGTAAGCAATAAAGTAGCAACATTAAGTCTAATTGCCACAATCACAATCAACTTTAAAACAATATAACTAACGCATATAAGTTACAGACCTATATAATAATATGAGTTTAAAACATTTCACTACAAGCTTCTTGTTCTTCAGCTGCACGAAAATATGTCGTTTAAAAACAACGGTCCGGACCGCATTTTGAAGCGCCAATGGTAGCTCGTTCTAAATGAGGGCCCTGACCTTATTTGACTGTCCCATTTTATATGCTCGTGTAGCACAATGCCAAGGCATTTTGCGTCTGGGCTGAGAGGGCTAGCAGAGTCGCTCACACTATCGATATTACCAGTGTTGATGCCCGTTGTTGGGTAGGGAAGAACGAATGTCGTTTCCGTCGAGTTAACGACAAAACCAAATCTGTGAAATAAAGATATAGACTTCTTGATAAAAGTTTCAACGTACTGGAGATTATGCGTATTATTGGATAATTGGGAAGGTAAGACACGGAACAAAAAAGCGGTGTCGTCTGCATAGACGATTAGGCGGCAATCTACGTATCTCTCGATGCCCCGCATGTAGGTGATGAAGATAAAGTGTCCAAGAACCAATTCTTAGCGCGTGCCAGCGGACACAATTCCCATCGCAGACCTTAAAACTCCCACAGCCACTTATTGCCTCTGTCCACTACAATTTAAGCCAAGATGTTACTCCTGGTGCGCAACCCAGTTGATGGTGCATCTTAGATATGTAGAGTGGTCGAGGCAGTCAAACGGCTACGTACAAGAAATGCATCAAGTCACACACACACACATCCATTCTTTTCAGCTTTAATGATCTCCCACCACATACATCCCAATGTCAGCTCAGATGATCGTGCCTCCTTAAAACCGGATTAATTTTTAGAGATGAAATTTAAATTGTTTAGATTACTTTCCAGCTGTTGTTTAGCAAGCTTTTTAAATGCATTTGGGATGAAAGACACTAATGATATCGGGCGATAGTTACCAGGTGGGTCACGGCGTCACCACAGATGTATTGAGACGTTCTAGAAACACGCCCGTTCTAACTGAAATACTGAATCTGACAGCAAGGGGAGCCGCTAAGATGTCAACCTATTTAGGGCAGAATTTGCCAGGTACGTTTCCAGACACCCACGGGCTTGACGCATAGTTCTACGGGCCGTCTCAACTTGAACTACAAATATGCCTAACTTTATATTGTACCAGTCTTATCTGATTAAATGTAAACGCATTTCAGTCTGAGTCTCACGGAGAGCTAGTGACCTCAAACTTTTTGAGCGCATGCAGCAAAATCGCAATTCAAGTTATTTAAACAATATATAAAAACGTAGCAAAAAAGAGCCTTGCGCGTAAAATTGGGATACCCACCATGAGTTCAAGCGTTATAAATACCTAGAGATATCGATTTTGCCTTACCCTCTGCAAATAGAGATGTCTGTCGTAATTGAGATCAAACAAATCTTAATGGGATTTCATCCCAACCTGCTCAATATTTTCCATTCGACATTCAATCATGAGCACGAGGAGATCATACATACAACTTCTCATCTTGTCTGCAGCTTCATGTCCCCAATCTCTTTTTTCAATATCAAATCTCGGTGCCACATATTGGAACAAGCTCCCCCAGATGTGCGCGCAACCTCTTCTTTGACAATGTTCAAACAAAATTTGACGCAGGTCGGGTATTACCAAGACACTTAGTTTCACTCAAAGAAGCTGAATGCAATCTAAAGCAATTGGCACTTTTTTCATATTGAAAGACTCAAGAGCTGTTTTAAGTAAAAGCACCTGCGGGCTCGTAAATGTCGTTCACGCAACCAGTACTTTCCGTGCCCTTTAGCTCCCGCCCTCTAGTCTGAGTCTATCTGCCAGCCAACTTGTGTGTCTGATTATCGTGGCTTCCATTTTCCTGTATTGATCTCGAGGCCGACATCCGTTACATAACAAGCGCCTGGTGGAGGTGGAACCTGCTGCTGCTGTAGAGTACTATATTGTCCGCGTACAAGATAATATTTATGGCCAGATGTCGGTTCAGTATGCGTCTCGGTAAATCTGCTATAAGCAGCGCAGATAACTGCCCCACTCAGAGCCGGCTGTCTATTCTTATAGATGGGTGCTCTGCTATCCCTTCGTTTAAAATATATGATTGGCTTGCAGTATGTCCATTACGAGTTTTAGACAATGATCTGGAACCTATGTCTCATGGTTAAGTATAGGAGCCGGAATCGCTTTGCTTGTGTGACTGTTTCGTGCTTTTCGGTGAGGATTTCAGAAGAAAGTATGTCTTACCCCAAACGATTGCATTTAAACAACATTTAGCCGACTGGGAGCTGAAGACATTAACATATTATTCTACATATCTACGCAATGACAACGGGAGAAATTGAATTACGAAAATCCACATATGATCATTGGATTTGCATTGCACGATAGTCCTTACGGAAATAATTTCACCAAGTTGCCGCACGCAATCGCCGGAATGTATTCGTAGTAGTTCTGCGATCGGTAATGTTTACCGCCTTTAATGTCTTCCAAAGCATTGAACAAACGGCTATGCATGTGCACTGTAAGTAAACCACAATAAATCAACGACTATATCTACAGAATCGTTGTTTTATTAATCATGATTTGGTTTACACTTATATATATATATATATATATATATATATATATATCGTTGTACAAATACTTCTTCCAGAGTCTAAAAATCACAATCTGAAAATATTGAACAAAGCTCGCAATTTTATTTTTCCAGATTTCCAGAGTCAATGCCATAACAAAAGTTGACATTGATGCTGATGGCCAAACGATATCGAATTCAACAGTGCTATTATGAAACAGTTAAACTATTTCTTGTTGAATGAATTATGCAGACGTCAACGACATGCCTTCCTGCAATCCAATTTGCAACGACATCTTGTCTTTCCATACACTTTGTAGGAATTAGCTCCCGTACTCACTATCGAAACGGGTGTGATCCAAAACATATTTCTAAACCTAACAATGTTGGTCGGCGAATAAAGGTCGGAGAGCGACGAAGAGCCTACTTGGCCTGGCTGTTCATCTCAGCCAAGAAAAAGCTTCCTTCTAGGCAACAGCCTCGCTGGAACCATTTGACGCAACAACAGCTTTGCCGGAACCGCGCCTTTGAGCAGCAGTGGTCTCCTACCAAGTCTCGCTCTAAGCAACTTAGTTTTGACGAGAGCGCCTGTTAGAAATGGCGCACCTAGCGCCACCTGCAGCATGCAAAGGACGACAAGAAGGAGCAGAGCCAAGGTAAGAAACTTCATCTTGGCACCTCTGTTGCGGTAATGGTGTCTTCGACCACGTGAGGATCTCGTTTTCCAGGCAACAAACAGTACGTGCACGTCAAACGATGCAGACGTCACATGCGATTCCTGGATTGTTGAAGTTCGTTGAGAGCGTCGTAATGATGCTTGATAGCTAGCGTTGTTGACTATTTATAGTCGCTCCAACTCAGTGCCCTTTCTCTATACACAAGCCCTCTCTTCTCTCGAAGGCATTGCCTGCAAGTATCATCATCATTTTCATCGGGGCAGATTACTTAGTATTGCAGACTTTACTTGCGCTCCACACTCCGGGTACAGGATTCTGGTTAACTCCAGCCGGTTGAACCTTTTTAGGCTCAGTAACAGCCATCTGCCGAGACGCGACCCTTCATGGTTAGCCACTCCCGGTGTTTGCGGTGAGAGTGTAGGCGCCATCAGTGCCTACTCATGTGAGTCGAGGAAGATCAAGTAACTTCTCACTCACAACACCAATAAGAATAACCGCCAAAATCGAACAACGATGATAGCAGACAACAAAATCAAGAACAACGATGACAACTACTCTAAGAGCTATAGAGCTTTGTACACACTTATGCATACCGGTAATGGTACAGGACTTGTTCTGCAGTATATATATATATATATATATATATATATATATATAGCAATTCACAAGCTATAATGCGATTAATTTAATCAGGAGAGCTCGCTTCGGAAAATAGACTTGCGTAGTTTACGAAGCACTCTTCTTGTTACGCCATTCCGGTGCTCCGGAGGAAAGCACTTGTGCAATGAACATTCGCATCAGCAAGCTTGTCATACCACTAAATGGTTGAATAGAGCTGGCGACTTCGATGGTACGCATATACTTGCAATGCCCAAGCAGCATTATAACCGTTTAATCTAGTTAAAAAAAAAAACAAATATTTGCTCAGGATTCTAACTGAAAGCTAACGGCGTGGCCTGAGCACATAGTTCCCTGGTGTCTGCTGTCCTCGATAACGGGTCCGATCCTGCGTGTGCGGATCTGCGCATTGTGTTCGAACATGTCAGGAGTGTTGTACAAGTGAAGAAGGATTACAGTCCCGATGATATGTTTATTAATGAGCATAACAATTGGTATGCCGTAAGTTCGTAAGGAGATCCCACATGTTACTTAAAAAGGAAATTAGTGGTATTTTTTAGGGCGGTCGGGCTCGCGATGTAGTTATTATATGTTGCAAGCAGCAAAAGCAAAATCATGTTCAGATATTATTTGTCTGTTTCTGGCGAATTGCGTCTTGACTTGGGTCGGAAGTACAAATCAGATTTATTAGATTTGAAAGCCAAGCAAGTTCATGCCAATCCAACTCACTGTCATTATTGCCTGAACTACATGGTTGCGGCATACGTTTCTTCCCGCATTCACAAAGTAAGCACATGCTGCAATTAAACGATGAAAATAAGATGCTTATGTCCTGGTTTTCAGACCTTTACAATTTTGAGAGGTCATGATTCGATGTGACCAACGGCGATCATCATGTGAATGACGGTTATTAAGATGCTTTATGAACTGTTAATGTTTCGTGCATGCCTTATCAAAAAGGAGCACCTTTGTTGGATGCCAAGCTTTAAGAACCAATAACCTCGTAAGCAGTAGGATCTTCCCAAGCAGCCCCAACAGCCTGCTGCAGCTTTGCTTTGAGTAGACTCGCCGTTATTAGGGGCGTTTCAAGCGCCTCCTGGATAGGCAGAGGGTGATAAGGGGAAAGATGTGCAGCAGGCTCGGCTCCTGTTGGTTTGTTGAAGGCTGCTTGCTTGATCTAAGCTGTGTGGTACTTTTGGTTGCTCGGCTTGACGACTGATGGTGACGATGACAGACGAGGGTCTTGGCACAATATTGTCTCTCTGACGCAGCAGGTGTCCCACAGAACTGCCTTCCTAATCTCAGCCCGCCCGCCTCTTCGAGCACCATTACTGCACGAAAACTCACAGCGGGGGGGGGGGGGGGGGTGAAAAATGAAATCACTGTATGAATCGCGAAAACATGTTCATGCTAATTTGATATAACATAGGTCTGCTAATTTGATTAAACACCTGTATTGCAGGCACAGGTGTATATATATATATATATGTATATATATATATATATATATATATATATATATATATATATATATATATATATATATACAGGGTGTTGCAGGAATATTTTTAAAGCGATACATTATTTGTAGAGCTCGTTAAAGAAAATGTTTTACTTAAAGCAAACGTCGGTGTGGCGACGTTCACTACCGCGGACGTGTCGCGCCACAGCCGCAACGCGCCGCCACACGGTCATTTTACATGCACTTAATCTGGACATCTCGCCGAAAAATCTTAATTACTCCGCAACCACAGCATTGCCATGTGTTTGGTACCAAAATTATCGTCATTAAAATCATGTGCGTCTGCCTAAATGTGTTAGTTTTGAGCGCTGTAAGTGGTCGTAGGGTAATGATTTTGAGGTACTTGGCGTGAAAGCTGATAGAGAACTTCCTTTTTTGCGAAATTTCTTCTAAGCGACCATGTTGCATCTCTTGACCGGCCTTATATGTTCTTCAGAGGAAGCAGAAATTTCACGAACACGACGGTGTACTTAGTTTCTATTATTTAGTGATATTACTAAAATGCGTGACACTGGTGTTATTGCCCGACATAGGAACACAAATTGTGCAATTGCGAGACACTAGCCTAGATAGAAACTAAACACATGGTTGTGTTCGTAAGTCTTCCTTTATGGAAACTAAGCACATCGTCGTGTCCGTGAGAAAGTTCTGCTTCTTCTGACAAACGTATAACGCCGGCCAGAAGATGTGAAATCGTGGTTTAGAGGAGCATTCACAAAAATGTAAGTTCTTTTATTAGCTTTCACGCCCAGTATCTCAAATCATAACCATACGACCATTCCCAGCGCTTAAAACTAACACATTCAAGAAAAGTTAATAAAAAACATCGCATTTTGCGAATTTTCTTTTGAACGACCATGTCGCAGCTTCTGGTCAGCGTTATATGTTCTTCAACGAAAGCGGAGTTTTCTCACGAACACGACGGTGTGCTCCTATGTCGGGCAACAACACCAGTGTCACAGATTTTAGTAATATCACTCCCACTTAAAAACAAGACTTCTCAGAATCCATGTTCCATTTTTTTAAGGTTGCTACGTAAATCTGCTCGTGTACAATTTTTTAGCGTCATGACCGATTTTTAAGCCACTTCGGCATTTACCTTGTCTAAATTGGAAGCCATGAAAACCAAGCGGCCGATCTGGGTCTCGAACCCAGACCTCCCGAATGCAAGGCAACGGCTTTTGTAAGTGTTTGCTCTAACGAACTCTACAAATCCTTATATTGCTTACGAAATATCTCTGTTACACCATATATATATATATATATATATATATATATATATATAAAAGTTTATTTTTCGTATATTACAATATGCATGTGGGGCACATATTATGGAAGGTTAGCTATGCCAATGGGCCTAGCGGGTGTGCATTGTGACAATCACGTGTCCGCTTCGTGTAGGCTAGACCGAGACCACTTCAGAAGAGTGCCACGAACGGATGCTGCGTTTCCACGTTGTACGTCAAGATCCAGACGTTGTTTAAAGAAAAACGACGATCTGCTATCACCGGTTGACATATTTAACATAGTGCCGACTTTGTGAATTAGTTGTCTGGTCCGAACACCAGGAGCACCCAAGGTCTCAAACGCGAGCGGCCAGAATTCGTGGGGATACCCAATTGATGAGTATTTTCTTAGCTTGTTGATCTCCGCAAGATGGGCTGCATAACCAGCTTCGGATGCGCCGCCACCGACCATAGAAGGTGCTAGGGAGTCGGTAACGGTTGCATCCCAAACCAGCATTTTGCCTCGCTCGAAGGGTGTAAGTGTCATCCCATCTGGACGCCTGCCGTCCTCCGCACAGAGGCCCGTGGGTTCAAGGATGCAAGGACGACCGCACGACCCAAGGGCTCTGCTGAAGGTATCATTGATAGCGGCATGTCTAGAGCGTCGGCCTGCGCTGATGATACACGACAGGCCGTGGTGTCCCAGTTTGTCGACGGGGTGACCACATTGACACCGATGCGGGCTAACTAGGTCTGTCCCTAGTCGTAGGCCTACTGCTATGCGAATCGTCTCGTCATCGAGAAGGTATATATATATATATATATATATATACATATATATATATATATATATATATATATATATATATATATATATATATATATATATATATATATATATATATATATATATATATATATATATATATATATATCACGAACACGACGGCGTGCTTAGTTTTTGTATAGGAGAACTGGTTGTCTCGCAACAGCACATTGTGTGCTCCTAAGTCGGGCAAAAACACCAGTGTCACAAATTGTAGAAATTTCACTCCCACTCCGAAGCAAGACTTCTCAGATCCCAAGTTTCATTGGAAAAAATATTTGCTTTAATGATCTCTTTAATTCCATGTATCGCCTTAAAAATCTTTCCGTCACACCCTATATATTTATTTAATTATTTGTTTTCTGCCTGTTGTTTTCAGATTGAAGTCTTTATGGCCTAGTATTTGATTCTCTCACTTCTTCAAATGTGTCAGTAGACTGTTCTCAAAGTTGGTTTTGCTGCCAGATGAGGTTAAGATGGTACTCTGTTTTAATGCAATAGGTCGGCAATGGAAGCGCAATAGGTGACAAGGAAGCAACCCACGACGACAACGATGATGACTGTGACTCAGGAGACACGTACCACATCGAGACGATCGGTAAGGTGCCTAAACGGAAATTGTTCGCAACATTAAATATCGGAGTTGATCAGAATGCCCAGCTGCCGTTCTCTGAGACACTGGCTCGACATGTGACGTCATGAGTTACAACGAATTTCTTCGACTGAAAGCGGTGTTAGGAAATATGACAATTGACCATAATTATCGCGCTCCCTTGCAAGTGTATGGCAACTCCAATGCGATTACGATGGGCTCAGTTGAAATTGTCGCATCATCAGCCACCGAACAAAAACAAGTGAAATTCCAGGTGATTGACAAAGTAGTCGAAACTCTCTCTCCGCAAACACATGTGAACCAAGATGCACGCACAGTACAAACAGCCTCTAAGCCTTGGCAGACGCTACCTTGCGTCGCATAAAAAAACTGGAACAACAAAAATGATAGAGAAAATTAACTATCCGACTGAATGGGCATCGGATCTTGTGGCGGTGGACTGCCCTGGCCGAAAACTCAGGCTAGTACTCAACCCACACGCGTTAAATAAAGTCATCCAAAGACCAAGATACCGGATGCCGACACTCAACGATACTTTATACGGCCTAAACAAAACTAAGGCTGCTCGAGATGGCTTCTATCAGATGGCCTTAAGTCCGGAAAGCCAAAACACAACATTCTGGACGCCAGTCGGCGATACCGCATTGCCGGGTCCCCCAAAGAATCTCATCAGCACCCGAAGAATGTCAGAGACGTCAAGTACAAGCTTACGGCGGCATCAGAAATGTCTCAGTGGTAGCAGATGACACAATTGTATAGGGTGAAAGACACACAGCTCTCGAAGCAATCGAAGACCACAACAAGAACTTGCTGTCCCTATTCCAACGCGCTCGAGAAGTTGGACTACGCTTTAATAGGGGCAAGCTCCATATGGGTATGCCGCAAGTTAAAAAAAAAGTCATGCGTCATGTCATAAACAAAGACGGATTAAAAGTTAATGCCGATAAAATAAAAGCCATCAAAGAGATGACGGCACCAAATGACCAGCAGCAAGCAGTGTTCGTCACAATGAAGAAAAAGCTGACGGAAACACTGACACTCGCGTGCAAGAAGCCGAAATTTTTAGCGTCATGACCGATTTTTAAGCCACTTCGGCATTTACCTTGTCTAAATTGGAAGCCATGAAAACCAACTTAAGTGCGGCCGATCTGGGTCTCGAACCCAGACCTCCCGAATGCAAGGCAACGGCTTTTGTAAGTGTTTGCTCTAACGAGCTCTACAAATCCTTATATTGCTTACGAAATATCTCTGTTACACCATATATATATATATATATATATATATATATATATATATACATATATATTACATCGCAATTGGTATATCTTATATACATAAATAAATGATTATATATATATATATATATATATATATATATATATATATATATATATATATATATATATATATATATATATATATAGATACATATATATATAAAAGTTTATTTTTCGTATATTACAATATGCATGTGGGGCACATATTATGGAAGGTTAGCTATGCCAATGGGCCTAGCGGGTGTGCATTGTGACAATCACGTGTCCGCTTCGTGTAGGCTAGGCCGAGACCACTTCAGAAAAGTGCCACGAACGGATGCTGCGTTTCCACGTTGTACGTCAAGATCCAGACGTTGTTTAAAGAAAAACGACGATCTGCTATCACCGGTTGACATATTTAACATAGTGCCGACTTTGTGAATTAGTTGTCTGGTCCGAACACCAGGAGCACCCAAGGTCTCAAACGCGAGCGGCCAGAATTCGTGGGGATACCCAATTGATGAGTATTTTCTTAGCTTGTTGATCTCCGCAAGATGGGCTGCATAACCAGCTTCGGATGCGCCGCCACCGACCATTGAAGGTGCTAGGGAGTCGGTAACGGTTGCATCCCAAACCAGCATTTTGCCTCGCTCGAAGGGTGTAAGTGTCATCCCATCTGGACGCCTGCCGTCCTCCGCACAGAGGCCCGTAGGTTCAAGGATGCACGGACGACCGCATGACCCAAGGGCTCTACTGAAGGTATCATTGATAGCGGCATGTCTAGAGCGTCGGCCTGCGCTGATGATACACGACAGGCCGTGGTGTCCCAGTTTGTCGACGGGGTGACCACATTGACACCGATGCGGGCTAACTAGGTCTGTCCCTAGTCGTAGGCCTACTGCTATGCGAATCGTCTCGTCATCGAGAAGGTATATATATATATATATATATATATATATATCACGAACACGACGGCGTGCTTAGTTTCTGTATAGGAGAACTGGTTGTCTCGCAACAGCACATTGTGTGCTCCTATGTCGGGCAAAAACACCAATGTCACAAATTGTAGAAATTTCACTCCCACTCCGAAGCAAGACTTCTCAGATCCCAAGTTCCATTGGAAAAATATTTGCTTTAATGATCTCTTCAATTCCATGTATCGCCTTAAAAATCTTTCCGTCACACCCTATATATTTATTTTGTTTTCTGCCTGTTGTTTTCAGATTGCAGTCTTTATGGTCTAGTATTTGATTCTCTCACTTCTTCAAATTTGTCAGTAGACTGTTCTCGAAGTTGGTTTTGCCGCCAGATTAGGTTAAGATGGTACTCTGTCTTAATGCAATAGGTCGGCAATGGAAGCGCAATAGGTGACAAGGAAGCAACCCACGACGACAACGATGATGACTGTGACTCAGGAGACACGTACCACATCGAGACGATCGGTAAGGTGCCTAAACGGAAATTGTTCGCAACATTAAATATCGGAGTTGATCAGAATGCCCAGCTGCGCGTTCTCTGAGACACTGGCTCGACATGTGACGTCATGAGTTACAACGAATTTCTCCGACTGAAAGCGGTGTTAGGAAATATGACAATTGACCATAATTATCGCGCTCCCTTGGAAGTGTATGGCAACTCCAAGGCGATTACGATGGGCTCAGTTGAAATTGTCGCATCATCAGCCACCAAACAAAAACAAGTGAAATTCCAGGTGATTGACAAAGTAGTCGAAACTCTCTCTCCGCAAATACATGTGAACCAAGATGCACGCACAGTACAGCAGCCTCTAAGCCTTGGCAGACGCTACCTTGCGTCGCATAAAAGAACTGGAACAACAAAAATGATAGAGAAAATTAACTATCCGACTGAATGGGCATCGGATCTTGTGGCGATGGCCGAAAACTCAGGCTAGTACTCGACCCACACGCGTTAAATAAAGTCATCCAAAGACCAAGATACCGGATGCCGACACTCAACGATACTTTATGCGGCCTAAACAAAACTAAGGTATTTTCGCTGCTCGAGATGGCTTCTATCCGATGGTTTTAAGTCCGAAAAGCCAAAACTACACAACATTCTGGACGCCAATCGGCGATATCGCATTGCCGGGTCCCCCAAAGAATCTCATCAGCACCCGAAAAATGTCAGAGACGTCAAGTACAAGCTGTTACCTGTTAAAATCTTACAACGGTGCTGTCTACCGAGTCGTTTCTCCACAGAGTCTGATACCAGAGTTTCTCCGTCGGATGCATAAATCATATCTAAGATTAGATGCGATGTGCCGTAGAGCTAAAACACAGTGTTCTGGCCAAGGATAAGGACGACATGAAAATCTACGTAACTCGCTGTGCTGCCTTCCAGTCATTTCACATCAAACAACGAGCTAAGCCGCTAATGAACAAGCCGATTCCACAGAGACCGTGGCAGGACGCATTTGTTTGGCAGGGGTTACAGTACAGATCTGGTTACAGTGGATAGCTACAGTGATTACTTCGAGCTGGACGAGCTGAACGAGCTGAACAAAGACACCACTACCGCTCAGATCATCAAGAAAAAAAATTTGTCGCCACAAACGACCGGTGTGAGATACGCACCGACGCGGATGACGACGCTGGCTCGAGAATTCCAACTATGTTGTGCAGAGTGCCAAACAAACAAACACGTGAGGAGTTTGCTCCATTACCGCCAGGCCAACGGTAAGGCCGAAAGCGCCGTCAATATAGCAAAACGAAGAGTAAACAAGACGCGGCTAAACAACGAGAATCTGTACATGGCGTTACTGAAGTGGTGGTCAATAAAACAATCTGATGGACCATCGTAGACAGAGAATCCGTTCGGGTGCCTGCCCGCCGGTTGCCAACTACCAACGAGTGAGAAATAGTTGGTCTCTGCCAATCACCGTCAAGTCACCCAAATCCATTTGAACCGACAACGGGCTGCACAGAGAGCGTACAACTAATAAACCAAGCAACTAACACTAATAAATCAATAATAAGTTCTCGCACCAACAAATTAATAATAATCGATTACATTTCCAAGAGTAAAAGAAGGGAGATGTTAGGGTGCATCAGACTTAATGAACGCACTAGACTTGGTGCGGTTGCAAAACGTACCACACTTAGCGGGGCATCCGAGCTAAGCACGCCCACGCGTTTCAAATAAAGTTCAACAGTCAGGTTTATATGAACCACGGCTTCGTTAACACTACTATTTCATACTAGCACTTTTTTATTTGACAAAGTTTGGCCATCGACATTAATGTCAACTTCTGTTTTAGCTTTGGCATTAAGAAAACTGGTAAATAAAGTTACGGTATTTGTCGATTATTTGCAGATTGTGTTTATTTTGAACTCAAGTGGAAGCATGAATATATATATATATATAAAGACCAAATTTGTCACACGGACTGATAAATCAGGGGGACACGTGAATATAAGCATTGTTATAGACTAAGCGGGTGCATTCGCTTACCACTGCCTGCCACTAAAACAATCAATACTGTTCGCACATTCAAATATACAGGATGTATACAAAAGTTTTTATCATCGTAGTAAAAAGTTGTAGAGCTCGTTAAAGCCAATCTTTTTTTCCATATGAGAGTTAAATTACTACAATTTGCGACACTAGTGTTTTTGCCGACATAGGAGCATATTGAGTGCTGTTGCGAGACAACCAGTCCTCCTAACAGAAACTAAGCACACCGTCGTGTTTCTGTGTCACAAATTGTAGGTATTTAACTCTCATATGGAATGTTATCTCCGAAACAAGGCTTCTCAGAGACCATGTTCCATTGGAAAACATATTTGCTTTAACGAGCTTTACAATTCCTTACTACGATAACAAAAAACGTTTGTATACACCCTGTGTATTCGTTTCCTTGGTTCCAGCCTGACTCCGACGAATCCAACACGGATTCGTTAAGATGGAGTCGATATTTGTACAAACTGACTCACTAAGAGTGGGACAAAATCACTGTCACGCTTCAACTTAATTTGCTTTACGATACTCGTGTCTTAAGACAAAGTGCACTGAGTGGGAGTATTTTACAACTTTGTCACGCAACGCTTGGTTAGAGCTTCTAAGCAATGCGCTGTCATAGCATCGGCGCGATTAAGTCTAGGGCCAACTTCAACGATTTTTTGGCCGATACTATAGCCTTAAACTCCTCTGTAGCCTTTTAGGGCGCGGTATGAGACAGCTTAAAGCTCCCGGCGCAACTTTTGATGTAAAGCATGCTATTCCGGCGCAAAGTGCAGGTTTCTCCATCAATTTATACTTGCGATTGCCCGCGTAGTGAAGTTGTTTACCGCAGTATTTGGGGTCTCTACAGATTCACTTTAATTTGTGCGGCAAGGTACTTGTAATTTTGGAAGGCAGAGCATGGAGCTACGGCGTCTGATCCTAGACAAGACACCACCTACGTCCGGCCCTCGTACTGTGGCCTGTTGTTGGGAACAGAACTGCTCCATGTCGTATTCGTTTACCCTGAAGAGCTACTGTGTTAGAGTCACGGCTGGTCCGACATCTGTCGAATTGGTCCGAGAGTCGGGTAAATTACCACAAGCCTTTTTCGTTGATTTTATATAAGGTTTCTAATTTTTATTTTTAGTTAAGTATGGGTTATTGACAACCACGGCTGTAGTATCTGGTCTTCATCGTAACAAAGCCCTAACATAAGCGTTTCTTGCTAAAAGCCAAGTGTGTTATTTAAAAATCTATTAGCCAAGAAGCGACATGACTTTAAGTGATTCCAAAGCGCGAGGTTAGTACGCCTTGGCAGCCGCAGCCACATCGTCTGGAATTTTCAAGTAGTTTTATTTAACTCCACTGTACATAAATTAGAAAACTTCTACAAGTTGTAGAAGAAGAAACAAAAAAATATTTATACAGTATTTCCTAAACCAGACTAAAAACAACGATGAACACCTTTAAATGCGATAGACTCATGAAACATGGTTGCTTGGCAATACGTAATTAAAATGTGTAATAAGTAATAAGAATAATAATATGCAGAGGTAACGCTGCCTGTATAATCGGGTCAATGTTTTGAGAGGAAGAGACTGCTACCGAGATATTTAATTAGATATTAATACATGTTCAGACTCACAATTGTACGATCAATAATAATAATAATAATAATAATAATAATAATATAATAATAGTTATATATTATTATATTATTATTATTATATTATTATTATTTATATTATTATGCTCCACGGCGTATATTTAACTTTACTGCCCTCTGAATGAGGAGGGCGTGATCTCTTTAAAATGAGCAGACGTGACTTGGGTACACAGGCAACTATTGTACGTCGTCAGCTGTGATTGTATAATCTGCATA
>QVRM01003804.1:0-36239 GCA_003439945.1 Dermanyssus gallinae | reverse complement strand
GTATTGTTATAAATATACGAAATGTATGTTCTTACGGTGAAAAGTGGAGCAGCTGGTCAGTCCACTACATCTATCAGTTACAAACTCGGTATGCAGTGGGCGCCCGAGATACAGGACCTGTTTAGATATAAGTCGTGGTACAGCGGTGATCAAATACGTCGATTCCGGGACTAAATTTGTCCAGTTTAGAACCTGTAATAGAGCAGAACAAAGCGAGTTCTGTAACGCGGCGTGCAGTTACCACAACAGTTGCCGCATTTGCATGACTCCCTAGAGCACGCGTAGCGCAATACTTAGTCGAATATGTATCGTGTGGAGTATTGAAGTAGTGTTTAGCCACCAGTTCAGGGAATCAGCATATATATATATATATATATATATTCTATAGTCTACTTGGACCAAAATACAGCTGACACAGAGTGCAGAGACAACTACAGAGAATGTAGGGGACACTACAGGTGACGACCGCAGGCGATCGTGTTTTCATTCGACGTACTCGGCTAGTCTAAGTTCAATAGACTAAGTCATTAGATCAGTGTGTACAGTTCAAACTTACATATTATTATATATTTATATATATATATAGGTATTGAAAAAGCTGACCAGCAGCACCAATTACAATCACTCAAATACGGTAGTATGCTTCTGCATTCGTAAATAGTAAAATCTGTCAGCAGTGCTGAGAGTTGCATGCTGTAGACTTTGCGGATCGTTTGGATTTCAGTGTCGCAGACAGCCAAACTCCCGCGCCAAATCACACGATGGATTCTAATAGCGTCGCTAGCAACCCTCTACTCGCACAAGGTCCGTGAATGTTAGACAGAATCCGTGCTATCCGTTCTGCCGTCTTCTTATATGGAAGCATCTTTCAGCTTCTTGTCCGGGAGCACTTCAAGGTAACATGCCTAATTTAGAATGTCAGTCATGTCTTCGTCAAGCGCTTCGTTCTGCCAACCGCCAGAATAGCTTCGCTTCTTGATGGCGAAATAGAAAGGTCTCTCACCTTTATCCATAGGCATATAGAGTCGAGCAACAACGGTGGCTCACCGTAGAGGTCCAGATTTCAACAGCCAAGTCGACTGCATAGGCGACGTAGTCCAGGTTCTCGCGTATCACATCTATCTGTGTGTAAGCAAGTCTTTCACGCGGCATGTGAGAATCCAAGGTAGGATCCATCATTGCGGTGTGGATCTGACCAATCGAGTGAGGATATGAACCATCTTCGTCCAAGATGCTCTAAGATTGCTTTCCAACACCCAGTAATGGAAGCATTCATAGTTTTCAAACTGAAATCATAAATTAGTCTTTCTAAGGATATTCTAAGAACGGCTCTAGCCCATCGTCACTACCCATAGCAGTTAAAACCGATCTTTTCTTGCAAAGTCCGTACTGTGATTTCCATAGTAGTCCATGTTCCTCCGGTTGGGACCCTCTGTAGGCCGTACGATTCGTTCACTTAGGATATCAGAACTACTTAAGCTTGCTTCCAACTAGAAGGTGACTCACTCATTCTTGCCTTACCTGTTGCTGCTTCGTATCGAGCTACGATGCAGCGTCCGTAACAACCCAGGTAAGAGCGTACCATTTTCATTTGTGTTTGCCGATACTTTAGAGTCGTGATATATTGCAGTGGCATATCGATAAACACACTTTACCAAGGCTACTGAAACTACTGATTACTCTTCTCTTAACTCCCCTGCGCGCATTTGTTTCTTTTCCGGAGCTACCAGAGTTGTTTCATATCTGCCTGGTTGTATTCTATTGATAATGACTGTTGACGCTTGATATACAAGTAGTCTCTCCAGTATATCCACCACCTTTTACACCGTAATCCGCCTCAAAACATTCCTAGAGAGAAGAAAGTTGGGTCAAAGCGAGTTTGCAGTGTGTTCTTGCGGAACATGAAAGCCTCACTGGTGTGGTTCAGCACCGGCAGGCCGTGTGTGTTTACATCCGCTCACTGACCTAATGATGATGCGTTGTTTTGTGATGACTGTTTTTTAGCCCTTTAGCTCCGAGGCGGCGTTGAAAGATTCGGCAGTGATTGCCGGTTCCGGCTAGCATTCCCTAGCTGAGTTAGTGGGGTCTCAGGTTTAGTCCAGCCACCCTGAGCCCTCGTCTTGCTCTACGCTTGAATGCGTAATTCTCTCCCAGCTCTGATTGTAGTTCGTTGCCGTATGGCGAGCCCGACGTCTATAATGTCTATCATGGTTTTAATCTTGAAACTTGAAGTTACAGTTTTTAATCTTCTGCGGCCTTCCCAATATGCTCCTGCTCTCCGAGGGCTTCCACCTGCTTTTGCCGGCTCTCACAAACCGGCAGGTTCATTCTGGCTCTCCTGGCAACTTGTGGATACGCATGCTTTAAATATATGATATACTTATTGAGGATATCTGTAAACGACACTCAGATCGAATATGTTCATTTATCTACGTGTTTTTCATCTATAATTGTTGTGTATTGTGAAGATACTGTACCACGCTTATGTGTATACTTGCGAGCGTATTGCCTCATTTTTTTATACTTACAAAATGGTTAACACTTATTAAGAATACAAGTGGACTGCCTCATTTATTCCTTTGCGCTCTAAGTAGCAAACCGAGTGCTGTATAGAAGTCCTCGTGACGACCAAGAACTATTGTGGTACATTGTGTGCAAAATGCTTATACAAAACACCCTTCAGATTTTTTTTGAGAGTGACTTTCTGCTTCGTTGTTTAATTCACTTTTGCTCGACGTTTTTATTTGCCAAGATCTTAAGCGTTGAAAAGTGCAGTTCCGTGAATAAACCACGTTTATAATAGAAACTCTTAATTTATTCTAATTCATAAAGCGATATATATACATATCTTCAACGTGATATTTTATGAAATATGTATGAAACGTGAGGATGAATAATATCATTTTTTTAAAATTAGCAGTAGTGGTGCTATAGTTTAGATCATACCGTCACTTGACCGGTTCTTGCAATAATCGTCCTGTTGCAGACCCAGACGTGAGCCTCACAAAGTTGTATCTCGAACTCAACGGGGTACGACGCGTTATAAAACCGATGATTTATCTGGATCTCAGCCGATGTATCAGTCGCAGAAATATCCATGTATCGAGGTCGACGCAACGCTTTTGACACATAAATGAGAAATGAAAAAACACAATATTATATATATATATATATATATATATATATATATATATATATATATACATATACAACGCAACGCTTTTGACATAAAAATGAGAAATGGAAAAACTATATATATACACATTTTTTAATGGTTTAATTGATTTCGTGGCAGACGTGCGCAGGCTAACGGCCATGCTTGTTTCTTTGGTTAACCATGAGCCTTTAATTCCTGAAAAATCAACAAGTTATGGTCAGCGAGAAAGACACAATGTTGCATTTGTCAGGAGTTATCTGAAAAAACCTTTGGGCAGTCCAAGAAGATTCGACTGTGCTTTGGAGAGCGATCAGTAGTGACGAAATAAGGAGAAATAGAAAACTATTTTTAATTTAGTCCACACAGTTTTACATAGTCTAGGCAAGGTTGTACAAATAATCCGTTGAGTCTGTACTGTTACCAGAGTTCAGGACACTGGAGGAACTTCTCCTGAGTGAATTCTACATGACAACGCAACTGCGGAAGTGCTTGGTTGGTCATTGTCTCGTTCCTGCTTGTTCTTTGCTAGAGATTCAATATTTATCGTTGCCGTGTCTAAGAAAAACCTCGTTCTTGATAGAGCAGATGTGGTATCTCCAGTTTTATTGATTTTGCTATTTGTTTAATTCTTAGAAACAAACCAGCCAACTCTGATTTCATTGCAAAGATTGCGTTCAGCAGATGTCCTACGGCTACGTGAGAAATAGAAGAACATCTAACCATGTTGAACGATTGATTTTTACCTGATAAACTACTGGTCGGAACACGTACGCACCGCATACAAGCAGGTTGCTTATTATGTGATTGAAAGGTTAAAGGAGTTTACTAACCTTCCGCGCCAGATCTGCATCATAGCCCTAGCTCAAAATAGATCGGGTTGATATATCTCGGGTATTTTCCTCAATTTTTGTAAGTGATTCGTTCCAACTCTACTTGCTTCGAGCTCACACGTTTGATGAGGTTTATGACAAAGTGTTATTTCACTAAACAAATTTCACATACAAGTTCATACAGCAATTGTTATCGTTGCTTTGACCAAATCTTTGTATCTAGCGGCTTTTGCCTCAGTTAGGGAATCTGCGAGATGGACGAGGCGCGTAAGTCGGCGATGCCATTATGAACGCTTTAGTTTTTCCTCGAAGCTGACACCCATTTGTCGATTTTAATCACAGAAGACATAGCTTAACAAAACACATAATCCTTTCATTTTAATTAGATGCCGATGCGCTTGTTTATATGGTCCAGGCAGTAAACATATACTATAGACAGCTTCTTACGGGAACTCGTACAAACAGAGAAGCCCAGATCAAGCACCCGCTTGAGGGAGGTTTGGGAAGAAGGGTATTGGAGCTGTTTTCGGTAGGGTGTAAGCTAGCGAATAGGAGTTAGTGAGACTTTGGTATTTTGTGAAAGGATTATAAGAAATAGGTTTTCGGGCCGCGAGTTGGCACCAGCGCTTCGTGGCAGAGGCCAATCAACCGTCAATTCAAAAATCTTTCCCAAACCTCCAACCAGGCGGACAGGACTTTTTCAAGGCTCACAGTCCCAGCTGCACGTCGGTCATACGTGAACTGCACGTGTACTATATATTGCATATTCGAAGGCCGCGGGTAGATATTTGTATCTTGCGTGCCATGATGATGATGCTTGCTAGCCACAGCCCGCCCCTGCGCTGTTCGCGCACTGTCACGATCCCGGTCGTCAGCTGTATAAAAGGGATGCGCGCCATTTTATCTACCCCCCTACCACCCGTTGTTTCGAGCGTTCGGCGTAACGTGTACTCTGCAATCCCTTAGCCCGGCGGCGACCGGGACGTCCGACGGCGTGGTAGCGACAGCGGCGTGAGCGTGGCAGTGAGGCTGCCCTAGGGTGGTGAGTTAGAGAGATAGGCAGGCGCAAGTAGATTGATATATATTATATAATAATAATAATAATAATAATAATAATAATAATAATAATAATAATAAAATATATATATATATATTTAAATATATATATTTAGTTGAGTGATTGTTATATGTATATCTAGCGCAGCGTCGTTGAGTGTGTACTGTGTGAGTTCCAGTGGCGAAACAGCTTTGCGCTAATCGCCGGGATCTAGAGTAGAGTGTAAGTTGGCTAGGCAATATTCCTAGCCAACTTACACTCTACGAATACAATTCGTATTGCTTTCGTGCGTATCGTGAATTATAATAAATAAAACTCAGCGTCAGTGAACCCGCGCATTTTCGACTGTCTTCATTCTACGGTTCCGTTGGCAACACTATATGTGCATTGCTTGTCGGCCAGGCAAGCACTGCGTGTCGGCTATACGAGGCTCCCGGAAGGCGTAAAAAGCGCTTGCCCCTCAGAAGACGGAGGCGGTTTACCTAGCGGGCTGGAAGGTTAGACGTGGAGCCAACGCTTGCGGGCCACCCTATTCCTAAATAAAGGTCTGCCAAGTGTCTAGGTGTAATGTTGAATACCGGTCTTACGAGTGCCGCGCATACCAAGCACATCGTCGCCAAGGTCAGCATGTTCGCTCAGAAACTGGCCAGAATTCTTCCTCCTCGGGAGGGGGGTGGGGTACGGACGAGCACTGCCGGCGTGTGCCGATCTAGCCCTGCGCATCGCTCGCAGCAGACAAGCTCTGTTCTGCGCAGCGCGGCCTGGCCCTTTGGGTCTGCCGGGCTTACCGCACGGTAAGCTCAGAAGCGTCCCTCGTCCTGGCTCGCCAGCCTTCCTGGGATCTCTTGGCTCGGGAAAGAAGCGAGCCTAAGACAAATAGCGCGACGGACTTCACGCAAGCCCTCACGCGTGGGCTTAGAAATGGGCCGCGCCAGGCTCAGGAGTGCCCCGGGCAAACTGCTTCGTTGGTATGACGGGCCAGGCCGAGGACCACTTACGTGCTTCTCGGTCTCGACGAAAGATGCCGCCACATGGGCGGAAGGCGTCTTTTTCTTAGACGCTATTATGCGCAAGAGGACGCGACTAGAGGACGTTCGCCGCGCGCGCTACAGAGGCACGCAGGAGCCATTAGGTGGTCGAGATAAGGATGCCCCGCAAGAATCTATGGCAACCCAGCCCTTCGTAGAACGGCTCGACGCATCGCTTGGGTTCGTGAGCTGAGGACACGACGAGATCCATGAGAGCTGGTGGAGCACGAGGCTCCCCTCCTACGGTCCCAAAGTAGTGACACACATTTCCGAACTTTAGGGGTCGGGAGGAATAAGGGTGAAGCTCTCACAGTAGATGCTCGAGGTTGCCAGTACCGATTGTGCATTGGCGTTTCCAAACCTTTTATATAACAAAAGGCATCAATCCTAGCTCGAAGTATCCAGCTCAACAAGAATCGAGATCACTTTGTAACTTGAAGTTGGTTACGTCATCGTTAACGAAAAAATCCATATAGTAATAGTATGCCAGATAAGCAACTACGACACTTGGCATTGCTATATGCGCTGTGCCACCAATGCAAGAGAAATGTACTTACGACCAGGTCCCGTAAAGATACCACGCGTTATGTATCCTTCTTGGGCAGGACAAAAGATCCGAACGTTATATGATGTCCAACACTCGAGCACTGTATGGACGACCTCATTATTAATACCTTCAATATGTTGAAAGTTGGGTACATCAGGTACTCTTTCGGCCAGATAAATGTATCCCCTGTAGCGATCAACTCCGCACCGAGTAGCTGGAAAGCTCACCCTGATGCCAGCGTTACCATCTTCATCAGGTGGTATCAAAAAAATGTCAAGTAGCGTGGCCAACCCTAAATGGTCAAAGTTTTGTTAGAGTGCAGGATACTTGTACCTCTCTACTCATGGTCTAGTCTTAGGTATAATGACTTCGTGAAATAGCGTGCCTTTACATTTTCTAAAACCAACATTTCTTCCTTATCCAGCTTAATGATTAACACCTCTAAAATCTATACGCGAGTGCTTTATGCGACGTAGTAATGCATATTATGGTTTTTCACACGCTAGTTAAGTAAATTACGTACATCTACACCAGACGCCACTTTAAGATGTCTAGTTTTACATTCGGCTGTTCCCAAGGTCGTAGTTATAATCGCTACCGTAGTATATATTTATGTATCATCAATAAACTAAGTCAATTTTCTTAGGTTTCCCCGTCCACTTGGCAGTGTAGACCTTAAACGCCCTCGTCCTAGGTAAACCCCAACGTGACTGTCGTTTTTATGACATTGGATCCACCTACCAAGATATGAACTTTTCCATTCCCGAATTAGCTAACCCCTAACCTCTTTCATGACGAAGAATCGAACTCCGTCCATAAACTGTAGACTTGCATTCCCTTATTGTTCCTATGTGAATGACATACCAAATATTTCTACTGATTTTATTTCAATTTTGAAAAGGGCGGACGCGGCATGGATTGACAACACTCGCCGGCTGTTAATATATAGGAAAATAACGATATATATATATATATATATATATATATATATTACCTCGTTATTTGCCTAGCTTAAAGAGCATCGTCGTTTTTCCAGAAGATCACCTCTAAGAAACTTAAATGGTACCGTATATACGTCCTGCTATGGACCGAGATGTCATCTGCGCACACTATAGTACTAATTTGCTCTCGGGTCCTCCCCTGCCTCAGCCGGTCGTACGAGATATTTTTTAGTGACATAGTCGTTGTCGGCATTCGCGAGATCATATGCATGCTTAAATTCAAGACTGATCACTCATTGGTATGGTTTCCAGTTCAGCTAAAATTAATGCTGACGCCGACTGTCACATAGAGGTGTATAGCATGACTAAAAAACTGAAAACGCTTATGTTGTGACAAAGAGAAAGCGCATTGCCTTACGATATATGTATGTATATATATATATATATATATATATATATACCTAACAATAATTATAGAATAAACTAGTTGGTTGATAAAGTTGATATATATATATATATATATATATATATATATATATATATACGGAGAGAGAGTTAAAATGGACGTTAGTTACACCTCACGCAGACGTGAAAATACTGATCGCATCGATTCTTACTTCTTAGCGCCGCATTTCTAATTTCGCGGGTCACTTTGTCTCCAGCAATCCAGGTTTCATTGTAGTAGAATTCCGGTATGACGCTGATAGTGTACTCCACTTTCGGGTTCACCTCACTAAACTGAAATATCTGCGGAAGATGCAATTTGAAACAAAGGGGCAAACGTTAGTGTAGCTTTCATATATATGCACACACTTTTTATTCAATCTAGTCACTTATTTATTCACCCAAGTATCATGCGGATTAAGTGACAAAAGCTGCTAACTCACGAACGACGATATGAGACGATATACATATAAATTCAACAATAACATTACACGCGTTGTTTTTTTTATGGAGAATAGGAGAGCAGAATAAATATCTAAGTAAAATAACCGGATAGGTGCAGACAATGAACTTGCTGCCTATTGACATAGTGAAGCTTGACGCCGACGATCAGCTTCGGCTCCGCTAAGGCCTACATGTTAATATATATATCCCTCCCCGTTACCTTTACCCAGTATTCATCGATTTCATTTGCGATTGAACTTCTAGAAGAAATATTCGTTGTACGTAAACACTACGTCCGTTACTTCCTACACAATTGACAGCATTTCGTGATGACGTTCTCCTCACCTAGTTGCATAGACTGTGGAACGAAAAACAACATGCCGGCTTGTTTGGTAGACTTCTTCCTAATATTTAGCAGGTACCTGTTGTTTTTTGAACGTATCGCTGTCTAGACGTGCAAACCTTCGATCCTATCTATGGAATGTGAGATGATAGACTAAGATCATCACGACGGAAATAGCCGCATTATCGCTGCGAGGTTACTCCTGGTGAGGTGTATCGGAGAGAAGTGACAGAACGTTATGTAACGTTATATGAGTGAACCGCATTCAGTGCAAATGGCAGGCACTCGAGAATGCTCGAGAGTCCCTCTCCCCAGATACCTACTGTTGTGTGCATGCATACGTACGGTGACACGTAACGATGGCCACAAGATGACCATTGCTAAATAGAAACTACACCCGGGCATTCGCAATAGTGATAAGTAACTCGACTTTGCCGACGTGCATACCATCCATGCATGGACATTGTCTCATAGCGTTGTACTTGTATAGCTGAAGCTCACTCGTTTCGCCTGAACGTTAGCCGCGGATGATACAATTATTGGGGGAAAAAACACCTCTCATAAGAACTAGTGAATGCTAGAAATTGTGGAGGCAAGATGATGATTGTGTGTTGTGACCCGTGGAGCCCACACACAAAAATATGTACTTGCGATCCCGACATCATCTAGACGATCGTAAAGAGCCGTTGACGTATACACACTACGGTCTACAAGAAAGTAAAAGGCCAATTTAAACGGCGGCTAATGTGCATAAGTAAAATCACTTACTAAAGCATATTATACGATAAAGTCCAGTCAAACCCTGGGGGAATAGGATCGACATTAATGAGACAAACATATTTTCTCGTGTTTATCGTGCAGTCAAGTGCAGACATTTGTGGCAAGTATCACCAAGCCGCCTTCACACCCGATTCACAGTGGATTATTAGCATGTCACACGACAACCTTTTGTTTTTACTTTTCATAAGGCGACTTTCATAAGGCGATAATTATTATTATTTTCACGCAGGCTTTGAACCACCTGAAGCCCTGTGTCAGCGCTTAATGACCAAGCACAGTTCCCGTGCTAGATCATCGAGTGCAAGATCAAATGTGTCATTTTGTTTCTAATGCGGCGTAACATATACGTTCACTCCTGAAATGTTGACGGACGCAAGAAACAGCTCCCCACAGCCTGGATCGAACCTGCGCACTACCTACTCAGAGCACGTTGTTTACTAGTGAAAGCAGGCGCTCAGTTGACGAGCAATCAAACTGCAAGTAGAACACTTGCAGCTATTTATTTTCATCCTCGCGGTACCACAGCCCGGCGACCTGGTCACTATACGGAGGCCAGCCGCCACCGCCGGGTGCGCCACATGAAGAACATGAAGGCGACAGCGCACCTTTGTGAAGGACGTCCGCGGCGAGTTAGACGCACACCAAGCCATTTACGGGAGTTCGTGACCAAAGACGGGATAGAAAAACATCAAATCAAGCCTATGACGGGATGGAATGTAGGATAGCAGTGTCAGTTAATCAGCGCGGGCATAAACAGCGTTGCTTGGATACAATGCCGAAGCAAGCTAGATACATGGCGCCAAATAGAAGATGCCGCCACCCTACTAGCGAAGACGCGGGAAGTCACTAAATGGGCGGGCAAGCTGTGAGTATTTAAGGAGGCACGAGATTGAATGAGTCAGCAGTCTTTGGTGCGAGCCAGGCAGAGGACGTGTGTTGTTTGAGCGAGAGAATGGCGCACTCATAACGGTCGCCGCCCGGTCATGGGAGTGATGGATACTACAAACCCGTTATGTGCTTTTGTCGTTAGATTACCGTGTCCCTGCACAATTAAATGACAGCTCAACCTAACCTTTTTCCTGGGCTGATTCTCAACCATCATTTAACACCCACAAAATCGCTTTCGCATTGCTTCGTAAGGCGGACCCGTAAATGCAAACGTGCAACGGTGGGGATCGAGCCCGTGCACCTATGTGACAAATAACTGCTCAGTTTTCTCTGCTTAGCAACTGTATTGCGGTCTACGGATGCACAAAATGTTCACGAAAAAAAAGTTCTACGCACGGCAGAGCACATTTTATGCGCAAAACAAAAATAATGGATTAACTTGTATCTATAGGCCAGAAGAGATGACCCGACGTATTGAATGTTGATGTATCCAACTACCTGCAGATTGAAACTATTCTTTCTATATGTACCTAGTTTCGTTCTACTCCGCCGACATGTATGTGTTTAGAGCTATAGTTATAAACATACATGCGAATGCATACCGTATATAAAAAATGCACTCTTGGCCCATAAATAGACTGACTAATAAACTTTACTTGGCCAAAAAGAGGATATAATTGATTTGGGACTATTATATATATATACACTATGTATAGATGACTTATTTATAAACGTGGGCCAATCAAACATGCGCGGCAAATGAACAGAACCATTTTTTCGCTTCAAATGAATTGTAGTGGGAGCCTTTATATGAGACTAATGATCGTTGTCAAATTTTTTCTGCTGGGTGAGTCATTAAATTCTACCTTCTTGTTTGCAAAAAAGGGACAGTAAATAAAATGGTAAAAATAACACTAAGTGCATGCAGCAATGGACTTTGGAAATGCGCGGTACCGTGGTTTGCCCTGTGTAGTTCGTCCAAGTTCTGTTGCAAATTCCTTGCAGTGCCATGCAGAGGTCTACACGATACCGGCTGGGATAGACTTCAAAGTTGTCGTGACAAGTAACATTTACTGTTACCTGCGCATCCTGTCGCGTCACTTGAACGTTGCTAATCACGTTGAGCCCTAAAACAAACGCGTTTAGGATGTGGCTCCATCATATCACTTCCGAATCATATTAGAGTTAAACCGTACAAAAAACAAAATTAGGATAAAATAACGAATTTTATATTAGGAAATTCTGTAGCTGTAGTCACTAGCGACTCGCAATTGCCTCACACTGGCATTAGCACCATGGAGCATTCGAATAACAAGTCTTACCTTAATTGCGAAAAAGTTCATATATGTATGTTACAAGTGTGTCTTGCATACAATTTCTGCCACATATACGAGGGTGGACCGACAAGTTCTAATGCTTTGAATATGACTGCCAGACCGAACAGAAGAAGACGTTAAACAAGCGTGATATCGTACTCAATAATCGTCGAATTGCTATTAGGAAGATAGCTGAGAAATAAAATATGGCTTTTTTTTACCAACATTTGGTGTGTCAGAAGACTGCTGTGCATTGAAGTGTGCGGGAGCTACGTTGGAACAAACAAATCCACTTTGAGAGACCAATTTTTCAATTCTATAAATATTTATCAAAAATTTTCCCTTTCGCATTCGTATAACTTTCTACCCCAGTGTCCAGTTGCATAAATTTAAATATACTGATATATGTATCTATAGTTTATAACGGCCGCGGCGGGCTCCTTGCACTTACGCCCTGGTCCGGTTTCTATGAGTCCAACGTAAACCTGGCTTTGAACCTTTTCGCAGCTAACTTGGAGGACAACGCGTTGGCCACTGCTCCAATACGGGAAATTGCGCAAGGTAACTGACTTCTCTGCTACTTGCATGCTGTTTAGGCGAATGGTTTCATTCCGACATCGGATCTCATATGTCGGGTTTTCGCACGGTGCCTCCTCCGGTAGTCCTACCAGAATGTCTGCATAATCCGGCTGGTGAACCAGTTCCAATGAGAGATTACCTCGAACAGCTAGGAAGAAACATGCTTATAACTAACATAAACAATTGTTGTGCGTATGTATATATATATATATATATATATATATATATATATATATATATATATATATATACAAGTGTTTGCTTAAACCGAGTACATTTGTACACCAACCGCTTCTTCATCATCGTCGGTTAGCCTGTTTTCAGAAATTTTGCGGCGTCTCTCATTCTCTCCAATGTAATGCAATACAACATTATTATCAAGGAGCTGAATGAAATGAGTTTTGTACAAGCTAAGTGAAGTCAAAGTAGCACCTAGGTTTCTGTATTCGCACAGCCTAATTACTGGCTGGAGATAGAGCGTATATTGAAGACTGTGCGAATCAATAGAGCGTTGTAGTTCGATCTTAGAAGAATTGCCGACATTTCTAATATGCTGCATATGGTTTAGAACCGTCAGTGCTAATATACTGTATATGGTTTAGAACTGTCAACTGCGTAACAAACACTCAATTTTGCTTGAGACAAAGCGAAAAGAGCGCACTAAGAAGCAATGCACGACACTGCATATGGCTTTCTCCTCCATATTATAAATTATGAGTTCAACGACCAGATTAGTGTTATGAGCTTCGGGCCATTTGCGGCAGAGGTTAAGTGTCTTGGATAGATAAATGATTTTTTATTCGCTCTACATGCATAAACCAGATAAGCAATGTCACTCCTTTATATAGGGTTGTTTCAAGCAGCATTAGAAACACACATGTTGAAAGATCTAGACTTATGCTCCTAACAGCCCTTGCGGCAGCATCTTTAGTAATCGTCCATATCAATGCGGAAGTATTTTGTGCTGTCTTTGAACAAAACACTGCTATTTCCTTTAATTCGACAGAATAGAAACTATGCTGCCTTACCTGCACAATCTTTTGAGCAAACGTGCGTGGTAAAGAATTGCGAATATGCGAATCCCTTTTTTATTCCACGGTGAAGCCTTTCAGGTGTTACGGTAGCGTTGTACCGAGTTTGCGGTTTTAGGCCACCCACTTTGATAACCTGCAAGATGTACGTTATTATTTAGCAAGCAAAGTGGCAATTAACGGCCAAGCCACTGTTTTATGCTCGGAAAACTGTAAATTTAAATCCTGTACCTGGCTTTATGGTTTTCAGTTTTTATCTTGATGCTATGCTGCAATTACTATGTATGCCGCTAGGGACAATTACTTGACAGGATACACGGGACTGCACTCAACGTAGTAGAAAAAGATGCACTTGGCCAGACCACCAGGTCGCTATTATGGATTTGAAGTGTCCTAGAGGACCATTGTCACGCCTGGTCCTCATAGTTCGAATGCAACTTTTGTAGGCCGCTCAAATATTACAACCACCTTATAACTCAACTATTACAAATGCGTATTTAGAATTGACCTCCCAATGGCCAATGTGTTAAACAAATTTTGTTCTTCTGAAGATCATGCATACGTACCGTTATGTTGCCTTGATAAACCTCAAATACCATCGCACATGAGGTGTTTCTTATGGGACAAACCACTGCGCGAAATCGGATTCCCTCTTTTTTCTCATGGTATTCAATAAAAATTGTGGCAGAGGTCGAATCCGGACGTATAGTCACATTCTTGATTTCGGCTAAACCTGCAAGAACATGGTTATTTGTATGTAAGTGTATATATATATATATATATATATATATACTTAACTGTATATGCCTGTACTTAGTACCCTATCTATCGAACGGCCCCCACGGTATTTATGCTACATAAAATAAATGTTAATAAAATAATGTGACCTTACCTAAAATTAAACTTTTCAGGCTGACTCTTAGTCAATATTTAACGTCCACGGGACTGCTTTTCGTATTGCTTCATAGAAGAACCCCCATAAATACAAATATGCAACAGCGGTGGGGCTTGAACCCGCGCACCTATCTAGTGTCTCCTCCGGTCGCGAGGCGCAAGCGAATGCACCCCCACGTCACCGGTCTCAACTCAGTGATCTTACCTGAACATTCCGGGCCACAGTCAAGAGTTCTAAATTCGATATTAACAGGTTCGCTGTAATAGTGTTCTGTATTAAATTCTTTGAAAGCCGTCACGGTAAGTGTATAGTCTGTGTCGGACAGCAGGAAACCCACGGTGACATCCTGTAACGTCCAGAAAAGGTGTTTTGTTCTGAATTGATCATTCATACTGCAAGCACTAAATGTAAACCAAAATCCATATAGGTATGTGCATGTATTGAAGTACTGTCGCATTCTATCTGAGGATTTCTTTACAGTCTTACAGTAGGAAGGCATAAAATCTGCCCTACAGCAAAGCGCGGTCTCTTACGAGAGATGTAGACTAGCTGATTAAAACTTGCTTTTAAAATAAAAAAGGCAACTAAATATTTCCGCTCTAATTCTAGGGGTTTTGCGAAGCCTGCAAAGGTAGCAGGTGCTACTAAACGAATATCAAGAAAACAGAAATAAGCACTAAAAAGCCTTTTAAAATTATAACAGAAAAAAAACATGTGCATCTATCAAAACCGTGCGACCAATGCAGGCACACGTAAAGTTTGTAGAGTGCTACTGACTAACGCTGGCGTTAGAATTTCACACATGTGGTAATATTGAAATTGGTTATGCTACTGATAATGAAAGCAACCACGATAGCTTGTTTTTGCTTAACATACAACAAGCGTGCTTAATATACAATAATAACGCAAGCTTATTTATTAATTACTTAAGCTTGATGTATCTAGTTCTTTTAACGCAAAAAAATCACTCTCGCAGAGGAAGCTTTTAAAGGGTTCTGGGAATGCAGAATGTACATGCGTCGCTAGCAGCCTGTGTGACTAGTGCGAGGCTGACAAGCCCACTAAACCCGAATTCCCCTCACCCTTCCAAGCTCGGTAATATTTAGCATTTTTTCAAAGCCATAAAAGAGGCGTCGCTGATACTTCTTCTTAATTCTTAGCTATTTTCACCCAGCAATGTCTTCATCTATCTTCCTACATTTTTACATGCATCTAGATAGAGAGCTTATGCCAATATTAAACACCGTCCTGGAAGAGTGCCTCAAAAGCTTGCGGACCTGGCTGCACCTCTACTCCCACCTCTCTCGACTCTCGTCTCGACCTCTATCCACTCTGAACCTGAGCTGCATAGTAAGTTAACTCCTCATGTCGACAGTCATACAAAGAGTTGAAGTCCGATATCAGACGTTTGGTCTAGCTCCCTTTGGTGACCCCGGGTGTAACGTGCAGCTATTTATTTGCCAGACCGCGATTGTGGCACTCCTGGCTCCGGCGAGGTCCAGGTTTTTTTGCCAGAAATGTATTGTTTTATTGTCCCGCCAGTAGGTCTCCTGACAGCATCTTAGTCAGGACCAGGAGGGCTAAGATCGAGACCGTCCAATACGCCCGGCAAACCCTCCATTTTAAGCTTGGGTCGATTTTGTGCTCTCCTATTTTTCGCCGTCCGTAGTGCCATGTCCACCCAGACAGGCCGCGTAGATTGATGAAGCCGATGATTCCGCAACCAAAGCTAGTAGCCGCCGGTTGCCTCCTGATACATCCCCAATTCTTGCCACAATCCGTACGAGGTTTAAAGCGGTCCGCTGAGCCTTTGTCGCCACAAGTTTTACATGTGCCGCTCCGGTTAACCCCGTGTCGAAAGTCACCACAAGGTACTTTCCCTCATACTCAATCTCTATTGCGTGGCCCGCTTTTATAAGGCGGACCCTTGTTGTCTCCTTCCGGCCTGTCAGATACAGCGCCTCGGTCTTATACGGTGAATGCGTTAGATTATAGCGCTTCATCCACTGCGTCACCATCGATAAAGCTTCGTTGACTATCTCCTTTAGGGCCGCGCCGTGAGCCTCAGGGCCAAGTCATCCGCACACGCCAACAGCTCGGCCCCTTCTAAGTAGTAGTAGTAGTGGATGTTCAGCACCCCGTTGTAGGCCAGGTTTCAAAGTACGGGTCCCAGAATCGAACTCTGTAGAACCCCGGCAGTAACCCTCTATTAATAACCCTCTGCAACCAAATTTCGTTCATCCAGGTATATATATCTGCAGGTATACAATAGCAGAGATTGTCTCCAGTAGCATGTCTGGTGACAGCTTCCCATTGAAGCTCTCACCAGTAAAGCCCGGCGCGAAGGGCCCGCTCTCTTGCATGCCGCAATAAGCATGGTAGAGAACTGATATCCATTTACTTAACTTTCCGTAAGCCGGCTACAGCTCTCAGCCAATTTAGCTTTAAGAATCTTTATGTCAAGCGTTCGAATCTGCCAGCACTTCCTAGTGTATATCGTGAGTTGGGAATTCTGAGCATGTATCTGCGATCACTCAAAGTCTCCGCCTCCTCTGCGACGCGCCGTTCTCCTATTATAGAAAACACACATCCGCTGACCAGCGTTAGGTCTATAAAAGCTGTCTGGTCTCATCTGAAAACAATAGCAGTCGCTTCATCACTAAGTACTAGTGGGCCCCTCTTAGCTATCCATTTCTGTATAAAAGTGCCTTCTCCGATGTGTGCCGTGTTTCCCATGCTGTGCTCGCGGCATTAAAGTTCCCGGTGATATTAATTTCCTTGCCTCCTTGGCCGCTCGCACTCTCGGCGAGTTAGGAGCCCCTAAAATAATTCCAGGACTTTATTAGGTGATAAATAGCAGCTGTAGAAAAGTGCCATTACATCCGCCTCAACTCCGGAAAATTCTTGACTTAATCATCTGCCGCTAACTGCCAAGCCTTGTTCAGAGCCCGTCCACCATATTGTATTGTCTGCCCCCGCATTGGAAATCCGGTCGCTCTTCCGCCTGGTGATTGCTACATTTGGCTCGGACAACAGGCAGATGCCAGTGCCCTGCTCGTGCGCCGCTACCTCGAGCATATCATGAGTAGCTCTACAGCGAGTTAGGTTCCTCTGGATGATCTTTAACAACTTAGGCGAATTTTAAATTCTCACTTACGAGTGTTCAGTCACCTTTGGGGTCACGAGTAACCATCGTGCCCTGCTCCTTGTTTTTTGTTTTTCTACTCCCCCGCTATCTCCTTCTGGCGCTTTCTCGAATCCCTTTCGGGGACTCCTGTTTCCCTTGGGACCTTCTCTACGGGTTTCTCTAAGTTGCCGCACCTTCCCCGTGTAGAAGGGACAGGCCATGATATCTGCGCGATGCCCATACACGCCGCAAACGTGGCATCTCGGTACCTCCGCTTTGCGATTTTTAAACATGTTGGTCCGGGCTGCCATATTTAAAAAATACCTTCATCGCAGCCTTGGCCTCTTTGTATTCTAGAGCTTTGCGGGCTGGTTTCTAGTATTAGAAGCAACTATGGAGTCTTAGCCATTTCTCAGGCCTGCACCACTTCGACCCTAGTTTTAAGGTTTTATGGACCAGAAGGTCCCTTGCCACTGTCATTGGCACGACTACTAGGGAATACTATGCTTCCGCTCTACAAACCCTTGGTTCACTTGCCTTAATCGTAACTTCTCCCGACAAGCGAAGGGCATTCCTAAGAGCCCCCTTGACGCTTGCCCCGGCTTCGTTCTGTCTAATATGGGTTTTAAGTCCCCGGAGCTATTTCTCTATCCTCTGTTGAAGCCATTAGGCTCCCTTTCTAACTTCCGACTGCTCGTCAGTAATCGCGTGAAAGATGTCTCTGCCTCCGGTCTTGATCTTTTTCTCCTTCCTTTCTATCGTACATTCGTCTCCGGTCGCCCCTCCGGTTGTCCCGCTCGTTGGCCATTGGCTGGCTCTTCACGGGAGTTGGCGAACCTTCTCCCAGCTTATGAGGCTGCTGCCACCATTTAGTCTGCGATACTATATCGTGCACTAGGTCAACGCTGTGCTAGGTATACTACACTACAGACTCTGCAACTATATATCTTCTACATATCTGTATGTTACACTAGATACTCTGCTGCTCTATGTTTATAGCACTGTTGCACACTCCCCCTTAGTTTGTTAGATAAAGTTCTAGTTTCGTATGACCGTAGCTCTATCGTTCAGATCTGTCCGCATTATGGCGCCGAAAGTACTAGATGACCGAGCGTTATTAAGCCGTTGGCGACGCCACTGGTGGCGCTAGTACCGCTGACCTCGCAACACGATTTCACCTCTTAGGTTTCACTAACGTTCACAATTTTGAAGTTTAACAATTTACTCTAAATCAGGGCACCCACTTGCTAACACCAATAACACACTCCAATTCAGACCGGAACAAAAATTCGAAGATCTTTTCCATAGGCCTACAGAAAGCACGTTCGCACCATTCAATTGCAAAACCGGTCACAAAAAGAGCTAACACTAGCGAACTTGTTTCATTAGCACAGCAAGTGTTATCTCGTCTTTAAAGCTTTAATCTACATTGCGCGTGTACGTGCATGTATGCAACAAACAGCAATTATTTTTATGTGGAAGATGTGTACCATATTATTTCCACGGTACGTTGTCTCCAATTTAGAGCATTTTCCTTCTCCGACATCTGGACTCGGGCATACATCCACTTTGTACAAGTGGGTGCTTCGATCCATGTAAGGGTTCTTAATGAAGATCTTAACCGTGTAGACTGAAGGAGTCACAGTCACCTTCGGTTGCGGAAGCTCTGAAGCAACGATATGCATGCAGCAAAAATAAGTGTTAGACATATTATAATAAGCACCAACGCTTTACATTTAAGACAATTTATTGGAAACACCAACGCCATGGAAAGTGGCGTGCCGAGTTTTGGATATAGGCCTCCCGAAACAGTAATTATATTATTGTTTGCACGCGACGATTGCACGTATCGACATGGTTCCTGCCTTTCCGCTTTGGAAGGTGGATACGTAAACACCGTACCGTTAAATTACCGTATATATATATATATATATATATATACGCGCTGCGGCTGTCGCGCGACACGTCGGCGGTAGTGAACGTCGCCACTCAGTCATTTTACATGCACTCAATCTGGACATCCCGCCGAAAACTCGTAATTACTCCGCAACCACAGCTCGCATTGACATATGTTTGGTACCAAAATGATCGCCATGAATTGCGCATTGGCTGAATGTGTCCGCTTTGAGCGCTGTGAGTGGTTGTAGGGTTATGATTCTAAAGTATTTGGCGTGAACGCTAATGAAGAACTTCATTTTTGGCGAATTTTCTTCTAAGCGACCATGTCGCGTCTTCTGACCGGCCTTGCATATTCATCAGATGGAGCAGAATTTTATCACGAACTCGACGGTGTGCTTAGTTTCTGTCTAGGAAGACTGGTTGTCTCGCAACAGCACATTTTGTGCTCCTATGTCGGGCAAAAACACCAGTGTCACAAATTGTAGTAATTTCACTGTAACTCCGAAACAAGACTTCTCAGAGCACATGTTCCATTGGAAAAAAATATTCGTTTTAACGAGCTCTACAATTTTATGTATCGCTATAAAATTCGTTCAGTCACACCCTGTATATATATATATATATATATATATATATATATATATATATATATATTAATTTCAAACGTGATTTATTAACGGAACTGCATTTTACAACGCTTAAGTTCTCGGTAAATAGAAGTGGTTGAAAAAATATTAATCGAACAACAAAGCAGATAGTCACTCTGGACAAAATCAAAGGCGTGCTTTTAGTAAGCACTTTACGCAAATGGTAATACAGTGGTTACTGATCGTCACAAAAACTTCGAGCAGCAGTTTGTTAGAACGCCGAATACTACACGAAACAATAACTTGCAAATTTAACACACAAACGAAGTAGTGCGCAGGGCGGTAAACATTTAAATAACTCCTTTAGTGCAAGAAGCTAACTTTGAGTACATTGCTCTAGAGTAGATATAGGACACCGCCGGAGCCACAGCTCCGGATGTTTGCACTAGTATGAGGTGTCAGGTGGCGATCCGTTCGATGTTCGGTGTGAAAATTACGTAATAAGTAGCTAGGACAGCCGAGAATATAACAGTGAGGGGGGGGGGGGATGGAACATCCACCGCGATTTGTAAATCAGGGGCAAGTACATTTTAAACATGTAGCGGGCTTACTCAGGGAGGTAATCAGGGAGGGGGGGGGGGTCGGGAAATGGATCTATCAACAGGGAGGGATGCTACGGCCGATAACGGAACAAATGATCGGATGGAGGAAGAGGGGCATCGGGTACACCATGAATCCGGGGAACAACGGAAAGACCGACATACATTTGAGCAGAGTACGGCACTCGCGGAATGCAAACCCAGAGAGGGACGGGGCAGCGGGTAGAAGGGTAATACAATGAAGCAGAAATTCCATTGCGGCTACAATTAGTATGAAACAAAAAGAAATACAAGGTCAGTATAGCAAGGCGTTTGGTGGAGTGGGTACACTTGTTACAAAAAAAAAACATGTTAAGAGGTGACAAGAGTGAAAATGAACAAGAGAAAGGAAAATTAAACTCTTTGTAGTAGTTGATGCTGAGGGACTTAGCCGGGTAATTCCACATTCATCAGTTATACAGAAAGAAAGTTATAGAAAAAAAAGCTGTTTAGCTGGGTATTTATGACAAAGCTAGTAATATCAAATTAGTAGAGCCTCAAAGCAAGTAGAGGTTTAAACATATACGTATAGTCTGGGGAATTGATAGCGATCATATTTAGGTGGAAGTTGCTGAGCGGGGAATAACTACTAAGGAGTTTACAATAGGTAAGTCATATATAGACATGCAGATGTGGGCACATAACATAGATGAAATTAAGCAAATATTAAGCATGATTAATAAATGTTAAGCATTTTGTAAATCCTTGAAGAAGTTGGGGTGCAGGGAGGGGAGGTATTTTCGTCGCCAAAAGATGGCGTTTATAACAAACGTTTGCAAATGTTAGTTTTGGCGCATAAGTTGCCTTCCAAATGTCCCTTATAACCACATATTTATTAACCCCCACGAACCCAACACCTTGCTTAATGTTTTCTTCTGTTTGTTTCGTTATAACTACACCACCACAGTGTGTCCAGTGGACAAATTAGAAGAAGAGAAGCATACATATAGAAGTGGCGGGCAGCACTTACGAAGAAAACTAGTTTAAATGAAGTATGCGGGAATATGAAATTAGAAGAAGGCGAAGCAGATTTGCCATATGATATTACAAAATGTAGCGGGCTGTTGGCTGATGCGAGCGCAGGTAGGTTAGACACAAGGGTACAGGTAGGGTATAGGGAGTTAAAAACAACTTTTGTTGAGTATGCAGGAAGGGAGAAGAATCGGTAGATCATTTAGTTAGGACCCCTGGACGATTAGGGGACTAGGGACATAGAATCAAGGGAAGCGTTAGGATTAGTTGCGGGAGCACGTAAAATGTCGAAATTACGAAGTTGAGGCTTTGGTTATTCCTTTTCTAAACAGACAAACATATTTTCGGCAAGACCTAAGCAGAAGTGTATACACTTTGCGGGAAAATTTAGAGTACAAACTAGGTGGTGATTCGTGAGCGCGAGATTATGGTTTTTCCGGTGAACGTCCCTGAAGGCAGTGTATAAGTATAGCTGAGGCTTTGACCTACACTATCAAACGAAACACTCGTTACGTTTATTACATTACGTTCCAGGCGTATCTCAAATAACTCCCAACTGCAAATATTTCACCGACCAGTTAAATCAACAGTGTTTCGTAGACAAGTGTCTTCGGGATAATATAAATTGAGGAATGTATACAATATTAATATATGCCACAGTAAGAAACTGTCGGTAATATAGTATCAATTTTGCCGAAAAAATCACTTTCTTGATTTTTGAATTTAATTAAGCATTGTTCTGTTGTTACATTATTTTGCTGATCAAAAGGTTAGATAGTTCCAGTATGAGCACGCTATGGTTTGGCAAAAAGGTCTAAAAGGACTACAAAACTATAGCACATAGCAGTTTCTTACCGTCTAGCACACTAAGACTAAGTGAGCTAACTTTTGCCTCGGTCTAGGATTTGAGCATTTACATCTCTTGATGCACGTTAAATATTTCCAAGGTGCATTTAGTTGCCAGGTAAAATAACAGACAGGCACATAACTTATTTGTTTCAATCGATGCATACAAAAAGCTTATCTTGATCTACCGGAGCCAAAAAATCTTAATAGATACAAAAATGAACGTATAACACATTGTAAGTGTTATTACATGGTGCATACTGGGCACCGACGCAACATTTCAGATATGAGCGTGCATGTAAACGTCTCATCGGTAGAATGACAATGTAAAGAACTTACTGCCGGGCGTCGCTTCGAGGAAACCGTATAGAATTGTGACAGCGGAGCGACACCACACACCAACGTCGAATAGGTATTCCGCCCACGGTTGAAGCACCATCTGAATAGGAGTGGACGCGTGTCTGTCCTGTATATAGGCAATAGGAGCAGGGTTTGGGTTCATGTCGTTGGCTACTTGTATGTAGCGTACGCTAAACGCAATATCCCCGTCACACTCGAGAAACGCGTGCGGAACTGTCGCCGTTACATGTACCGTACTTTCTTCCGTCGATTCTGTAGTTAATCGCACTCTTCGGTAATCCGGGGTGTACCGATGAAAATCTGCAGTTCACACGTTTGTTGTAGTATATATATATATATATATATACATACATATAAATATATATATATATATACATACATATAAATATATATATATATATATATATATATATATATATATATATTTGCGTAAAATCTAGAAGCGTACGGTTAGCTAGTCATTTGACACACTTTAAGCCACTAGAGAAAGTCGTAGCATCTATCTCTAACCGGCGCAGAATTCTCAGAGGGGCGCCAAAGTTAACAAAACCAAAAAGGGCACCCCTTATCTAACCATTGGTATCGATAATTTAATTATGTATTCTATCTGTACGACCATCTGTATAACCACTATCTTGTGCATGTGGCTGCGGGAAATCTGATGCATTAAAGTGTCTCAAACTATCGACGGAATTAAAGCACTTGAAGGCAAGGCATACGATATAGATTGTGTGGCAACGAATACTTATTGTCATACTGTCGTGGCCCACTCGAGGGCTGTTAAGGCTGCTTTAAAATATGGGGGAGGTGTACTGGGCACTGAACCCGGGCCGGTCGGTCAACGGGCCGGGCTTATGCAGCCCGGTGGTACCGACTGGGACGCCTGCTGTCCTGGCTTAATAGGCATAATGAGCACGGGAGTAAGTCACATGAAAGCAGACCTCCGGGCGAGTGAACCATCTGTGTTCACTGCTGCCCTTTGCAGCGCTAAATGCCCCCTGCTCTGTAGAGTGGTGGGCCGTGCCACCCTTGAGGGGGGGGGGGTGGTATATTCTGGGGTGTAACGCGGAATCGCGAGGTAATCGCATTCCGGGCACTCCAGGTCTATTGAATTTGGGACTGCCGCTGGATTTTCAGACCAGTATAATGGCCAGTTGCCAAAATAGCCAATCTGGGAAAGAGCTATTATGTCTATTTTGTTGACATACGTCAACAATTATAATATGACGTAACTTTGCTTTGCTGCACGAAGGTGTGGCTGATGCAAAAATCGACTACCTCAGCATTGCGAGGGCCGCGAGGGAAATTGGCTTTATTCAAACAAGTGGGTGGGCTCGTATTGGGCTGTACGTACCCGCAATAGGCATGCAAATATTATTCTAAGCAAACAGTCAGTTTATAACTAGAGATATATAAATACCTAGGGAACTGTTTTATGTCGATTTACACTGAATTTATCGTAATTTATAGTTCCATGGAATGTCAACAATGTTTAACCAAACATTGAAATGCAAAATGACATGCGCTGCCATAGAGCCACTAGCGAAAAATATGTGACCGTGTCTTATTATCAGCTTGCAAGATTTGCCTCTATACGGTCCAAAGGTTTCAAGGTACTCACACCGGACATAGCCTGCATCAAGGCTGCCTCATCGCAGAGAGTTTGGAAAGAGCCCGCAAATTGAGCGCCAATAGAGTTTTGCTCTTAGGGACCTAAAGTGAAGTTTTCAAGCTGACCCTCAGCCAAGACTTAACGTCCGCGGCACTGCTTTTCGCATTGCTTCATAGACGGACCCTCATAAATACAAATGTGCAACGGTGGGACTCGAACCCACGCACCTAGGTGTCTCCTTTGGTTGCGGGGCGCAGACTAATGCACCACGCCACCGGGCTCGTCGCTGTTAGGGACCTATGATCGTCTTACAAGAGCATCATGATGTGCTCCATTCTGGCTTTACAATAAATACAAGTCTGCTAACGTGACCCAACGAAATGACATTTCCATCGCTGAGCTGACTGAGTCAAGCTGACGAATTGTGGATAAGTGGTATAAGCCAGACATCTATTCATGCTCGGTATAGAAGGATCGCAGATGCACTACTTTAGAGAGCCTTTTCGGCGCCCGCGAATGCCCTCAGTGACATCCGCTAGTACCTTGTCAACATAGCCCCCTTCGAAGCAACGGCAAACCTCAGCCAATCAAAACCCATGGCAGGTGAAATAAGAACGACAGAGTAGCGGCGCAGCAGACTCCTCCATGAGGTGGCGCTGTCGGGGATTGATCCCCTTCTGTCCGGGGCTTATATTGAGGCCTCAGTCGAATAGCAATGTAGCGCCCGGGCATATCTTACTATGACTAATAGCTTCAAATTCAATGGATTATCCAAAATGGCGGAAAAATCTACTGACCAGATGCATGGGCCATGGGGTTGCGGCTTGATGCAGCGGATACTTTTGCTATAACAGGAAGCAGCAAGCGTTTGGGGACTTCCTCGAGAAGCTTGCTCAGAACGTGGGCGCCCATACCGGCAAGAGAGTGGCCATCAATGCATTTTGACGCCGTCGGGAAACTTTAAGGTAGTCGAGCAACGCGCAAGAGGGCCCAAACGCTGCAGGAGTGGATGGCCAAAAATAATTTAAATGACTGTTTTCAACGACTAAAGGGGTACCCACCTTTTGTCGGAGAAGCCAGACAGCATTAATCGGCCTCACTGTAATAGACGAAGCAAACCTGCTCCTGATAGCGAAGTGGTGAGTGGCGGATGTAGAGGAGACCATGAGTCACCACATATACATCTGGGCCCCCCTTTACGGCCCTTGATTACTCCGTCGTTCCGTCCCGGCGGGAGGCAAGGGGGTGAACAAAAAGAATGTCGAACCTGGTGGCGTGGCGCATTTGCGTGCGCCTTGCGACAGAAGGAGACACATAGATGCATGGGTCCGATCCCCACGGTTGCACATTTGCATTTATGGTATTTATCTCACGAAGCAATGCAAAAGCAGTGCCGTGAATGTTGAATTTTGGCTTACGGTCAGCCCGAAAAAGTTGTATGTGCTAGTGGAACAAAGAAATCGCTAAGAAGCGAAGCGTATGTAGCAGGCACAAATGCGTGTACGCAAGGGTTAATAGTTAATTAGCAAAAAGCCAAACAGGGGGAAGAACGAGGAAATAATGGGGGGAGCGAGCCGAATCCCAACTGCTTGAGTACAGGATCTCCCGAACGAGACTTCAAGGACTCAGCTTCAAAAGGAAAGCCCGTGAAGACGACATCTCATACAGACCGTTGAAAATAACATTAGGGCCTGCCCTACCGGATTGTTAAGGCGAGGCTTTGGAGACGTCCCCCGAGGCTCCCCCGGATGTGCTGTAGAGGATTGTCGCAACTCTCCCCGGCACGGCCGGAGAGGGGCTGTTTGTCAAAAGATGACCGAGGGTTTATTAGGCCTTTGTGACAACACTTCTAAAAGAGGCAGATTCTCGAGGACCTGGAAACGAGCGAGCCTCGTGTTGGTTCTAAAGCAAAGGAAGAGCCTAAATAAGAGATGCATCGGCTTTCCGGCCTATGAGCCTATTGGGCGCATTAAGCGGGATGGTAGAGAACGTCCGCGTCTATTGCCCAAACAAGAAGATTAAATGAGGAGATTCGTGCTTGTCATCTTTTTTTAATGTCAAACATGCCTTTAACACAATATATTAGAAAATATATTGGAAAGTAGTCGTAGAAACGATGAAAAAGGGAATTGCCGCCTACCTTAGTCAGGCAAGTACCAGTGCTACAGCTGAAGCCCCACAAGGCTTCATTTTGGCAGCCGATAATCTCTCGAATAGGGATGGAGACGCCGGTGATCTCGCACTTGTGGTTTTGGCTAGGACCGAGACTGCGCTTCAGAGCGCGGCCAATGGCGCCTTGACCCCGATAAACCAGTGGATGTAAAGCCACCACCTTAAGCTCGCACTCAACAAGACAAAGGCGATGTGCCTGAGAGGTCGAAGAAAACAAGAGGGGTAGGACTCGTGAGCACGGGCTCCCCCGATATAAATCAGAAAGGAGGCGAAGGACCTTGGGGCTCTTTTTTAATACAAGACTTATGGGATCAGCGCATGTGAACTATCTAGAGTATCCTACCACTTGTTATTATGGATATTCGAGGATTTCGGACCATTTTTGCCAAAAACGCTTATCAATATATTATATAATAAAAATATGTGTGATTATTATCATTTACGTTGCACACCGGCAGTAAAAAAATGTGGAAAAAGTGTCACGTGAAGTAGAATCATGTCGTGTCTTGCTGATGGTAGCCCGCTCTTATGGATCCGGGTGAGCGATATATCCTCAGGTTCCTTGCATAAACGGTGAGGTCATATCTCTTCGTGACGCCGAGCCCAGAGCGTCCTCGCAGTCGATCCATACACACCTAATAGTATGATCAATCGCGAGTTTTTGGGTAGGACGCCGCTCTTAGGAACTCGACGTCATATTTGGCGATCTTGTCTTGCCGTGCTTTTGCCAGGTCCCGGTTCGGGCCGCAAACCTCGGCATCTAAAACCCAGACCTCGGTAGGTGTTGTTATTACGAGGTCGGGCTTTAGACCCGGTGCGCCCGGTCGACGGAATACTCGCTCACGAACCACCTCATGACCCCTTTCACGGAGAAGACGCGCCACGCGATCACAGACGTCGTCATGTCTCTTTATGGTTTGTTTGTGTGTTATATCGCACTTCTGAGCGACATGAGCCAACGTCTCAGACGCATGACACCCGTGCCTACAACGTTTGTTGTAGCCCGGGCGTCCCCTGGCCAATCTGGCACGCGTTGGTAGTGCGTTGATCCTGAGCTTTAGTAGGTCTAAATACTCCTTACCAGATAGGTAGGGCATACCCTTAATCCAGTAATGTACAAAGGGCGTTTCGTGTGCTTTTTTAAAATGTGCCCCATCGAACGTGTTGTGTAGTTGTTGAGACCAGTAATCGGTCTCTTGTGTAGCGGTCTCAATGGAGGTTCCCAAGCGCTCGCAAAGAAGTCTTGTTTTCGCAAGATCTTTTTTAAAGTGCTCGGTGGTTAGCATCCATTGGACCCCAAGGTGCGTGGAGTGTTGTAGTGCTGTCAGGCGGGAGAGGCGGATTCTGGGAATGAATGTTTGGAGGCAGGGGATGTCCAGACCGCCGTGTGCTGTGTGCGTGTACAGGTAGGCGTTCGGCACCGAGTTTTCGAGCTTAAGCCATTTCGACTTAACAACCTTTCTGATCTCTTTATCTAGGTCACTAAGGAGTGCGTAAGATGGTCTGGGACCGGAGACCAGTTTATATAGGAGACGGGGAATGAGAAAGTCTTTCAAAAATATGAGTCTTTGGTGGGGTTTAAGGGGAGCTATCGTGAGTCTGTTGAGTAAGTTAAGGAGTATATCCTTGGTGGAGTCAACTCTGCCATTGCTGTCAAAGTCGACTCCAAGATATCTCCATCGATCGCTCATACCTTTAGCTGGCAATTGCCGATCTCCAAAGTTAAATTCTGATACGGTATTGATAAAAACCTTTACCTTCCTTCCTATTAAATAGGTGGGAGAATAGTAAAGCTTTTATAGTATTAATTCAGAATCGGATTTTAAAACGTGGGTCCGCAAATAAGGAGCCGTGGAGAGGTGGTTCGTGGAGGTAGGAGGATTAGATATATATATATATATATATATATATTACCCATATAATACTATATATATATATATATACACCCACGCCTTTTCTTTTACATACTGCGGACATCACTCATTGTTACTGCTTCTAGTTATCTGATTCTATGACAAATCAGAGGGTGGTTCATACGTACTAATTAATCTATTCGTATTATTCTAAAGTAAACCGAGCAAGATGGCTTAGTGGCAACAGCCATGTGCCTTGCATTCTGGAGGCCTGGGTTTGAGACCCAGGACCGGCCACTCCTAAATGGGTTTTCATGGTTCTCAATTTAAACAAGGTGAAGTGCCGGAGTGGATTACAAATCGAACCATGACCGAAAAAACAGGGAGCACAGATGTCTCAATAAAAATAGATGGTGCATTACCATCCAACCCCTCATTAAGTTAAACAACAAAGTTGAAGTTTGCCAAGGGTGCTGCTAGGGCCGACAATACAAATTCGATGTGATGTCCCTTTGCTTTCTAACATGTTTACTACACGTGATATATTGCAGATTTAATATGGTACAAATAAAATCAGCGGGTATGATTCTATCATACTACTTCTTAACTAAAGTAAGGATAGCAGAAAGATACAGCAAAAGCAATTCGTGACTTACCCAACGTCAGTGCAGGCGTTTTTGGGGCTAAATTCAAATTCAAATACAATTTTAGAAGGGTGATTCAGCATCAACATATCAACTTCGTTAACTAAACCCTACACGGGCATTAGACCATGACTTAATTAAAAACCAGTAAATGAACGACTATGACGTAATAATCCCTTACGAAATAATTAAGTCATTTCTTATAGTGTAACTAAGCTATGGTCATCGTACATGTAATCAATAAAACGCACTTAATTACACTTGCATAGTTACTGACAGCGTAGTCGTTATTAATGTTTCAAATACCTCACGTACATTGCCATAGTGCGACTTCATTAAGCCTCGTGATTGTTTATTCTTTGAGCCTAAAATAGCATAATACATCTGAGTCACAGAGCTAGCAAGTCATTGTGGTTTATAGGTTGCTCCCACTGGGCTTTTTGCAACACGCATTAGCAATACGTTCCCCCTCGGATCGGCCTGCATTGACGGTCAGTTAGGTAAAAGAGCCAACTTAATGGGTCCCCAACTACTTATTGTACTTGTTGACTTTAGTCCGCAACGCAGATCCATTAAGTTCCTCCATTCTATTATTGGCACGTTCTCAGTGTAGACACATGGCAATGTTCTCGGCGACTATCTGGGGAAAATTCAGAGCGCTCTTATGACAATCATAGCCCCTTGCATGCAAATACTGTAGATATCACTAACTTGTGACCATGTGCAGTTCACTGCTTCGAAGGTGGTAATCAGAGCGTACACGTTTTCATACTTCCTGATAATGAACTGACTGTTACTGACTAGCATTAATACTATTTAGGGCCCTGCAAGGATGACTATTACGAATACAATGTGACGCCTTTTGGCTTTCTAACTTTAGACAAACATGTGGTATTATTTCATGTATTCACTAAACGTCCAAAGGTGTTAATTGTAGATTCTAAAAAAACTTTGTTGTGCTGAGTATTGGTTAAGGTTGTAATGTTTTTGAATTGGCACAACACATTAAGTAACCATATCTGTTTTACCTAATACATTTATTTCTATAACTTTAAGTTTGCAAATTTTATAAATCGTCGACAAAGCCTGACCACCTCTGGGTGATTATTATTGTCTATCTTGATAATTCAACTTTCTTAAAAATGTGGCAAGTGATGCAAGTAACATCTTAGGGACCCCCAATGTCGAATGTTCCACGAAGACTCCAGGCTAGGGCCGCTGCTATATTTGATATTCTGCTAAAACCCTTCTTCCAAAAAAAAACTGAGAAGTTAAATTTTTTTATGAAGATAATGCTACAGACAATGTAATGATAATGTACAGACAACGTCAAGAATAATTCACTAAAACAAATTCCTCCTTTCTTCTCACAAACGGAGTATTGCCAACAAGCTATAGCGCACACACGTTTGCACTTCTCTTAGCTGCTACCGCCAAGCTTTGCTTTTAAATCGTTTGGTAACCTAAAAAACGACTTTCTGGGCTGACTCTCTCAGCCAAGATTTAACGTCCATGGTACTGCTTTTCGCATTGCTTCATAGACGGACCCACCCCCATAAATGGCAAATGTGCAATGCTGGGGCTCGAACCCGCCCACCTATCTAGTGTCTCCTCCGGTCGCAAGGCGCAGACGAATGCACCCCCAAGCCACCGGGCTCGACTTTTTTCGACGCGTTTGGTAACCTGCAATGAAACAATGACTTATCTATGATAACGTAAACAGTCACATTTTCTGTGTTCTCAAGGCGCAGGCAGTGTCCACAGCGTCAACCCGAGCGAAACGTACACTCACATACAGTTATGTTGTTGGTGGAAATTTATGAAGCATCGTTTACTTTAAATTTCTGAGAAGAAATCGGGCGATTAGCAGGGGTTCTACGTTTAACAACTCAAACGAATGAAAAAAAATGACCCGAACGCGTCCACAATTCGTAATCAAGAAAGCTCTATAGCAACACGTGACAGTAACATAAGCCCAAAAAATACACGACCTGGAGTAGACATTGTTCAGCACCAAATCTCCGAGCTGCACTTTCTGACAGTCAAAAATTCGTGAATTTTGAGAACCTCCAAAATTAAGTACATCGCTTTTTCATCTCCCGGAAGAAAGACCTCTACAAACAACGGATTAAAAAACAGGTTCATTTTTTTTGGCAAGATGCCATTGAACGAGGATGTCAACAAACTACATTAATTATCAATTTAGCTCGCATATTCTTTTAAACGTGTTTTCTTCGCTTCAGGCAGGTGCAATTTGATCATACAAGCGTTTACTCTAACAGAGTCTACTTAGTTTTAAGATTTATTAAGTTTGTTTTGGCTAAACTAGTATACTGGTATCAGGTGAGATCAATCTTGAATTTTTTTATAGACGATTTAAAAACATGTGGTGCCAGCGTCCCACTGAATCAATTTGATTCAATCTAAATGCACAAATTGTTACCAAGTTGCATGAAACTAACAATCCATTTACTAGTGTTTTTATTCCCAATTAATTAAGTTAACAAAACCGCAATAAGACACGTCGAAAGAAGTTCCTCTGTACACCTCGAATCGTTTCATTGTGTTTGTTTAAGTAAGGCTTCCAAAACAAAAAAAATGTAGAACCACCTTACGCTGGCGAAAATTAACCAGCTTGAAAGATGTTTCTCATTATATGTATCCGAAGCGAGTGTTTTGCGTGCCTACCCAAGCAAGGAGCCGCTTTGCGTATCTCTATGTTAGACTGTCCACCAGCTACTCAAACGACTAAGGCTGAAGATGCCGTGTACAGTACCTTACCAATGTTTTATTTGGATTATAAGCCCGTAGGAGACGGATCTAGACCGCTGGGCCAAGAGCGAGCGTTTTAATTGTTAGAACACATCTAACTGAGGTTTATAAAATGTTTTAAAAATGCCAAACAACTTATTAAGAGAGCAAGTTATTCCAAATCATTAGTATACTACTGAGCTGCCGCTTTAACTCTTGGCGTTGTGTGGTGCAGAACCACTAATGAAAGCAGACGTTATTAATTAGGTCGTTTTTTTCGCCGCTGCTCACCTAGTACCTTTTGACTGAGCTGTTCACTTAGTGCGTTCCACCAAGCTTTCATCAGCGAACAATCGCGACGATCATAAGCGGTGCTTATATATATGTGAAACGTCATCACTTGTTTGAGATCTATTACTGTGTGTGCGCATGTTTGCAGCAAAATATAAGCCCGATTATAGTTACCTTGTCGGGATACTTGGGGGCATTCTCCCGTCAGTACGCAACCTGCCGCAAACAACCATAAGTTAATTTTACTCAAGTGAGTTTTAAGTCAAATAAACATAATTGAATTACTGAGTATCAAAAGAAAAAGGTCCAGTTATCACAGACCCTACATCTTTATAGAAAAATATGGGTGGGACTAATCCATGAATGAATCTGTACTTAGAAAGCAGTTGTTTGACTTTAGTAAGAATATTGTATTCTGATATTTCTACAGCATTGGAAAATACTGATGGTCACAAGAAAAATTACCTCCGAGCATTTAGCCTCCGAGCATATTAGAATATTGGTTTTCTTTGCGATCAAATTACTTAGGAGATGCTGTTTCTACACGCCATTTTCGGGAGTTCCGCCTATCCAATTCGTAACAAACCGTAAAAAAGTAGAATACTCGTGAGTAGGTCAATACTGATTTGCTATACGCCTAATCACCACTTGCCTCTAGTCGAGATCCAGTTTGAGTACATCTGCATAGGATCGCAAAAATCCCAAAGCTCCATTTCAACTTCATGATTTGACCTGAAATCTCGAACCGTCAATTCGGGTCCGGTGACCATCCTCGAGTCGAATAACACGTAGTACGATTTGCCATATTCCGCAACCCTTAGCTGGTGCGTGTTGTTGCATATTAAGCTGGGCACGCCGACGCGTATGTCGAAACGGTTGGTTTTCGTTTGGGTTAGCGACAAATTAAGACGAAGAGTTTGTACATCTTAACAGCCAACAGACGCCAAGATAACACTTAAGTTAGACCTTACATGAATGACAGCCAACAAGATGCTATATATATATATATTTTGAGACTATTGTTAACGTCATGTATATATGACGTTAACAATTGTCATATATATATATATATATATATATATATTGTCTGAATGACCCTGTATATATATACAGGGTCATTCAGAGAGTATTGTGCTTCTTTCGAGGTTTGATAGAACTCGGCAAGAAAATAAGTTTTCCCTATGGAGGGAAGACGCGGAAACGTCTTGTCTAGGAGAGAGAGTGAAGTTTATACAAGTAGTTTTTCTGCCTTTTTTCTCCTACATAGTTGTGCAAAATCTACGTTTGCGGGAGAACCAGTCAACACATGAAGGAACCGATTACACCGGCGTGTTCAGGGAAAATTCTGCACAACGGAAGACACTTCACTAGCTTGCGTAGCAAAACACGAATACCCAGATTAAGGAAAGTAATGAAAAGTCGATATTTTACGTTAACGCCTTTTCATGAAAAATCGTAAAATGTTTCCATTGCGACCAAAAATGTACGTCCAAAAGACCACTCTGACGCAATAGCAAATTAATTGCCCATCATTTTCGTACCAAGGTGATGGTGCTGCGTTACGTAGTTGTCAAGTAACTAAGCTTTTTTAAAAAAAAATTACGACTTTTCATGAAAAAGCGTTAACGTAAAATATCGACTTTTCATGACTTTCTTTAATCTGGGTATTTGTGTTTTGCTACGCAAGCTAGTGAAGTGTCTTCCGTTGTGCAGAATTTTCCTCCGAACACGCCGGTGTAATCGGTTCCTTCATGCGTTGACTGGTTCTCTCGCAAACAGAGATTTCGCACAACTATGTAGGAGAAAAAAGGCACAAAAACTACTTTTATAAACTTCACTCTCTCTCCTAAACAAGACGTTTCCGCGTCTTCCCTCCATAGGGAAAACTTATTTTCCTGCCGAGTTCTATCAAACCTCGAAATAAGTACACTCCAGAAATGTGAGGCCACGGAAGGCAAGCCTTAAAAACAGATGACAGTCCTGAGATGTATGTATACTGTAGGTGTGTACACACAAGAGCATACTGCTGTGTTTGTAGTTGCAAAGGGCAAATCCACTTTACGTCGAGATGCTCTATAGAATCAAGAAATAAAATGAGCTGCAAACCAAGACATGCATGATTTCATTACTTGATTTTGGACAGAAATACAGACCTGTACTTTCGTAGCAAAGCTTGCGAAAGTTTTCACTCTACACCGAGAGAACGTATATGGGTGTAACAATTCGAACTGCAAACACTATAGAATCGTTTTGTTGCAGGAAATCAAGGGCCTCAATGTGGCTAGAAAGGCAAAACAAATCATTCATTTTGGCAGTGTGCCGGGTCAACTAGTATTACATCGTCTCGGATATGCTATCAAGACTCCTAGCTAGCCAGACGTTTGAGAAAGTAGAAACAAAGGTAGTAATGGCGAACTGAGAGTTACCGGGGGAAGCGCCCAGTGTGAGAGCGAATAGCAACCCCACCGAGTCCGGGGGTTACACTCCCCGCCACCCGGGGTCTCCGCTTTCCCTTAGTGTGCCAGCTAACTTTTGCTCATAAAATTCCGCCATTCATAACTCAGATATCATGACAGTGAGAAATAGAAATAGAACCGATGAAACCTACACCAGATGACGATCTGACAGCGTTGATGTCTCGATAATGCCACAGCCGGGGGGAGGGAAGGTACAGCGTGGAACTCTAGCGTGAAATGCAGAATGATCTCAGTCACATCGAACGCAAGGCAATTTATATTTCAGCAAAGAACGTGAGCCCACATTGGCCTACGCGTTTGTAGCGAACGTACACGCCGAGCCATCGTGGGCAAGGAAAGTAAACTTGTGCACTCACTAGGTCAGACGATGACTGTAAGAAAAATCACTCATCTTGCGCAACTCATAACAATAGCAGGGCGGGTTAGCTATTCCATCTACACGATATACAATCCCATTTTTCATAGTAGTGATGGACAGGAAAATATGGCTGTTCCATGCATACACTTCACGCTAACCTTGCATTTACTGCCAGATCCCGATACACGAATGAGTCAGTCGTCTAAGTACCTATCTGTTCTAGAAAGATCCATCTATCTAGCGTAATCACTGACCCGATACCATGTAGGCGCTTATAAGTAGGAAGCCCAGCGTGGGCAGCATATCCGCGGCCTGTGATGTCAGGCAATAGCGCAAAACGGGCTTCTATATCGTTTTCTCCCTTTCAAATGGCACTTGTCGTTGTCTTATATAGTCGTCGACTACAGAAGGATTTAAATTGCTCAGTCACGTCAGTGCGTATCTGAAGGCTTTGCCTCCATCGTACGGTCTTCTTTCGAACAAAACTTAATCAGTCTGGCTCAGTAGTTACTACTATGTAATGAATTGTTTGTCAGCAAAGCGGCACAAACGCACATACCGTAACTAGTAATATCAAATAATGAAGTTTCGTCCAAAAAGTTGTGTAACATTCAACATCTCAAATGTACTAAATAAGGTCCTCGATTTTAGTTTGGCTATTTACGTAAAAATAGTGGTAAACCTTAGCGAACATGTATTTTAAGTTACCCTGCAATTTTCAGTGGCAAGCGTTTGCCGCCACGTTACTATTATTATTACACAACAAATTAATAAAACATTATAAAAACATAAAGACAGAATTATAAAACTTTTTAATATGTAGTAACCTCAGAATGCAATTAGAACCATTTGCGATCATATCATATGATCGTAGCTTATTATGGTAGTATTTACGATTCTCGCTCGATTGCGTTTAGCCCGTTGTTGCTTATTTTGATTGTTGACAAGGCAGTCGCATCGTTTGATAATTGCACTGGGCACTTAATTTTTAACAAAAAGTTTATTTTGACTGGTCTTCTACCACGCGTTACGTAGCTATAGCACCTGAACTAGTCATCTCTGAATGAATGTACTGCCTGTCGTGAAAAATTTAGACCCTTCAGAATATAATATTTTATCGCATCACCGTTCGGTATCACTACACAAATCAAACTATATTGCACACTTCATTTAGACGTTAATCTTATACATATATGAAATACGCTGTATATTAGCTATCCGGAAAATATTACCGATCCAGCATCCGGTGACACTCTATCTATGAATAATCCAACGTTGCCGATATCCTATAGAACAATTCAGATACGTGTCTTACCTTTTGCTGAAAACCCCCTACGAAACTCTGGTAATGAAGGCGTAGAAGGGAGTTGAA
>QVRM01003803.1:0-39727 GCA_003439945.1 Dermanyssus gallinae | reverse complement strand
TGTCCAGTCAATCAATCAGAAATCACCCCTAATTACGACTTGGCGGTGATTTTGTTTAATGATCGATGCAGTCAAGTCTTCTAAAAAAATATTAAAAACGTCGGTAGAAACGTTGGAGAGATGTATAATGAGTAGATAGCCACTCTATCTACGACATCAGATGAGACACCGTTTCAGCTGAGCAACGGTTGTCGTCGACATAGGTGTGTCTTCACTTTACCGAGGCTGTAACATAGCATCGGCTCAATCTTCAGCTCAAAGAGGGGCGCAGCGATACGTACTAACAGTCTCCGACGTCCCTCACCTCCCAATTCATAGGGAAATCGCCGTTCAGCATCTGCCACCTCCATGTTTTGTGATGAAGATTGTGCCATAAGGCCCAAACGCAGGAAGATGTATTCCATGATTCGTAAAGCTGTAACTCGTTCGAACCTTATCAAATCTATCGGTCGGTTTGCACGGCGGACTGCTCAGTATAGATTGTGCTTCTTGGTAGCGCTTTTATAAAAAAAAAAAGTATGCATTATTTGAAATAACTTTGTCACATTCTGAACCATTGTACATAGCCTTCACTGCGTGATAAAGAGGTACCTTTATATATAATATATATTATATATATATATATTATATATATACAGGTGTTCGGAAAGTATCTGAGAATCGATAATTAGAATTGTAGAGCAGAACAATTACAGAACCAAATCACCAACTGAAACAAATTACCTGTAATGTAAACGACGAACGTAAATTAAACGTAAATAACCTAGTCTCGCAAAATACATAGTCCATCCTACAAAATGATTTTTCCATCTACAGATGGTGAGGAGTGATTATTGGTAGACATGAGGTGTGTATCTTAAACGAATAAAGGTGATGCAATGAAATAAGTGCACATGCAAGCTGTAGCGTTTTAGGCTAAGTTTTGTCTCCATAAGCATCTTTATCTGTTTTCCACTTTATCACGAACGCGTTTAATAATGGTTGCATTCATGTATAAATGTATATATATAATATATATATATTTTTTTTTTTTTTAGTAGGTAAAATGCATTATACACCCGGGCGGCGTTGTTAAATGCACGGTAGTGACGGGACACAGAAACCCACTAAAATCGTCCTCTTTGCCCCTTGTCGAGAATCGTAGGACCACACAAGAACTTTCTTCTGGAATTTACTTCACTTAGCCTTTATATCATGCCATTCGGGCTGTTCGAGTTGCGCCTCTACGATTGGTTGACGTGGCTTTACTTGAGCGGGTTCGCAGTATTAGGACAAACGCGTCCGATTGATGGGGAAACGTGTGAATGAAGCCCAGATACCCATAGTAATGTTCTATGGGTATCTGGGCCGTTGAAGAGCAATATGCTGACCAATATCCAACGGCTGGGGTCAAGCCTCACATAGCTTGAGGGGGAAACTCCTCTCGCAAGCAACAGTGCGTTAAAAGCTGTTAACGTGGCTTGCTAGTAGTAGCGTGAGCGGGTGAATGAGTGGGCCATGCTTAAGGCTTTAAGCGGGCAATATATATATATATATATATATATATATATATATAATATATATACTATTTATATATTAGAGGCGGCTTATATGCTGATGCTTTCAACTACTGATGCTAAGAGACGATGCGGTAGGTCGATTGCGCGCTCCTCTAGTTGCTTTCGTTTTTTTTTTTTGTGAAGTCGTTTAAAGTCTAGCGTGTATCGATGTCGGATACCCGCAAAGGATATCAGCTGGTCCTTTCCGTAAGTCAATAACACGGGCGACGACGATTAGTGATATATATTTTTTTAATTGTACTTGCAAGCATGCACGGTCGATTAGATGTATCACTAACTCTCTCTAGATATGTATCTCTCTACTGACCACAAGAAGGCAACCTAGTTTATCTAACTTAGGTTATCTAAATTGAATATGCTGGAATTTGGGGGGAAGGGCCGGCTTAATGTAGTTATATCACGAGTCAAGTTTCTAATTTTCATAAATATGCTTGTTTTATAGGCGTACTTGCAAAATGTTAGTGTACTAAGCTGAAAAAATAAATACAAGGTACCACAACACCTCAATTTTGCAAACTGTTTTCAACGTCTGACTCTGCAAATTATTCTTATTTTCTAGCGTCTCTAACGTTGGATTTCTTAGAGACCAATAAAAAATCGCCTGAATGCGTTGGTACGATATATATGTTCTTTGATCAACTTGTTCTCTTGCGCATTTGCACCTTTTCTAAAGCTATGTCTACCCAGTCACATCTGTATGACAGGCATTTAAAATTTCACGGTTACTTCTAAAAAGAGCACTTCACACGCCGCAATTCCATTGGAAAAAGCTTATTTTAACGAGCTCTTCACATGTAACCTATTCATTCCCTGGCGTTTTGCACATATATATATATATATATATAATATATATATAATATATATTATATATATATATATATATATATATATATATATATATATATATATATATATATATATTATTTACCGTTTGCAGATATTGGAGTCCTAGACCATGCCGTGTTGTAGAACGTTGAACAGCATTAACACAAGGGCATAATAATTATCACAACTCTGGTTAATGAACTATAACGTATGCCTTAGTGACAGCAATAACCATAGGTAACATAACAATATCGTAATGTTACCGACATTACGATTCTGACAGCAACACTGACGATTAATTGTACGTTTTTTAGCCTTCTTCTGGTTATATCGAAACAAGAACCATTTGGCCGGGTCGCAGAAATTGCTGGCTACGCCACGACAACACACAGTATCTGTTTGCGTCGTGATTCTACTCGCTTAAGACGACCACTGTCATTCGGACGGACAGATCGAACCGTTATCAGCAGAGAGTCTACCGCAATACTAGATGATATTAGTATTAATAATAGTAATAACAACAACAACAACAACAATAACAACACTAAAAGCAAAACCAACAACGACAACCACAACAACAACAACCACCAAGCGTCATTTTTCATAATTTCACTATTATTAGCGACGAGCCTACGAAATGATACAAGGCATATAAGTAGTACGAGCACATTGGAGCTATTATTATTATTATTATTATTGCACTTGCTTATGCCGTCGTCGCGGTTATTGTTGTTGCTGTTGCTGCTTCGTTCCCTCATTAGAAGACAGCCGCCGTCACTGTCTACGACTGCGCCGACAGAAGCCGAGGGAAGGTCGTTTCGTAGTCGAATGCCGTAGACGGTCAATCAAACAGTCAAACACTAAAAGAGTCAACCAGACATATAGACAAACAAATAGCGACCAGAACAGACACCACCGGGCCCGGCCGATGTTACGTTAGTTCTCTGCCACGTGCAGCACAGCCCCTCCGGCAGTCGAATTCCAATCGGTTACTAGCAACCCTCACAAGAATTGGGTGGCGGCAACAACAACAACAATAACAACAGAAGCAACATCAGCAGGAGCAACAATAACAACAACAGCAGAAACAACAAGATAACGGCAATGAAGTGTCGAGACGGCGTGTATCGTTTCAGGAACGACAGATCAATTAGAAAGGGCACGCATGTACCTGCATGGTGTTGAACAATCATACACCATAGAAAAACATACAAATCAAATTACCATGAGTTATTTAATTTCACTGCTATACAATCGTAATAGGCTAATTTACGCTTGTAGCACAATCAAGTCAAGTCGATGTTCCCATCGCCGTCGCATTTCAATTGCTGGATTAAATAAGGGCTTTCCCTAGAAGAGGACTGCAGCGGCAGGACAATGTTCAAACAGAAATTATGGAAAAGCTAACGCAGTGCTGGGGTAGCTTTTCATTATTATTATTATTGCGCCGCCTTCCTCCGGCTATCTTTATTGTCATCCTCGTAAACAATTCACCAAATTCAGTCTCCGTGTCCCTGTTTTCCTGCACGAGAAAAAACGTGTGATCTACATCATCGGTCTCAACATGGTTTTTTTTGCCGCATATTTCGTGCCAATGTCGCACTACACACGCGTGTTTACCTGTAGCTCAAAACTACAGGTACCCTATAACTCTGAAAACTGCCACGACCAGTGCGGACTTGAGCTACGTAATATATGTGCGCTCGCATTGCTATCACTTTGTAAGGTCTGGAATTATCGGCCTGGATCATGACTCTGGCGCTCCGCTCCAGGCAACTCAGTTTGCCAGATTTCCTTAGTCACCTCTCCTACGTCGTTATTTCTAGCTTCCTAGAACTTGGACTCCTCTCTGCCCTCGTTTTTTCTATTTTTTTGTTTTAGGATGAGCGATATATATCCGCATATATATATATATATATATATATATAATATATATATATATATATGCGGAAAGCTTCCGTGGAATATCCTGAGATAACCCCGGACATCACGGCCAAAGGCCGGAAAACAGAGGTAACATACAACAGAGTGCAGAGTTAGCAGTCTGAATTCTGCAGTTGTCGTGAAATCAGAAGCTGTGCTGACGACTTACGGACTCTCACGGACATAACTAACAGCCGCAAACAAAATGACCAAAACGATGCAAATAAAACTCTGCAACTCTCCTAGAGCCTACAATCGGGCGTCATAGTTCGTAGACCGAAAATAACCTAGGGGTCTTACTTTACTCTTCATAACCCTCACCACACAGCTTTCTCAACTTGGACGCTACGCTAGCAACAACATATTTTCGATTAGGGTATTCCCCAAAAGGTTATCTATTAGCTTGATCAGACGAGTTAAACTCTTTCATTATCAGACCTTGCTATCTATTCAGTGTAACTTTTTTCGAACTCTGCCGTACAGGAACATAAGGATTTCTTCAAAAAACTAGGCCTTAACATGGGGGGACTTCCATGTGGCCCACATTCTCTTGGGAAGAAGCTACCCCCTTTTCTCTATACGACGGCAGCGCTTTTCCAAGCTAAACCCCACCCGCAGAAACCAAAAAGTACCTGATATTATTATATGCTCACTAGCAGAAGTCTCTGCAGCTAGACCTCGAATAGACTATAGGGAAACGGAAGCAATTCTTTCAAATGGTCTAAACACCCTCTGCGAAACGAATCTAAAGTTACGCCTGAAAGGGCACCTAGGAACATCCACATCAATGTTTAAGCACCTGGAAGTGATTCTGGAAAAACTCTCACAGGAATATGTGCGTGTAAATACTGTCAAAGCCTCAGCGGAACTGCGGAAAATTATTTTGCGGACTAGAGGAATAACCGACTCTCGATGCCGTCTTCTAACTCTTACTCTAGTAGATATCATCATACTTTGATTGACTCATTTATACGAGGACCGCATCACGCTGTAGCTATTAAACATCTATATTTTTCTCGTTTATGGGTTGAGTACATTCCATCGCTATAGCCTCTTCTTCGTAATTTAGACGTGTTCCTTTATTGCGTTTATTTCTAATACTTTGCTTGCCCTTATTCTACCCTCCCTAGTCCCACTTAGTCGTGCTTAGTGGTTCCTATTCCTTCCCGCGTACTCGAGAAACCGTTGTTTCCAACTCCTTAAAGTGTCCATCTACCCTTCTGCGCCTACCTAATCTTGCGTCTCGTGTAATATCATAAAAATACAAATGTATTGATGTACCATTTTAAAATGCAAAGTTATTGCGCAATAAATAACATGTATGTAATATTATGTAACAAAGTTTAATATTATCCTCTAGTTCCGCTAATACGAGTTACAGTACATTAAATCGCAGTATTACTTGTCACAGGTTTCTAAAATAAGTTTACTTTCACACAAACATATGTTGCAAGTAAAATGGTTATTGCAAACATAATTTGGAAAACGTAACATTTTCTAAATAATGTGTCCACAGAAATGTGTATCGTACATCACAAGATTACGTAATATTGACAATTATTATGTAAGCTCAGCCGTTAGTTTTGAATGTATTCATACTAGTGCCGTACAGTCCTTAGTTACGTATTGCAATTGGGTAACCTACTCTGCTGCGATCTTTGTAGATTTCATAGGCCTGGCTGACGCCAGAGTCGTTTTATTTTGTGAATCTTGCCTCAGCCCATTATTTTGTGACAAAACATTTTGAGGATCTAAGTCTAACAACATATTGTTATGGCGTAGACTAGATGATGACTGATAGGTAGGCCGAAAAAAAAGCCTCTCGTCCAAGTTCTGCAACTTAAATGATCAAATAAACAATGTTGTCAAATAGCAGCAAATCAATATTGGCTACAGCAACAGCAGCAGCAGCAGCAGTAACAAAGACAACAACACAGCGCCACCGAAAAGTCCATCTAGGTTTGCCCCAGGGAGCGAATTCTTCAAAAAAATCGAGTCGTTCCTCGCCGAACTAACCGAGTGTGCATCTATTTATTTATCTGTATGATGATTCTGTATCTGTCTGTTCTTTTTTGTCTGTCATACTGTCGCTCTCCGTGTGCTGCCGTCATTTGTGGAGATCGTAATTCACTCAGGCGCTCAGCAAACAGCTCCACCACTCGATTACCCCTGTCGCCAGCCACCTCGTTCTGTCGACGTCGAGATGACGAATTTATGCCGGATGCTAGCCAGTAGATAACGACCACCATTCACGGGTGAAGTATTGCAATAGGCGAAATGTCGTTCTTTTTTTGTTAGCGAAATATGAATGAGACATTTTTGGTGGATTTTGGCACCGACTTGAGTGCCGTCGTGTTTGGTAGAACATCACAGTTTGTATGCATATATATATATATATATATATATATATATATATATATGGATTTATTATTGGCTTGACATGTACACCTAAATACACATGTCACCCTAGTCACTACACCCCTAAACCACGCCGCCATATATATATATAAAGGGTTGTTCAGCAGTCCGCGATAATATATATAGATATATATATATATATATATATATGTTTTCTCGATTTGACTTGCCACTTGGTGTACCACCGGTATTGTGTTTTTTGGCCCAACAACTCGGGAATACTGCCCAACTTGTGCAGATACTATAAGCCAGAACAGTAAAAGTATTATATCATTTCTGCAGCTCTGCGATTTGCCCTAGAACGGTTTTTCAATGACTACATGAGACATGCGGATATATAAATATGAATACGAGCATGAGAATCCATTAATCAAAAACATATAACTGTGATGTTTATACATATTAAATGCTACACTCTATCACGCGGCCTCCACCACGTTGCTATTTTTAATCCGACAATTCACAAAGCCATCTAGTTATCTAAACATTTCAAGTGAATACTAATTCTGTACGACTTAGTGTCTTCTGGCGCCGCAATATCAAAGCGCTGTAAGCTGGACGGGACAGTCGAAGGGTCCCAAGTCAAGAAGCACCTTTCTGCCATTGTTCGAGCAATTGGTGTCCCCTTCAAGCGGAACCTCAACATGGTCGTCCGGTGACGACGAGCACATATACCGTAATGTCCGACATCAACGTATACTTAAGTCAGGTTAGCAGACGTAGTCACGTTGGCGGAAACAATGCAAGGTAATTCTGTCTAATGTTGCAATGAAAGTTTGCCTCTGGATATATATATATATATACATATATGCTAAGCTGCCCATACCCACTTGTAAGAACGGCTATCGACATCTACTTGGTTTGGCGTCGTCTTTCCGCAAAATCGAATTGTCGTTCGAGCTTATCGCTTGTTTCCCAACCGCATTCAATTTATTGAGCGGAAATGTATTAACCTGCCTAATTCGTCGTACTTCTCGGGCGAACACAACTATTCTTGGTAAAGTGAGTTTCAAAAACCAAGTGGTATTCTGGTCGATGGAATGCCTGGCCTATGCAAAACGTTATCGGCTACATTATTACCGTCATGTAACTTGTCGATTAAGATGATATACGTATGCATGTCAAGGTTGATAATCAAATTGACTCGAGAAGCTGAATAAATAAAAATACCAAGAAACGCAACGTGAAAATTGCGCTGACATAAAGTGAAAAGCAAAAAGAAGTCGTTTTCTTGTGCCAAAGTCTACAGCTGAATCGTGCACGTTCATACGTCATCACAAACCCATAATTTGAAGTAGCCGCACCCTACAATCTCACGACTAAACAAGGTGAAACATTTTGAACAACGGACGAGAGAATGCAAGAAAAAGTTAATATAACCGATTTTCACCGCAAAATTGAACCGCTCGAAAAATAGCACCAAACATCAGTAGAATTGAAGTACCAGAAATGTAACAAGAAGACCAAAGTAGACGCCAGCAGCACTAAGCTATATATGTGTATATATATATATATATATATATATATATATATATATATATATATATATATATATATATGATGATTTGATATTAGCTTAGCATTAACCCAAGCATTCTTAAGACGATTGTAACTTCCACTGCTACCAAAGAACTAGACGCTGACAATGCTCTATTTATCCTAGTTAGTAAAAGAACCTTCGTTTGGTTGATTCCCCTGTTAACGTTGTCAGCTTAGTTATGATTGCATTTAATATAGCTACCGTTTCTATTCTACCTTACGCTACAAGCGTTTTTATTGTTGTTAACTCTATTTCGCGATAAGCATTTCTCACGATGGGCTTAGACTCGAGCTGTTAGCTAAACATCAGGCTGGCTTTTATGTTAGCGTCCTTGCCGCAATTTCTGACATTGCTGTTGCTATTGTCGCTGCTGATGTTTAGACTGGAGCAGCGTAACTTGTACGATATATATCTTTAGTCAGATGCCCGTGGTTCTGTTAGCACATTTGCAGTCCAATGTAACATGAAATGATAAATTTTACTTCAAAGCTGAAATCGGCGATGCGGACTTTCTGGTATTGTTTGGTCAATGATTCTCTAGATACCTATAGCCATATCATGAGATCCTCGACATGTGCCGCCTTTCTACCTTGTGGTCGCGTGTGTGTGTTTAGGCGGAACAATGGCCGACGGCGTCTATTTACGCAATGATTAATAAAATCACGTTAAGATTTAGCACCCGTGCCAGTGGGAAAATATTGGAGACGCAAATATAACACCTAAATGATAGAACGAGATAAGTAAGACGCCAATGTAGAAACTTGCTCCGCAGGCTCTTAGATCAGCATCTGTGAGCAGTCGTGCCATATAGGAATTGCGAATTATTATTATTATTATTATTATTATTATTATTATTATTATTATTATTATTATTATTATTATTATTATTATTATTATTATTATTATTATTATTATTATTATTATTATTATTATTATTATTATTATTATTATTATTATTATTATTATTATTATCATTATTATTATTATTATTATTATTATATTCAGACTATAGCACCTCCGAAACCCAATCTCCAAGAGTTCGTCATGAAAATGATGCAAGACCTCAAAGAGCTCAAAACAGTGTTCAGCTCACAGCACAACAACTGGCGGACGCCGAAGACAAGCAATCAAAACAAACGCAACCACAACTAGTAATATGCCAATTTAACTGCGAAGGATTTCGAAGTATGAGAGAATCTGGACTATGTAACCAACTATCAGGATTCGACGTCGTTGTCCTGACAGAAACATTTTCCGTTCAACGTTTTGATGTACCCGGGTTTTATAGTTTTCACTGTTGCTCTCAACGAGTCGCTCGCGGTCGTCCCACAGGTGGCGTATCTGTTCTTACTGGTCCTCGCCTTGGAAACATGAACCTGCTCTACTCAGAGAATAATGTTGTGGTCCTTTCGTCATCCATACTTTTGTTGATTGCCATGTACAGCAGTGCTAATTCGGGAAGCGGTGACAGTACAGACCAATTACTGGAGAAGATTAGCATTGCTATGAGCTTCGTTGACGTTGGTCAGACAATACTGCTAGCTGGGGACCTCAATTGTCGGCTGGAGCAAGACCCTCCGAGTGAACGGACTACCGCTCTGTTAGAGTCACTCGATGCATATGGCTTGTGGGTGTGTACCGATAGGGGCACCCCTACTTATTATGCCGATGCCAACCTACAACGGGCTGGCTCTATGGGGAGAACGGGATGCTCAACAATCGACATTTTTGCAACTTCAGCCCCACCAAATTGTGTGACATATGAAGGGCCGGCTTTCCACGTCTTACTGACGGGGATTAAGAAACATATCCCCGTGGTTCTCAAGCTCTCTATTAAATCGATCAGTGCTAATAAACGACGCACCGGCGTAGGGAAGCGCCTTGATAACAACATGGTTATTTCGCTGCTTTCTCGGATTAACCCGGACAGGCTACAGCACGGCCCCCTTGATGAGGCAATAGCTGAAGTCACCAGCGTCCTTATAAACTCAGCTTCTGAATCACTTCTAAATATGCGGCGCTCTCCTCGCTGGTACGACAGTGAATGCTTTGCGCTGAGGCAAATTCTACTTAGAGCCCTCCACCAATCGTCATATGACCCAGCTGCGGCGGCTATTTACTCAATCACACGACAACATTATCGGAAGCTTCAAGACCTCAAGAGGCGGTCATTTGCTGACCATCAAGAACGCCTCCTCATACTAAAAGCACAACAAGAACCCCACCTCATTATACGACAGCCTCACAACTTTACGAGCTGTCCAATCCCATCTGAAAAACTCTTGGGCCACTTTCAAGCAGCTTTCACCCACGCGGATACCTCTCGAGATTCCTATTTCGTACGAGCTCGAAACTCCCGAGAGATTTTTCTCTGAGGCTCTTGATGAACCGTTTAGTCTAGACGAAGTCAATGTTGCTCTCGCTCGTATACGAAATAACAAGGCATTCGGGCCAGATCTTGTAAGGAATGAACACCTTCGGCAGGGACATCTCCTCGTGCCTATATGGCAGTCCCTTTTTAACAGATGCCTCTCTGAGGGCGCTCTGCCAGCCAAGTGGTATGAATGCCTTCTTAAAGTAATTCCAAAAGGAAAAGGAGATCCTTCGGACCCTGCTGAATGGCGGCCGATATCAAAAAGAAGTTGTGCCTACAAACTACTCTCAAGCATACTGACAAGACGTCTCACGGATTTTCTGACAGCACTGGGGTTTCTTCCAGATGAGCAGCATGGCTTCAGGACCGGGCGTTCCACTATCTCAGCCTGCGAAGTACTTCTCGAGCAGATCACAATCTCATTGAACCGGAAAAAACTCCCGTTGTTTGCGGTTTTTATTGATTTAAAATCAGCCTTCGACATCGCACCCCGTAACATTGTCTTAAAGAAGTTGGGACAGGCCGGAGTCGGACCGCGAATGCTCACTCTACTCTGCGCACTTCTGAGGGCTAACCAAATTATCCTCGATGATGGTGTGTGCGAGCATAACACGTTTGACCAGACGACTGGGTATCCGCAAGGCGACAATCTCAGCCCATTGCTATTTATAACGTTACTCAGTGATCTGCCACGCATCATGAAAGAGCGGCACTCAACGGTCATGACCCTGCTCTACGCAGATGATCTGGTAATATTCAGCAGAATCCGTACTGACCTGCAGGCTGCTCTTTGCACACTGGATGAATATTTCTCGCAGAATGGCCTCATAGTAAACGTGTCAAAAACCAAGGCTGTTAAGTTTCGGCGTGGCGGGCAACGAGCCCGCGCAGATAAACTGCGATTTCACGGTGAGCAAGTGCAGTTTGTAGAGACCTTTTGCTATCTCGGGGTAATTTTCTCGTCTCGAGGTACAACTTTTTCACAGCATGTAACTGAGCGTTGTAGAAAAGCACTTATTGCGGCAGCGGGTATCAGAAACCCAACACAGTTGTCAGTCCAGACGGCCATGACATTATTTACGCTCAAAGTGGCATCCGTAGCTGCTTACGGAATTCAAGTGACATGGAAACATCTTAGCACTTCGCAGTTATGGCAGATGGATAGGGTGAAGCCAGCCTTCTTGAAGCGAGTACTTGGCCTTCCGTCAAATTCGCGCAACAGATTAGTGTACATGCTCGCGGGTTCAGTATCATTTATTGATGAACTCGTAGACCGCTTTAATTTGCCGCAGACAGTCGCTCTGGAAACGTTTCGGCATGAGTATTCTCAAAAAGTGTCTCTAATTCCCAGAGAGTTTTATCTATCACCAGCTATGACTAACCAGGCCTGGAAGGACGCTCTCCGGCCATGTCGTCACCTCACTACTCGCTACAGTGTTCACGGATTTCATCATCTACTATGCCGGTCTGCTGGGTTTCATGAACCCAAGGAGGACTGCAGATGCCGTCGTTGTGGCGGCCCATGTCCCCTCTACCAGTATCATTGTTATTATTATTATTATTATTATTATTATTATTATTATATTATTATTATTATTATTATTATTATTATTATTATTATTATTATTATTATTATTATTATTATTATTATTATTATTATTTTATTTTTATTATTATTATCATTTAGTTATTACAATTGTGAGGTATGAACGTTAATGCCAGGTTTATCCTGCTCCAGTCGCTTTCTATCAATTCATGGCGCCTATGATGAAAGCCACATTTCCTCTACAAACGGCCAAAGACATCATCTGTCTCAAAAACATGGCCTCGCGTCGATCGCCCGTAACTTCTGCTATGCGTTTTCCGATATCTTTCAGGATTTTCGCTGTACCTGAGCTGATGGGGCCGAGCGTTTCTAATGTAATGGGTACAAAGTGGTAGCTTCTAGATAGCTCGAGATACTTCCTTCGTTTTTCAGAATCCGCGCGCTCGGCTACCCATCCCGACTCAACGGCACTGTGGTGTAAATACGATAAGGCCGCCGTACATGAAGTAATTATTATTATTATTGCATGTTAAACAATTCTACAGTTGTAAGGTCTGAACGTATTATTGCAAAGTTTTTTTTAAATAATTAGTTTACTCCATGGCGCCTAAAATAGATGCCGCGTTCCCTCTGCAAACGGCCACGGACAACGCTTGCTTTAGGAATTGACCCTCTCTTCCGTCGTTCGTGACTTCCTGAATCCGCTTACTTAAATCTTTGAGAAATGCTTCGGTTCCCTTGCTGATTGGTCCTAGTGTCTCCACGGCAATAGGCACAAAAATATATCTTGTTTCCAGTCCGGCATATTTAAGCCGTTTTCTGGCGTCCGCGTGCTTTTCTACCCACTCCGGCTCAACAGAGCTGTGGTGTAAATAGGAAGCCGCGGTTGTGCACGAAACCGTTGCATCCCAAGCTAGGGACTTTCCATGTGACCATAATGCAATGGTCACCCCATCAAGTTTTTCTTCGCCAGCGGACACTAAACCTCTCGGTTCAAATGTAGATGGTATACCAGCTTTCCTAAGGGACCTTAGGATCACACCGTTTAGTTCACCTTGTCTGGACGATCTACCGGCGCTCTTCGGGCAACTCAGTGGGTGTAGGCCATTGGAATCTACCATCTCCCCACACAGTTTGCACTGAAACGGCTCGCAGACGCTAGCGCCGATTCTAAGTGCCGACATCATGCGGAAAGAGTTGGGATCCAGCATGGTGCCGAGCTGAGGCGAGGGTAAGGCCTTAAGTACTTTACTGGTTTTATATCTTATTTGTGGTCGAACTGCCTCTTCCACTAACGAAAAAGCAGGGCATGCACGCAGTATATAGTTAAATCTTGAAGACCCTATGCTATATCTCCAAATGCACAGCGCAGCCTGATGATGTAAGCGTGTCAGTCGTGGACGAATTTTAGTAAGGGCTTCTTTTTTCTCAGAGAGTGTATGCGAAATTCCGTCTTGCTTTACGGGGGCCCCCAAAACTTCTAAGTTGTTTAGCACTACACGCGTGATACCAGGGAGTATTTCTGTGATCTTTTGAATTGCTTCCTCCCTCTCCTGAAGTGTTATTATAAATAATTATTATTATTATTACATCATACCAAGAGAGTTTGAAGTTATTCTTACTATTGTTAACGTCCAACGTTGTTGCTTATTGTAATTCTTAACGTCTTATTATGGCAAGTACTATTAAAATCCTCGTACAACATTTACAATAGCCCTTTCTTACTGTGTTACTTATGTTGCAATAGTAACGAAACAAGACGAAGAAGTAATTGTCTAGGCCATATGTTGTAACCGTTTATACGGAGGCCCAGATCGTTCAAAGCAAAAGCGTTCACAGGTTCTGAAGCATAATCTAGACGAATCCTTCAGCTAGGTAATCCGTCACGTATAGTGAAATCGTGTTTCTATTTACTGTCTATCACATACACTGTTTGATGTCCAGGCCAGAAGAAGCGTGCAACGTTTTCGATCGAATAGTCAGTATACCGATTATCGCAGTCATTCTCTGACAATCAAGTCACTGTAATCTCGGCTATAAATTGCTATACACGTTTTGCAACAACACTAGCCATCGCAAACATGCCGTCATCGTCGTCGTCGGTAAGCTAGTCGGGATGCCATTCATTAAATTTCTGCATCGTTCCGCAATGCGCTCGAAGGTAAGACGAAGTCATAATCCTAATTTAGGACTCGAACCAGTTCCGACCTGTTGATTCTCGGGGCACTGGTGGATGAGTTTAGGGCTATCCAGTATGCGTACACCACGTCGCACCTACGTGCGAAGTGCACACAACGTTGTCAACGTCAATGCTCGGAAAAGCCATAGCCAGCAAGCAGCTCGTATCGGGAAGCCTTGAAGGACGCACCAGTTGGGCACCACCAGTACCAAGATCATTTGTATGTATACTAGACAAACACCAATACCACCACCTGTGTCTATGCGTGTCTCTGTGTGTGTGTGTGCCATATACCAGCGGCAGTTTAACCCAACACATAAATTGAGTAGCCGTTGTCGCTGCGGTAGCAGTAGCAGCAGCACAACAATAACAACAACAACAGTAACAACAACAACAACAACAACAACAACAACAACAGCAACAACAATAACAGCAACAGCAGCAGCAGCAGCAACAACAACAACAACAGCAGCAGCAGCAACCAGAGCAGAAGGCGTGAATGTAGGCAATCAATGTCGGACCCGTTGATACAACGTGCCCTGTCGTGAACGATGTTACGCGTGCTTGGTGGTATTGCCACTCTTGGCGTCGTTGTCGATGTTGGCTGGCTGTTGTTGGCGTCGTCGTCGTCGTCGTTGTGGTTGTGATTATGGCTACGGGAGGCTCTGCAGACTGCCGCTGCGGTTCGTCAACGTTTCGACAACGTGGCGGCTCACCTAACATGTCGCCGCCGGTCACACACTTTGCTAATTATCCAAACCATCTGGATTGACTGTCGCACAAAGAAAAAAAAACGTCAAAGTTCCTAAACCTCCAGTACGGCCATTCACAGTAGCAGCAACTGCACCACCACCACCATCAACAGCAACGACACCAAAAACAAAAACAACAACAACACCTACTAGAACGATTGTTGTTACTAACTACTAGTATTAAAACAACAGCAACTATACATAGTTATAATTATATATATACTACTACTACTCCTTCTCCTCCTCCCCTTTCCCCTATTCCTAGTATTTCTGCTGTTACACCTTTGCCGGCTGACAGTTCAATGTCATCTGGTCGTCTTCGTCACTGCCTATATACTTTGTCACCATCTAATAGTTCGTCATCTACGATCGCCGATAGCGAGCGTCGTCGGCGAGAGCTGTTGGTTTGTTTGTTTATTAATTCGGCGGTGTGGAAGGAACTCCAACACCATGGTCATCACGCTCTTACCATTAATCATTACCGACCTCAGTGTCGTGGTTCTCGTTGACACTGTCACGCTGATTCACCTCACCGAGTGCAATCTCACGTCGGCAGGTGGATTGGCGCTGCTATCGACGGGGTGGAAACAACGGACCACAACCGGAAGTACTCTTCCCTGTACGAATACGGTGACTTGAGGCTCTGGTCTGGCACGCAATCAGGAAGAAACGAGATATTATAAGAGAGATATTAAAAGATCATATAGGCAGAGAGCGACAGATAACAAACAAAGTGAGAGCTTCAGAGAAACATACTCCAGCGAGAGATGGGGTAAAAATAAAAGTCTAAACGAAAAGATGATGGCAGCTCATGCTGCCGATTAAAAGTGCTCAGTATGAAGTTTATTATTACTGGTAACTGATTCAGAACGTACCATTCACACCTTCGTTGGACGCCGTCCTTACTAGAACGTTGTACAAGGCTTCTGTGTGCAATACTGTAGCATACCTTAAATGGAATCCTCTAAGATAGGCAAATACAAAACACACACGCAGATGCGCGAGATTGGCTATCATACCATCAGAGCATGCGTTTAGTCCGTAGGGTTGTTGGGCGATTATGCAGGGATACATTGAAAGCTGTGCGTTGTTGTATATTGTGGTCTTCTGGCTTCGGCACTCCAGCACAAGCCGGCGGATAGCCGATAGGTTTTCGCTAGCAGAGCGAACCGAGATTGTCACAGCCAGATTAGAGCACCTTCAACCGGCCGACCTTTTTATATAAATAGAGTTTAGTATTGAGTACTATTGAGTATATACGTAGACACTTAAAAAGTATGAATTTTCTTGCGTAGTCAATTGTGAGTTTAATTGCAACCCGCTAACGGACAAAAAACTCAAGCCTATTCTCTCATCGACAACGGTGTGGAAAAGCGGCAAACATGCAGCATGCATCGGTGGCACAAGAGGCGGCAAACATGGCAGCATGCATCGGTGGCACAGGAGCCGTCGCAGGACGTCCTGAAATACTAACGGATTAGGCAAATCTAGTTTGCGTAAATGGTGCGTTTAACAAAAACTCTAGCATGACATATGCATGGCGAGAGGAAATCTTAGCCATGAATGTCTTGTCTCTCCATGATATGTTGCATAACCACCTCGAACTCACAAAACAATCTGCTTGGTGGGTACCGCGAGCTTTGTCGCATGCTGAAACAGAAGCGCGGGTCATTTTGGCTTGAGAATTTATCATGAAAATCAGCAAGGGCCGGTCTTCCTTTTTTTAGATTCGAGGCAGGGTGATGGCCGCCATCCTCTTCTCCAAAAGTGAAACGGTGGCAAGGGTCTAATTAGAAAAACTAGTGCGCTCACTGGACCAGCTCTAACGAGTCTAGGTAACGGGTCCTCTACCACGACAACGTGCCGGCCCACACGGCTGAAAATACAGTACAATACTTTTACCACCGCAACCCATTGGTCTCAGTGTTTATAAACAAAAATCATAATAGACATGTGGGTCTGTACAGTAATGAAAAAGTACCACTATTATTGTTCAATGATACATAAGTAACAAGTCTCGTGGTCAATTGGTTTCAACGTGATCGTTATCTTTTATTACTACGAGTACTACTCCTGCGACAGCATCTTAAGTATATTGGAATATAGCATATATAGCGGTGGTGATAGCGGGACAGTTATTTTCTTATCCCACCTCCCGTCCCACACTTAAGCGCATCGCGTAACAACATTTAAAGTGTACTGGTGGCTGCGCATAGATGACAGAATCCAAATTTCGGAAGACACCGGGTCATCGTCGAAAACGGCAGTGAACCGCGCATGAGCTGTGTGTACCACAAGAAAAGCATCTGCTTAAGACATTCGCACGATGCTTGTGGGTCGTTTTCCGCAGAGTCGCTTTCCGCAGAACGAATTCGATTATGCTGTTAAGCACTCAGGCGTAGCGGTGAACGCATCGGTCATCAGATATCAACCCTCTGCTTAGAATCTCTTTTCTAGACATGCACATGTTAACATTTTGTTGATCGTTCAATTTAGAAACGCAGTTTTAGTTCGCACATGTGTGCTTCAGTTTCTCCATGTGTTATTACTGCCAGTTCACAGCTTCCCCCCCCCCCCCGCCATTGATATGAGAGTAAAACTAGAGCAATACCACATACAGAAGATCTCGGGTTGATTTTACACCCCTCTAAACGATTCCCCTCCCCTAGTCTCAGTTATCTTTGGTTTCATATATATAAATATATATATATATATATATATATATATATATATATATATATATATATATATATATATATATATATAACACAAATTGGGTTTGACCTTTTAGAGCATGCACTTCATCATCAATACTGATCGGTATTTATTATATATATAAATATCTAAGTAGTAAGAGTGCGTATTGTTTTATGTAGGTGTGTGTGTAAATGCCGAGCTTCTTCTACGCCGAGTGCGAGACGATTAGTGAAGCGAGCGTCTTCTCCATGTAAGCGGGACTCTTAGGTGTCGTCATCTTCATCATCCTCAGGACAGCTCGCGTTTTTTCCTGTAGTCACTCGACTGAATTAGTCCCTTTCGCACTCGATGTACTTCACCAATTTAGAGATTTCATTGGCTAGTTCCGGCGTCGCTGCGCACAGCACTCGGCGGGCCATGATGTCTAGCGGACCACCTGTACATGTACAAGTTCCAAACGAAAACAGATAAAAATAACAGCTTACGTTTAATATTACTACTGATATATAAAAAAACATTACATATTATATTCCATAACAACAAAATATAAGAAAGCTCGAAATATCTAAAGTAACCAAAATTAAAATATGCACACAGTCGGTTCGGCGACTACATCGCTCGTTTGCCAGGACAAAGAGCAATTGTGCTGCCTCTGAAAAGACAAACTATGGCTATGCACACTCGTCGACTCCTATCGCTCGAAAGCTGCCGAAATAGAAAGCAGCAAAATACGCCCTACCCCCGTTCACCACGGGTCTTTCAGCAAACTTCGCCAACGACCCCACTGGACCACCGGGTATCCCCCGTCTCCGAGTTCTGCTGCTGCAATGTTCCGCGTCTGTGAGTTCAGTGACTACGCTACGGACGAGGAGAAGATTGGTGATAACGGAAATTAACAAGGCCAGCTCAGCATTCACCAACCCCAAAGAAACTACACTCAACGAAAGCATCCTATTCAGATCTGCTGCAGACGTTTCGTTTCGACTGGGTTCGTACATCGGCACAAAAATTCAAGAACATGTGCCACAAACCAGGCACTCAATGTGCCGTTTGCAGTTTGTCTCGGGCGCTCCCACTCCGTTGGAACGTCTCCGTTGATCGCTATGTCAAACAGCTGCTTCCGTCTGCGCACATCGTTGTCGCACATGTAGTGTCGGCAGTTATATCAGCTATCAATCGCTTCTCGGCATTACGTGCAGTTCATAGTAATGTGATTGCCGTTCGTCCAGAACCGCAACATGATCGTGGAATGCAGCAACAGATCTGAACTATCTAGACGACACATGTGCGCCGCTGCCGGGTCATGAGCTCAATTCGTATGAATCTCATCATCTTATTCGTATTCGTGAGCTCGCATTGAAATACAATACCACATCCTTAACATGTCTGCCATGCATATGTGTGTATATGTATGTATGTATGTATATATATATATATATATATATATAAAACTTTAGGAAGTTAGCTAGTTAGATCGATAGGATCATCCGAACCCCCAAAAGACGGGTGCACCCTAAATTCAGGACATGCAGCTGCGTATTTCATACTATCTATATACGCTGGCTGTTGTAGCCAACATGTGGGCGCTTCGAGCATCCCGCGGCACCACGGGCGGTAGAGCAATCGCCAAGCATGTCAATCCAACCAGAGGGTCAACTAACTCAGAAATATCTAAAAACACGTGTGGTCAGATCGCGCAGTTCAAGATTTGCACCAATCAAAAGCCTCTATACATCATATATATATATATATATATATATATATATATATATATATATATATATATATATATATATATATATGATTTATTCGCCACAACATAACAATGTGCTTCTTTGACGCTGCATAATCAACTTTGAATGTTAAGGAGACTCCAACAGTTTTCGTACAGATAAGTAAGCCCAATATCGCAATTTCCGCAGAAACTACATACACATCCCTCAATGTTAAAACAGTTTGGGTTCATGCGCATAAAATGATCGTTTAATGTTAAGCAGTTATCTCTAACAGCATATGAACCTCTTTTAGTGAACCGCATTGCGTTTGCCTTTCAGTGTGTATACTGAACATCTGTTATTCTCATACCATCCTGCAGTCTCGCTGAGATGAAACTGCAAATGATCTCGGGATTTTGCTAGGATGACTAAGAGAATGCGTGTGGGGTTTTAAGATCACAAAGCAGAATCGCGAGTCCAGTTACGCCTAAACTCGCGCATGTGAAATGTCCAAAAATGCCCGTTTTATTTCTACTTGTGTCACTTTACTCTCATCTCTGTGATTGATGTCGCAGCAAAAACGTCGAACTCGACCTAAAAGTGCTTACGATGAGCCGATTGGCTGCTAGTGATGTCATGGGTAGTATACGTCGTCTGCGATACTGATGACAAAATAATATGGTTAACCACGCTACATCCACTACAGCTACTCCAAGTCCAGCTTAAAAATGTATTTCTCCAAAACCTGCTTTTGTCAAATCACAGTTGAAATCGGCACCTATTAGTAGGTTTTTATTTACGTCTATGCAGAGTCTCTTACAGTCGCCAAATACAAATAAAAGGTAATAATCGGTCAGTTCTAGTACGATGCGTACGAGCTATGGAGCATCTTGATATATCATGTAGATTTTACTCCTATGCAGAAGCCCCACCTTGGTCTTCCTTGTCTTTTCGCTTTTTTTTTATTTATTGTCAATCCATGCAATACTTTGTTCGCGGCGGTTAGCTGTGGTAAAGATGCCTCGAACAAGTCGCACTTCTCATGTACAAGGTGTGAAAGTCTTAAGCTATTTAAGTAAAAACGCATTGCTGTTATATATATATATATATATATATATATATATATATATATATATATATATATATATATATATCTATATATATCTTCTAGCACGTTAATGCAATGAGAGAGATAGCTGACGATAACTCGCAATCTAGCACAACACGTACGGGACCAATGTATTCTTCTAAAACACGCAGGTGTTTAGACACGCACATATTATAAAATACAAGCACAACACACATAACTATGCCTACGCGTGAACTACAAATACTGAGCAAGTTTTGCAACAACAATAACAAACGCACGTACCATTCATGTCGAGAACCACACCGCCAGCTTCCTCGATCATGAGCTTAGCGGCTGCCATGTCCCAGCAGTGAAGGCCAAACTCTTGGTATGCGTCCGCGTTTCCACCTGCCACCATGACCATGTTCATACAGGCCGACCCCAGCGAGCGAATACCGTGTGAGCGGCTTAGCACTTTCTGCATCGCCAACAACGTATACAGCAAAAGCAGCAAAAACACAACAAACGGAAACTTTAGTGGAAGTGTGCTCGAGCAACAGTAGTCGACTGACGCGTTACTTACTGGCGTTTACTGTCATAGCTAATTGAAGTACTCGGAAGTTCTTTATGTGTCCATCAAACACGACGTTGTTTTTGCTTTTGTTATTATTAGTCCTGATGCAGTCGCTGTTATTAGCTATGCTTGTTCCTACCAGACTAGTTGGCAGCACATGTCTAGAGTACAATTTGCCGAAATCCTATCGCAACGCAAGAAAGTAGTAAGCTATTAAATAGCAAACGAACCGCTTAGATGAATAATAGGCAGATACAAATGGTCGCATGCTTGTTTGGGACGCAACTGTAACCGACTCATTAGCCCCTTCGATGGTCGGTGCAGGTGCGGACCAGGCAGGTCATGCGTCTAGGTTAGCAGAGGCTAACAAATGTAGAAAATACTCAGGCGTTAGTTATCCGCACCAATTTTGTCCGTTGGCCTTTGAAACAATAGGAGGACCCGGCCCGCTTACATTGATGTTGATTCAGCGCGTGGGTAGAAGCCTTAACCTCTCCACGGGAGACTCAAGAACATCGAAATTTTTGCGTCAAAGGCTGTCGCTGGACATCCAACGAGGAAACGCAGCATCTGTTCGGGGCACATTGTTGAACTGGGCTAATCCCGGGTTAGATAACCCGTAACCACACGTTAACGCGGAGACAATTGTTCACTCCAAAGTGCTAACATAAAAAGTCATTTAATAATCATAATTACAATAAATAAAATTATAAGAAAATATGCAATATAAAAAAAAATGGCAACACTGTAAAGCAGTAAGAGACATAGATCATGTCCGAAGCTAGCGCTTTGAACTATCTGATAACCACCTATAATGTTAACGGGCTACGCCTCGTATTGAAACACAGCCGGTCTATAACTACAACGACCTTTGTGCCTTTGCGTTCGGCCTATAAAAATACACAATGATCCCGGAACTAAACTATTGTTATTAGTATTATTATTACCATCAGCGTGGAGCACGACAATGAAGTTGGACGCTCCAGCACTTCATTAGCGGATATTGTAGAGCGCTATCTAAGCGAAGCAAAAATCGTGCGCCGGGTCTAGCTTTGAGGTGTCGTCACAACAGCCTCGCTACTTTAAAAACATAGGCAAGCAGGTATGCTTCCTCAAAACCCAACGAAGGCTTTCTCTCATTATAACTGTAAGCACGAGTAAAGCAAAGAGAGCGGCGCATCCGTATGTTCTTATTTTTAATTGTTACCCAGCCACGTAAGTCGATAATTAATCATACGACTTTCTTGCGGGCGCCAAAAATCGAGCGCTTTTACCTTCCGTGACTAGCGCAGGTTTCGTCTGATTATTGTAAACGGCTAGTGAGAGGAATAAGATAACGCTGTTGTAACAGACTGTTGTGAAGGTTGGAGCTAATCTCCAACCTCGATAGTCAATATTATGCGGCAACACGAGTAGTTCACAGATAGATAACAATATAATCAGTTAAATGTGGCAGGCGAAATCCAATCATATCCACGGCAGTAGCATCCACATCCAATAATTCGATAAACAGACGCATCTTTATTTTGTACCCTTCCCCTCACACACACATATATATATATATATATAAATATTTCTAACGTGAGCCGACCAAATCATATAAGCAAAAAGAAAGTAAATTGTTGTAATGTGTGTAATTAGTATATATACATATATATATATATATATATATATATATATATATATATATATATATAGCTAGTAATATTGCTCATTAAAGTTGACGTACATAGATCATATCGTATAATAATGGAAGAAAGTAACTTTATATACATTTATCTATGTGTGTATAAGTATATAAAATTACCCTACCTGCGCGTGCATGCACGCGCGCGATACAATTAGAAAACGAGGCCCTATATATATATATATATATATATATTAGTTCTGTTATCCACAACGGCATCGGTAGCAGAATGATCAGCAGCACCAACAGCAGAAAGGACTGTGCTTGCATTAAACAGCAGCAGCAGCAGCAGCAGCAACAGCAACAAAATGTTGTTGTTGCTTCGGCCGTCGTAATAGGCGCAGTGTACGCCAGCAGTCGCTTTCAGCGGTTTCTGTATTGCTGACTGCGACGAATACGCCAGCGACAGCGAGGTGATATTCTCTCTCTCACTCTCTCTCTCTCTCGGTGCCTCCTGCATTACGCTGTGTATCACCTGTGGTATTATAACCTGCACGATTGTGTTGTACATCGGTATTCTAACGCTGGTGGGTGTTGCTGACAGTGACACTTTACGTAGTCGTCTTGCTGCTGCTGCCTAAGGCGGGGACCACAGTGCTCATGTTGTGTCCGGCAGCTTGCGTTGTTGTTGTTGTTGTTGTTGTTGTTGTTGTTGTTGTTGTTGCTGTTGTCTTTGTTGTTGCGGTTGTTGTAGTTGCTGCTATTGTTGTCGTTGTTGTTGTTGTTGTCCGGTTGTTGTTTTTGTTGTTGTTGTTGTTGCTGTTGTCCGGTTGTTGTTGTTGTTTGTTGCTGTTGTCCGGTTGTTGTTTTTGTTGTCGTTGTTTTTGTTGTCGTTGTTATTGTTGTTGCTGTTGTCTTTGTTGTTGCAGTTGCTGTTATTGTTGTCGTTGTTGATGCTGTAGCCCGGTTGTTGTTTTTGTTGTTGTTGCTGTTGTCCGGTTGTTGTTTTTGTTGTCGTTGTTATTGTTGTTGTTTTATTTCTTGTTGTTGTTGTTGCAGTTGCTGTCGTACTCTTTCTGTTCAAATGGGTTGTCGCGCGCCAGCTGCTTCTTGCCGCACAGTGGCATCAGCAGCAGCAACAGCATCAACACCATCGCCACTGCCAATCGAAGCTTACCTGGCTGACTGGCTGGCTGGATGTCAATCGGTCGCTCGATGTAGTGGTTCATCTGGCCGTCTCAGTCCAAGCGTTCAACTGTCTGCCTGTCCGTCCATCTGTGTGTCCATCCATCTGTCTGTATGTCCATTTGTCCACCGGCTGTCTGCACGACGTCTGCCAGAAATACTGCAGGCATCGCCGTATCGTCTCTGTCGCACGGCTCTGTGCGATAAGTGTCTCTGCGCCCGTATCTCTCTCTCTCTCTCTCTCTCTCTCTGTCTATGCGTACGTTTGTTTGTTGTTTGTCTGTCTGTCGAAGAACGTGTGATCGGGTGTCTATGCATGCAGTTCTGTGCAGTCGTGTCTAGATGTGTAGGAACTGCTGAGAGTCTGCTGAGTACCTGAATGTATTGCATGCGTCTCTTTGAACACATGTGAGGTAGGCCTGGTGGCTCCATCACTCATTGCAACCATTTGCTTTTATGAAGCAATAACGCGGCGCCAGGCGAACATATCAATAGCCTTATGGTACAGCAATGATATCAAGAGCGACGCCAGCAACAACAACAACAAAAACAATAGCCGCGACAAAAATACGACAGCAATAACAACAGCAACAATGGCAGTCGTAGCAGCAACATCAAACAGAAGTAATGTGACATAATATTTATTTAACTGCCTGCAACTATTGGTTCGATAGATACAATTTATTAGACAACTGAGCGCATAAATAAGTTTTCGAAAATCTTGACGATAAAACACGTCTCAATCGCAACGTTTTTCGTTTGTTTGTTTAACCTTCTCGGTGAGAGAGGGACCAACTCTCTTCGAAGATATCCGTGAATATATCCGTTCATAGGAAACGAAGCATATGAACACGACGTAAAACGACTGCACCATATATAAATAAACACACAGACATACGTAGATACCGACTAATCTCCATTCGCTTCCGTTATTTTTCGGCACATTCTTAAAAGTGAGCACTATCATTAACCTTACTGTATACAGAATTTTTCCAGACATCATCGTCAGTACAGAAAAGTGCACAGCAATTACGCAGTCCTCCTAAGCATATATATATATATATACATGGTCATTCAGGGAGTATTGTACTTCTTTCGAGGTTTAATAGAACTCGGCAAGAAAATAAGTTTTCCCTATGGAGGGAAGACGCGGAAACGTCTTGTTTAGGAGAGAGAGTGAAGTTTATAAAAGTAGTTTTTCCTTTTCTCCTTTTTTCTCCTACATAGTTGTGCGAAATCTACGTTTGCGGGAGAACCAGTCAACGCATGAAACAACCGATTACACCGGCGTGTTCGGAGGAAAATTCTGCACAACGGAAGACACTTCACTAGCTTGCGTAGCAAAAAGCGAATACCCAGATTAAGGAAAGTCATGAAAAGTCGATATTTTACGTTAACGCTTTTTCATGAAAAATCAGAACTTTTTCCATTGAGACCAAAAATGTACGTCCAAATGACCACTCTCACGCAATAGCTATATATAGAATATAAATTTAATGCCCATCATTTTCATACCAAGATGATGGTGCTGCGTTACGTAGTTGTCAAGTAACTAAGCGTTTTCGACAGTCATAGTTGTTATGTTTTACGTGCAAGTTTTCACGTTCAGAACCGTAAAAATTTGCCAAGACGTTTCCGCTCCCCCCTTCCACTAGGAAAAATTATTTTCTTGCTGAGTTCTACCAAACCTCAAAATATGTACCTAACTTTCTCATACGCCCTATGCAAATATGCATGTCTTCGCTTTCGATATGACTATCTAAAAAGCTTAGTGACTTGACAACTACGTAACGCAGCATCATCACTTTGGTACGAAAGTGGTGCACATTACATTTGCTATTGCGTGAGAGTGGTCTTTTGGACATACATTTTTAGTCGTAATAAAAAAAAATACGATTTTTCACGAAAAAGCGTTAACGTACTTTTTCGCTTTTTGCTACGCAAGCTAGTGAAGTGTCTTCCGTGCAGAATTGTCCTCCGAACACGCCGGTGTAATCGGTTCCTTCATGCGTTGACCAGTTCTCCCGCAAACGTAGATTTCGCACAACTCTGTAGGAGAAAAATGGCAGAATAACGTCTTTTATAAATTTCATCCTCACTCCTAAACAAAAAAAACGTTTCCGCGTCCTCCCTCCATAGGGAAACTTATTTTCTTGCCGAGTTCTATCAAGCCTGAATGACCCTATATATATATATATATATATATATATATATATATATATATATATATATATATATATATATGCGAAATACGGTGCTGAATTTAAATGCAAAATATCTCGGATGGGTAAAGAATAATTTATATTTATATACACTCCTATGTGAATCACATGGAACATAGTTGGGTAGGCTAATTGTTAGCAATTGGGGTACCGAAAAGTGAAAAAAATATAATAACGACAACATACTTGTATATTAAAGCGAAACAACAGACATAATACATTAAGTGCCGCATTTATCCGTGCTGCAGCGCGCGCTAACAGGGTCCCGACAGAGCTCTTGTACACTTATTCATGTACCCAAGTTCCAGAAATTGGGGAAACACATACTAGAAATACAAATACGAAAGTTCTTTTGTGTGCCGTACAAGTTCTTTTCAGAAAAAAAAAGTATTTTAAGGTTCACAGGTCATGCCTGACATGTGCAAACGTCCATCTCTACAAAGTGGACAATCAAAATTATAATAGTAATCACGACAGCGGCGAGAGTAACATTGAAAGTTTTTTTTACGCCAAAGCATAGTGAGAACGACAATGCCCCTTCGAGAAATGTTTGGCCATCTTGCACGCATGCCTTTTATTCTGGTGAAGTTACCTATCTTACGTCCGGTTTCTCTAGTCCAAAATGGAAGATGGCACTAATTTGCCTTAGATTATATATATATATATATATATATATATATATGTAAAATTTCCAAAAGGTCATGCCGAGCATAGCGGAAGTAACAAAATAAGTATCAGGTAAATTGGTTATGAACTGCTTGTAGCAAGTCCCGCGATTGTAGCTTATTAGACCCTCTAGTGACAATGGCGCGGAACGAGTATCGTGCTGTGATTATTTTTTTGGAAGGCTTTACTGCAACGGAAGTTAAAGACAAAGTAGATGATGCAGTTTACGGAACTAATGCTATGGCGTGCACTGCCATCACCAAATGAATTATCTTTAATTAAAAGTGGCAGTATGGGTACCGAGGATGCACCACGTTCAGGACAGCTAAAAACAGCTTCGGATGAGAAAACTGCGCCGACTGAAGCTCTGCGGAATAGCGGAAGAGGTAGGCACTGGCAATAAAGCAGTACATGAAATACAGGATCAACATTTATACATAAGCAATAAAAACAAATGAAAAAACAAATAAAGCAACTGGTTACCACATCAGCTAACAATTAAGATTTTGTTTGGAAATTTGAAACTTTTGAGATTAATTCCACAGATATTTTACACCGATTCGTAATCGCCGACGAAACTTGAATTCACCACTTCCCTTCAGAACGGGAAAATATTACCAAGGAGTAGACCACACGCGGCGAAAGACCTCCCACCATAGCAGAGGCATATTCCGATGGGAACTGTTTCGGCGGCCGTTTTCTGGGACGCAACGATATTCTATTACCTTTCTACAGGAAGACTACTTTTCGACAGGAAGAGCGATAAGATATACTACGCAGCACTCTCGGACCAGCTGACGGGACGTCTCACAACACTACAACCCGCAATGCAGAAAAGGATTGTGCTGTCTTACCACGACAATGCGCCCGCAATCGCACATACCACGGTGGACGTCACTGTGGACAAAGCCGTAGATGGTACACTATTTCATTCACTTTTCGAACCCAGAAGCTCTGTCATTGGGCATCCTGGTGTACTACCAGCTAATGACTAGCACTTACTGGGAACGTCTCGTTCAAGGGGCAAATTGCAATTGTTTAGTCCTATTTAAAGTGTCATCCAAAGATCACTAGCCTTATTAGGGAATGGAAATCTCATTTTGTCGCTTAATGTAGCAATTAGCATGACCCAGAATTAGTGACGTACCATTTAAAGTCTAGGAACGCGTGATATATACGAGTGCGCGTGTGAGACGTGAGACAATTGTTCCTTTATAGCAGTAAATAAACACCACGCACGACGTTAGAAAAATGCATATATATGCATAAACTATTGCTAACTAAGTGTGTATGATGAAGTTCAGCATAAGCATGTTTTTAAAACCTCTATAAAACAGGTCCTCCGCGACAAGAACAGCAAACTTACTTTGTTAAGAGCGTACGAGGCCAACTCGATTTTCACATCCTTTTGTCGAACTAATATTTGCAGCAATAGAACAAAACCATTTTTAACATTGTAGATGTTGGCTTGGGGAAGGGCCCCCCGTGCGCTTCAAATTCGTAGAAAATACTTGTTCAAGCCAACGGGTTTCCAGTCAAAATCGAACCCCCATTTCCCAAATAGGTGACAATAAATTAAACTTAAGTTAGTGCTCTGTGCTGGTTCAATGATATCGTCATTTCATCAGAGCATGTTCTTCCAGAATCAGTTTACTCTTTTGCAGGATGCCTTGAAGAAAATTCGAAGTATATTTTCCGCAGCACCTCAAATGTATATGTATGTATGTTTATCTACAAGTATGTTAACCCCGCTTCTACCTTTGTTTAAGTTAAGTTGACGTGCACGGACTTGTCGGGTAAGCGGTAAGAATTAGGAAAGGACTTGATAAATGTTCACGTCTGAATCCTGAGAATTGCGCGTTTCCGCATTACGGACCTGCTGCTGCAGCTAGTGGCCTCCGGCGGCCTCTCGGATACCACGAATGGGCTCTTGACGAACAAGTGCGCGCCTGCCGTTCAATTGCCCCCGTTCACAGTACCGAAATCAAGATACGGAAAGTGAAGGCTAAAGCGATGACAAGTTCGAGCGTTCCTCCTGTCTGGCACTTCAATCTGTTGGCTAGCGTCTCTTTTTACCACCTATTCTTCGTCTCACCTCGCGACTGTCAAGCACCCGACTCCTCCGGTTGACGGAAGATAGTGGGCGTTATCGTAGTTGGTTTGGCCTGCAAACACAGCTACAACTGCTGCTGTACTACTAATAACAAAATCTCTCTAATTCACTCCGACGAGTGGCTGTGATGGTGGCAAAAGTGAACAAACATGAAGTGATCGCCCCCACAGTAATCGCCAGGGACAGCCAGACAACTCGTATTTTGCAGCCAGATTGCTGGACAGGCCCACAATATATCGCAATATATCGCAATATATCGCAAGTAGCTTCGCGACTACCACAACAGCCTGCCCTTTTTGAATCAGCACCTTTGTCGGCACAGAAGATACCCACTGCTTCATTCCCCTCGACCGCCTCCACCTCTGCCGACTTCGCCCACCTCCTCCAATGTCGGCACCAATCAAGCACTTGTGAACTGTCTGCCCTTCCGTTCGTACGCCATTGTCGAAGTAACATGATTGCACACAAGCACATGCATGCAAGGAACCATCAATGGACGTCTATATGTATACACAAGGAAGTATATATATACGTAAAATGCACACCATCGCGTCTCACCGTCAACTCCGCCGATGCGTCGGCAGCATGGATCCTCCTAGATGTACACTTATACGTCTCTCTCTCTCTCTCTCTATATATATATATATATATATATATATATATATATTTATATAAGCTCATACTTTAAGCGTAGTACCGATCGTCGATACCGATCGTGCAATCGGCGTCTTATTTCGCAAGACCCGATCTAGAAAGTACGCTCACGAGTATAACACTAATGCGACTTTCTAGGAGTTTTGAATTTTACAGTTACCCTATGTCTGCCTAAAAACTGAATGAAATAATTCGTTTCACTGAAAAGTGTCTAACAGCTTATTTTACTGTGATAGCTTAAACTTAGGGTCTGAGTATATATAAGCATATCAAAAACGACGTAGCCCTAATACAGACAAATCTGGATCGGCAGTACAGAATGAGGGTCGCTTGCGAATATACCATGAACTGTGTGATCATCACAATACATACCCGACCATTGCACTCGATTGACAACGTGTGTTCAAGTAATTGTGAATGATATTATATATATATACCTTTTGAAAGAGACAAAGAGCAAACCTTTCTATGTTTACTACTCAAAACTACTCAAATTGTAAGCTATGTGGCATTCGAGTTAACGTTACAACTAGCACATGTTATTAGATAAAATAATATGTACTTAAATCCAAATTCACTGCATATATAAACCCACTACTAAGAAATCGTCATGTTTAGCGCGTTACATATATATATATATACATACATAAAAGTCGGTTCTCTTACAAACAAATTCGAAACACAGACAGAAATCAGTTCTTAAAATGTTGTTGCGTACCGTACAGTGTTATCGCATTATTGGCAGAACCGACAACGGCAACAAAAACAGAAAAACAAGTCGCCAAAAGCTAAATTCGATGGTAGTAGTAGTAGTAGTAGTGGTAGTTTACTCATGGCTCCGACGGCCGGCCAGACGCCTGCCTCCGATGTATGCGGACGTCAGCTCTAATCGTGCCAGGGAACAAGGCAGTCCCAACGCAGTCTTCAATGAGCCGCTCCGAAAGAACCATTTCCGTTCTGACATGAGCGTGCGTGTGTGTGAGTGAGTGAGTGAGTGAGTGAAGTCAGCCCCAACAGCACACAGGCAATGGCTAGCAGTCCCGCTATGAGCTTTGGCGTCATAGACATCTTCACGTGATGATGGCGGCGACGACGACGACGACGACGACGATGATGATGATGATTGAAGACAACGTTGCCAACAACAGATAGTAGCGCCTACAATTGCGGCAGAGTGGCGTGATCTTAGGTCACGGTCGTCGGTTCATCCTGATCGGCATACACCACAGAGCGATCGGAGGCATTTCCGCCTCCGATACCTTACCTCAGGTAGCCAGAAAAAGCTCTCGACCGCGTTCCTCTCTCTCGCACGTTCTTTCTCTTTCTGTATTGCCCCTTGCCCCCCCCCCCCCGCCATTTCTCTATCTTCTTCTTTTCTATCAATCGTTGTCTTCATGTGTATGTTTGCAATTGTTGTGGTTGCTGTTGTGCTATGCTTTAAGTTCAAGATGTTGTTCTGTTCGCTTTGTACAACAACTAGCTGGTCGATCTCATCATATTGTTGTCGCCGCACCGACGTAAGTAATCCCCTTTGACGTAAGCGGGCCTCTTCTTACGAGTGGTGGCATTGCTTATGAGGTAGGGCGATTCGCTCGTGCCGCCGCAGCTCCTGACCACTGGCCCAAGAACGGCAGTGTGATAATACGACTCCACAATTAAAACTAATTACAAATTACGGCCATTAGCAACCATTATGAATGGACTATGCTGCAGACAGATATTCGCGGCGAGCACAGCGGGGCCGGCAAATGCGCCTGCAACAGCAGCAGCAGCAGCAACAGCGCTGATGACGCCAACTTTAATCTGATAGCCGCCTTATACGATCTTTACGCCGACCTAAATGCAGCTTTACTGGGCGTACAATAGTATTGTGGTCGCTGTCACCTGCCACTGAAGGCCGAAGCGATAAGCTAAGACTGCATAACAACATTAACACCGCCCAGCTTCGGGTCGAATTGCTTGCCTTGAGAACGACAATACTAGACTTCAAACTTCGGCAGCGTATTACGAGACTGTAACGTGCCAGAATACGCTGTTGCCAAGTGAGCATTAAAAAAAAAAAAAAATATATATATTATATATATATATATATATATATATATATATAGTCATATATCCTATCATGCCGCAGCTCACCACTACTAAAAATACTTTTTGGATCAAACGTTAAAGTTGCTCATGCCTTTCCTTTCCCTTCTAGACGGGACGACGCCCTTCCTGTCAGAATGATTCATTTACTTCAAATAAACGGAGGCTACCTCGTCGACGCAATGCCAATGAAAATCTGTCATTAAAGCAAACGTTTTCCAGAGCTACGGTCCGGGCTTCATGTGTCAGAAGAAAATCTGCAACCTGGTGTGTCACCGATTCATTGGAAAGTCAGTTTCACCATTCCAACACACAGGCGCCAGGTTTGACACCAACAAAGCGTTTGTGAATACAGCGTTCGTGATACTAGAAAGTGCCTGCAGCATTGCAAATTAACACCCGAACTTAGCTTTCTTAATCGGACCGAAACGACTCGAGGTCTTGCTTTCTTCGTTTATCAGCGGTCTTTGTCAGCGGGACATTATGAGGCAGGCCCGATATCTCTCTTACCTTCATGTTCTCAAAGACGAGGTTAACCCGCTCCTCTTCACGTCCACTTCCGGCCTCGCACATGACTATGGCCTTTCCGAGCTCGGTACATTTCGACACCTGCGCAAAAATGCAAAAAATTATATTATATATATATATATATGACACTGGCTCCGGTAAGAGCCAATGCCATATATGTATGATAACAAATTAAAATATACCAGTCATTCGAACCAAAATTATTTTTTATTATTATCACTTATTAGTGATTAAACAAAGTTTTGAACTGATCGAAATTTACTCATATACAAATATATTTTCTATTATTTTATTCAATTGAAAATAATGAAAGCCAATATGCGGCATATTTAGAATTGAAACGTACGGTCTTCTAAATGGCGTACTCTAGCTTTTCCATTATACTATATATATATATATATATATATATATATAGGGTCATTCGTATCAAAATGTACTTCTTTCAAGGTTTGATAGAACTCGGCAAGAAAATATTTTTTTCCTATGGAGACAAGGCGCGGAAACGTCTTGTTTAGGAGAGAGAGTAAAGTCTATAAAGTAGTTTTTTCTGCCTTTTTTCTGCTACATAGTTGTGCGAAATCTACGTTTGCGGGAAAGCCAGAATAAACCGATTATATTGACGTGCTCGGAGGAAAATTCTGCACAACGTAAGAAACTTCACTAGCTTGTGTAGCAAAGAGCGAATAACCAGATTTAGGAAAGTCATAAAAAAGACGATATGTTAAGTTAACGCTTTTTCATGAAAAAAAACGTAACAAATTTCCGTTACGACCAAAAATGTACGTTCAATAGACTACTCTCACGCAATAGCAAATTTAATGCCCACCATTTTCGTACCAAAGTGATGGTGCTGCGTTACGTAGTTGTCGAGTAACTAAGCCTTTTCGACAGTCATAGTTGCTATGTTTTACGTGCAAGTTTTTACGTTCAGAACCGTAAAATGTTGCCATGACGTTTCCACCCCTCCTTCCACTAGGAAAATTATTCTCTTGCCGAGTTCTACCAAACCTCAAAATATGTACCTAACTTTCTCATACACCCTATGCAAGTATGCATGCCTTCGCTTTCGATATGGCTATCGAAAAAGCTTAGTTACTTGACAACTACGTAAGGCAGCACCATCACTTTGGTACGAAAATGTTGGGCATTTTGTTTTATTTTGGACACACCTTTTGGTCGTAATGGAAAAATTTTACGATTTTTCACAAAAAGGCGTCAACGTAAGACATAACAGCATATCAACTTTTTATGACTTTCCTCAATCTGGTTAGTTGCTTTTCGCTACGCAAGCTAGTGAAATGTCTTCCGTTATGTAGATTTTTCCTCCGAACACGCCAATATAATCGGTTCCTTCATGCGTTGACTGGTTCTCCCGCAAGCGTAGAGATTTGTACAACTATGTAGCATAAAATAAGGCAGAATAACGACATTTATAAATTTTATACTCACCTCCTAAACAAAACGTTTTCGCGTCCTCCCTCCATAGGGAAAAGTTATATTCTTGCCGAGTTCTTTCAAACCTCGAAAGAAGTACATTTTGATACCAGTGTGCAGAAATTTTTCATAATAGATATAGGGAATTGTAGAGCTCGTTGAAGCAAATATTTTTTTCCAATGGAACATGGGCTCTGAGAAGTCTTGTTTTGGAGTGAGAGTGAAATTACGACAATTTGTGACACTAGTGTTTTTGCCCGACATAGGAGCATAAAATGTGCTGTTGCGAGACAACCAGTCCTCCTATACAGAAACTAAGAAAATTCTGCTCCATCTGAAGAATATACAAGGCCGGTCAAAAGACGCGACAGGGTCGCTTAAAAAGAATTCGCCAAAAATAAAGTTCTTTATTAGCGTCCACGCCAAATAATTCAAAATCATAACCCTACAACCACTCACAGCGCTCAAACGGACATATTCAGCAAATGCGCATTTCATGACGATCATTTTGGTACCAAACTTATGGCAATGCGAGCTGTGGTTGTGGAGTGATGACGATTTTTCGGCGAACATGCCGAGATTAAGTGCATGAACAATGACGCGCTGCGGCTGTCGCGCGACACGCGTCGGCGGTAGTGAACGTCGCCACACAGTCATTTTACATGTACTTAACCTGGACCCTACGAAAAATCGTAATTACTCCGCAACACACAGCTCGCATTGACCCCCTATTCAACAGGTAAACATGCGGGATGATAGAGAGAGGGAGCTGAGTAGAGGAGAACCAGAGACGCCTCTTCCACGGCTTCGAAGTAATGCCAAAGTAGTGCCGAGCCTGATGGGAGAAAGGGTAAAGTGGGTATGTACGTTTGCACACATGTCACACACGTTGCTAATGACGCATGTGCATCATGCATTCCCAAACCTCCCAGATCACAAAAAAATCACAAATCAAACCACCATCGATTTGGTATCAAAATAATTTCTGTAAAATGCATGCTCCTAAAGGTTATCTTGTGAGCAAAATATAAATATTTTAATGTAGTGGACGCACAACCTCAAATATAAGACGTCACAAGATCTTGGCTAGCCTAGTTAGATCTTTTTCAATTTCTGCTAAACACACCGGTGTTCGGTTTCTCAATGAACGATTTCATTTTTTTGGAATTGCAATGTGTGAAATAATATCCAGTCAGCCACATATGTATAAAAAATTTGTAAGTTTTACTCTCAGGCAAACACAGTCAAACAAGTCATTTCCGTCCAATGGAAATTAATATTTGTTTTGACAAGTTTTATTCACCACCCTAAAAACAGTGTAATACATACTGCGGTGAGGATGTAGTTTGGATAAACATAGAAAAAACCTGGTGAATCAGTGGTTGTCTCTGTTGATTTCACGCCCTTAAACTTCTGTGGAATTAATGACTGAAAACCATGGGACCAAATTCAGAGTGTTCTGTTTTACGACCTTGGGAAATCTGCCAATGCGATATTCTATCACCGTCTTCTTCAAAGATGAGTGTATGCAAACGCATCTACGAGATTATTTGAAAGGACCCGTCGAGGAGACGTTACTCTGGAGCATGTATATATATATATATATATATATATATATTCAGTTACTTAAGGAGCATTTTTTTTCAATCCTTCAAGATCGCTTTAAAAGAAATGTGTTGCACAAGATCGAATACGCGAGTTCTAACGTGAGGCTGTCACCCCTCCGTCCCGTCCACAATACCGGTTTCAACACTGTGAAACTTGGCATTAGTACGCCTTTACAAATAATGCTGGTAAGGTCTTCGGTTCATTTCTGACAGCAATTCGGACCTTATGTCAATGAACTGCGTCGTGACAGACGTGATCGGGGCGTATAACAAACAGATTTCGAACTTGTAGGGCTATTTTAGTCACAACAACAACAGCAACAATACTAATAGCATATATGTTCCTCTTGCATAGGGATCCACTTAAAACGATTTGTGATTCAGGCATAGTGGACAAACGATGACCCCAGTCTCGGCCGGCGTTTTTTTGGAGACACCGGAGGGCCGTGTGGTCTATGCGCAGTGACTCTAGCGCGCATGCAATGCAGTGCAATCCGCGCAGCTAACTCGCGCAGACACCACCCGATCAGCGAGTGGCGACTAATAGAGACCAGCGGGTTGTACTGAACGCAACGAACGCGAATTGAAGCAAGATGGACGAGGAGGAAGGATACTGCCAAGTCATGACGAGGCATTTGCATACATGCTCGCTGTGACCGCTGTCGTTGTCATCATCATTGCTAGCCTGTCATGGATGCTGCTGTTTCTGCTGTCACTGCTGCTGCTGCTGCTGAGACTATGGCAGCTGACAGAACCGCTAATGCATGGCCTGTCACCGCGACAAACATGCGGCACCAGTCGCCCATCAGCGAAGTAACTTGAGGAAACTGAACGAACCTCACGCTTCGTCTCAGAATCTCGTCAGCGAATATCAGCGACACCATCAGCATAGCAGCGACAGAAACGGAAACAGTGAAGGCAAAATATTATAGTAACAGCAGAAACGAGGCAAAAAAAAAACATTCAATTTGATATGAAATTTTACCAAATCGTATTGTTTCATCGCAAGCAGGCAAACTAAAACACTTCGCTACGATTGCGACAATTGGAAGATGGTTCGATACAAATGCTCCTATCTATATAGGAGATTAATAGTTACGGTGTCATCTACTTTGTCGACTTACAGAGATAAACAGAAAAGGCGCGCACTTGCAATATATAAAGATACGAGGTGATGCTCTTCTGTTTGCAAATCAGTAAATCTGCGCTTGAGAATTGTTTGACAGGAGTTACGTCATTTGGTTAAAAGTGAAAGGTAATACAGCCGTTTTGTCATCAAAGAGGAAGTCCCTGGCAATAAGTTGTTCATAGCAACTGCGCAGGTTCATGCATACACCCATAGATTGCGTAGCGTTGCGGTGCCCCAGGTTACCGTCTGATTCTTTATAAGATTATTAGATTTATAGGGAGTTATTTGGAAACGCTACACTGGTTTCCAAGGTTCATTTTTATTGTAGGACTCTTTAGTATCCTCTGCTCAATTGCTAGCACTCTTACTGGCAGGGTACGAAGGTAATGCTGTAATATACTGCCATGTTTTCGCATTGGTCATATTGTAACCTAAACGGCATAATATGGTTCGGAGCCATTTCATGCATAATTATACGTTCACTTTATAGTCGCTGTTACGGCTCTCAGACTTGTCGCTTGTCTTCGGATAACTGTTACGATCTTCAGGTAGCATATACAGGGGCTAATGTGGAAGCTAGAATACAAAATTCCAAAATGACTCTCTAGTATCCAACATAAAAAAGGTGGACTGGATCGATCATCAGTGCCTGATCTGAATCAATTTAGTGCGGTAAATTATGAACTTGTTTAAGTAGCAACGAGATCAATATGATCTTTGCCCACGAATCAGCTTAGGAACTCCTGATAGGCGTAATGGAGGCGGGAGATCCTATAGGATCAAAAGTGATATCGAATGTTTCACAACACTGGTCATAGGTCGCCGAAAATCGACACTTTTGACACTAAGAAGAGATAAAGGTGGAACCACTATAGTAAACATGACCACGTGGTGGCACGCTTCTTGTATATATATATATATATATATATATATATATATATCTATATATATTATATATTGTTAATTATACCCTATAATATAACATATATAAAACTAGATCAGATTTTTCACTATTGTGTTTCTGCCACATTTACAATAATTTGGCAAATATTTGCCATATGTGCTCCCCTGTCCACAATATGGTGGTTTCATTCCCCCAATATTTTTATACAAAAATACTCCATCCTCATTTCAAACGGTTTTTTGCCGCTTATCATTATTTATGAACAACGATGTAATCTTATTTTTTAAATTTCATTCGTACTCTGCTGCGAATCAGTAAAAGTAACAATTTAGAGGCTCACCTTAATTTTGATTCGTTGACGAACGCGCCTTTCCTTTACGCGCCGTATAGATAGTTCGAGCATAGGATTGTAGATTATGCCAATTACAACCTCCTTATTAATCGTCAGAGCAACCGACACCGCCACCATGGGAAACCTGCCAGAAATAGGAATTTCGCGTCGTTAAACTTTTTACCAAAGTAAATTCACACTATTGTGATATTCGAGGCATCCATTTTTTATAAATTGGAGGACCTTTTGTGCCGCCGATTTTTGTTTGTGAAACACAAGATTCGGTTTCAAGCATAATTTTGCGTGTCGTTTGAATAATAGGATAACGAAGCACTAATTACTAAAATTGCATGCTTCAGTACTGGGATCATTTTAGCTGATTAATTAGCTTAAGCTTGTAAGAGTACATACATTACCAGACTATGACGACAAGCGAACTTGCATGTAAACGCTGTTGAAATGTTTAAGTGGACATCTCCTTTTGTAAAATATAAACTATCATGTCCACCACTGGGTCCGAAACCAGGTATAGCTTTAGAATATCCCGTAGAAAGTGTTTCGCGATAGCAAAAGTGGAGAGCAACAACATACGGCTGTGAGCGAACGCTCCCGGGGTACTTACGTGTGCACGAAATTTGTTGTACCGTCGACTGGATCGATGATCCACGTTGGTGCGTCGGTCAGCTCGTGCTTGGAACCAGTCGACGTTGATTCTTCTCCAATAAACCTAGTAGTACATCAGCCAAAGCAATGTATCTTTGTTCTCTCACAAATTGGTCCTAACTCACTTATACGGCTAGTATAATCCCTCTGTTATAATCTAATACACACCGGAACCAGCGTGACTCTCACACCGATAAAAATAAGAGATCTAAGAAGATACGTGTCAGAAGTATGACCAGGTAAGAACTAGTGAGAGACGTTCTATTCCGTGGGAATAATGTAAACTTCTCTTAACTCAAGCCCGCCAAATCTAAGACAGAGTGGATCACGTAGCAGCGCTTACTGTGGAAATCTAAGGCAGTAAAAACAAATATTGTAACCAAACGGCAATGCGATCGCAGACGGTACTCCAGGACTTAATCCCAGTCATTTACATCTAGTCGTACATCCTCACCATTATCAATACTACACTCAGCATAGTTTTGTGTACCATCTCAGTATTGTAGAATTTACAGACTTAGGGAGGCCCTAAATGCTAATAAATATTTTTCAATTGTTTTCGGCTATATTTAAACGTTGGCAATAAAAATAGTTTTCTTAACGATTTGTCTTATCAACAGTTGCGCTACGAATTTCGTTTCCGATGTCTTTGGTTTTTTAGGGTTCTCTTGAGCTGGGTGCCTTAGAGCTATGCTCAATCCTGCCTTTAACGCGTTTATACATTCTTAAGTTACTTGACTGTAGCTCTTTCTATTCTAGTACTTGTCTTGTATACCGCTTTGCACCTATCATGCTTTAGACTATGCTTGAGACACATTGCATGCGTATAATATACGTAACCGATTACGGAAAAATATAGATGACTCACTTATGAGTGGGAAATTTTTGCCAAAAGCTTCCCGATGAGCAATTTCTCAACACCCTTATCGGTTTCGGTGACAAGGTCGGCAAAACCGGCTTTCGTTTCGACTTTCTTCTTCCTGTACGGCGCTCGCACCATCTGAAAGAAGCAATCGAATGTAACGCGCACATTTAGCATGCAATAACTCATCGTTCTTATCCTCCCTCTTACCATCCCTCCTCTCTCTCTCTCTCTTTATATATATTATATATATATATATATATATAAAGAGAGAGAGAGAGGGGGAGCGAGAAGAGAATAGAGCGAGGGAGAGGAGGTATGTCACCACCGTGCTCAACTATCGATGAGGGCTACACGTGGGACTCACTGGGCTTTCGCTCACAAAAAGAACGACACATAACGTCGGTTAACTCGGTAACCTCGGGAGTTTAGCGTGAGCGCGCGAAACTGCCGGTCGTTCAGACAAGCTGTCACTCGAACGTTACAATTCTCGTCTTTTTAGAGTCCGTCTCCTCGATCTCTTCTCGAGCTCTATATATATAT